>OX101823.2:30509470-30579470 GCA_944452925.2 Chrysolina oricalcia | reverse complement strand
CTTTCTTTGAAAATTTTTTTTTTTGAAATTTTTTTTTTGAAATTTTTTTTTTCGAAAATTTTTTTGAAATTTTTTTTTCTAATTTTTTTTTTGAAAATTTTTTTGAAATTTTTTTTGAATTTTTTTTTTTGAAATTTTTTTTTCGAAATTTTTTTTCGAATTTTTTTTTTTCAATTTTTTTTTAAATTTTTTTTTTAATTTTTTTTTTGAAATTTTTTTTGAAATTTTTTTTTCAATTTTTTTTAAAATTTATTTTTTCGAAAATTTTTTTTTTCAATTTTTTTTTAAATTTTTTTTTTAATTTTTTTTTTTTAATTTTTTTTTCGAATTTTTTTTTTATTTTTTTTAAATTTCTTTTTTCATTTTTTTTGAATTTTTTTTGAAATTTTTTTTGAAATTTTTTTTGAAATTTTTTTTTTTGAAAACTTTTTTGAAATTTTTTTTTTCGATTTTTTTTTTCAATTTTTTTTTAAATTTTTTTTTTTCATTTTTTTTACAATTTTTTTTAAATTTTTGAAAATTTCTTTTTTGAAATATTTTTTAAATTTTTTTTTTGAAAATTTTTTTTTTGAAAATTTTTTTTTCGAAAATTTTTTTGAAATTTTTTTTCGAATTTTTTTTAAAAATTTTTTTAAAATTTTTTTTGAAATTTTTTTTTTTGAAATTTTTTTTTTTTTTAATTTTTTTTTCGAAAATTTTTTTTTCGAATTTTTTTTTCAATTTTTTTTTAAATTTTTTTTTTCATTTTTTTTCGAAAATATTTTTGAAATTTTTTTTTAAATTTTTTTTAAACTTTTTTTTTGAAAATTTTTTTTTTGAAATTTTTTCTGAATTTTTTAAATTTTTTTTTCTTGAAAATTTTTTTTTCGAATTTTTTTTTTCAATTTTTTTTTTAATTTTTTTTTCATTTTTTTTTAATTTTTTTTTTATTTTTTTTTTTGAAATTTTTTTTTTTGAAATTTTTTTTAATTCTTTTTTTTGAAATTTTTTTTTTCGACAATTTTTTTGAAATTTTTTTTTTTAATTTTTTTTTTGAAATTTTTTTTTAATTTTTTTTTGAACATTTTTTTTTTCAATTTTTTTTTAAATTTTTTTTTTCATTTTTTTTCGAAAATTTTTTTGAAATTTTTTTTTGAATTTTTTTTTTTGAAATTTTTTTTTCGAAATTTTTTTTGAATTTTTTTTTTAATTTTTTCTGAAAATTTTTTTTTTGAAATTTTTTTTTTTGAAATTTTTTTTTTCGAAATTTTTTTTTCAATTTTTTTTTTAATTTTTTTTTTTCATTTTTTTTGCAATTTTTTTTTAATTTTTGAAAATTTTTTTTTTGAAATTTTTTTTTAATCTTTTTTTTGAAAATTTTTTTTTTGAAATTTTTTTTTTCGAAAATTTTTTTGAAATTTTTTTTTTCGAAAATTTTTTTGAAATTTTTTTTCGAATTTTTTTAAAAATTTTTTTAAAAATTTTTTTTGAAATTTTTTTTTAAAAATTTTTTTTTTTTGAAATTTTTTTTTCGAAAATTTTTTTTTGCGAATTTTTTTTTCATTTTTTTTTCATTTTTTTTTCGAAAATTTTTTTGAAATTTTTTTTGAAATTTTTTTTAAACTTTTTTTTTTGAAATTTTTTTTTTTGAAATTTTTTTTTTGAAATTTTTTTTCGAATTTTTTTTTTTAATTTTTTTTGAATTTTTTTTAAAATTTTTTCAAAATTTTTTTTTTGAAAATTTTTTTTTTTGAAAATTTTTTTTTTTGAAATTTTTTTTTTGAAATTTTTTTTTTCGAAAATTTTTTTGAAATTTTTTTTTTTTTTATTTTTTTTTTGAAATTTTTTAAAAATTTTTTTTTGAACATTTTTTTTTCAATTTTTTTTTTAATTTTTTTTAAAATTTTTTTTTCGAAAACTTTTTTGAAATTTTTTTTGAAATTTTTTTTAAATTTTTTTTTGAATTTTTTTTTAATTTTTTTTTTTAATTTTTTTTTCTTGGAAATTTTTTTTTCGAATTTTTTTTTTTCAATTTTTTTTTAAATTTTTTTTTAAATTTTTTTTTTGAAATTTTTTTGAATTTTTTTTTCGAATTTTTTTTTAAATTTTTTTTAAAATTTTTTTTGAAAATTTTTTTTTTGAAATTTTTTTTTGAAAATTTTTTTTTTTTGAAATTTTTTTTTCGAAAATTTTTTTCGAAATTTTTTTTCGAATTTTTTTTAAAATTTTTTTTAAATTTTTTTTTGAAAATTTTTTTTTGAAAATTTTTTTTTTTGAAATTTTTTTTTTTGAAATTTTTTTTCGGATTTTTTTTTTGAAATTTTTTCTGAATTTTTTAAAAAAATTTTTAAATTTTTTTTTCTTGAAAATTTTTTTTTCGAATTTTTTTTTTCAATTTTTTTTTAATTTTTTTTTTTCATTTTTTTTTGAAATTTTTTTAAAATTTTTTTTTTGAAAATTTTTTTTTGAAATTTTTTTTAAATCTTTTTTTTGAAAATTTTTTTTTTTGAAATTTTTTTTTTCGAAAATTTTTTTGAAATTTTTTTTGAAATTTTTTTTTTTGAAAATTTTTTTGAAACTTTTTTTTTCCAAATTTTTTTTGAAATTTTTTTTAAATTTTTTTTGAAAATTTTTTTTTTTGAAATTTTTTTTTTGAAATTTTTTTTTTTGAAATTTTTTTTTTGAAATTTTTTTTTCAATTTTTTTTAAAATTTTTTTTGAAAATTTTTTTTTGAATTTTTTTTAAAATTTTTTTTGAATTTTTTTTTTTGAAAATTTTTCTGAAATTTATTTTGATTTTTTTTTTAATTTTTTTTGAAATTTTTTTTTAAATTTTTTTTTAAATTTTTTTTTCGAAAATTTTTTTGAAATTTTTTTTGAAATTTTTTTTTTTGAAAATTTTTCTGAAATTTATTTTGATTTTTTTTTTAATTTTTTTTGAAAATTTTTTTTTTGAAATTTTTTTTTTTGAAATTTTTTTTTTCGAAATTTTTTTTGAAATTTTTTTTCGGATTTTTTTTTGAAATTTTTTCTGAATTTTTTAAAATTTTTTTTAAAATTTTTTTTTCTTGAAAATTTTTTTTTCTTGAAAATTTTTTTTTCTTGAAAATTTTTTTTTAGAATTTTTTTTTTCAATTTTTTTTTTCATTTTTTTTGAAATTTTTTTTAAACTTTTTTTTTTGATAATTTTTTTTTTTGAAATTTTTTTTTTTGAAATTTTTTTTCGGATTTTTTTTTTGAAATTTTTTCTGAATTTTTTTTTAAATTTTTTTTTCTTGAAAATTTTTTTTTCGAATTTTTTTTTTCAATTTTTTTTAAAATTTTTTTTGAAATTTTTTTTGAAATTTTTTTTAAATTTTTTTTTTGAAAATTTTTTTTTTGAAATTTTTTTTTTAATCTTTTTTTGAAAATTTTTTTTTTTTGAAATTTTTTTTTTGAAATTTTTTTTTTCGAAAATTTTTTTGAAATTTTTTCCGAATTTTTTTAAATTTTTTTTTTAATTTTTTTTTGAAATTTTTTTTTTCGAATTTTTTTTTTCGAAAATTTTTTTGAAATTTTTTTTTTGAAAATTTTTTTTTTTGAAATTTTTTTTTTTGAAATTTTTTTTCAATTTTTTTTTAAATTTTTTTTGAAATTTTTTTTTTGAAAATTTTTTTTTTGAAATTTTTTTTTCGAAAATTTTTTTGAAATTTTTTTTTTGAAAATTTTTTTTTTGAAATTTTTTTTTTTGAAATTTTTTTTAAATTTTTTTTTTATTTTTTTAAAAAATTTTTTTGAAAATTTTTTTTTGAATTTTTTTAAAATTTTTTTTGAATTTTTTTTTTTGAAATTTTTTTTGAAATTTTTTTTTTGAAAATTTTTTTGAAAATTTTTTTGAAATTTTTTTTGAATTTTTTTAAAAATTTTTTTTGAAAATTTTTTTTTTGAAATTTTTTTTTTTGAATTTTTTTTTTTCGAAATTTTTTTTGAAATTTTTTTTCGGATTTTTTTTTTGAAATTTTTTCTGAATTTTTTAAATTTTTTTATCTTGAAAATTTTTTTTTCGAAATTTTTTTTTCAATTTTTTTTTTTAATTTTTTTTTTCATTTTTTTTGAAATTTTCTTCAAATTTTTTTTTTGAAAATTTTTTTTTTGAAATTTTTTCTAAATCTTTCTTTGAAAATTTTTTTTTTTGAAATTTTTTTTTTGAAATTTTTTTTTTCGAAAATTTTTTTGAAATTTTTTTTTCTAATTTTTTTTTTGAAAATTTTTTTGAAATTTTTTTTGAATTTTTTTTTTTGAAATTTTTTTTTCGAAATTTTTTTTCGAATTTTTTTTTTTCAATTTTTTTTTAAATTTTTTTTTTAATTTTTTTTTTGAAATTTTTTTTGAAATTTTTTTTTCAATTTTTTTTAAAATTTATTTTTTCGAAAATTTTTTTTTTCAATTTTTTTTTAAATTTTTTTTTTAATTTTTTTTTTTAAATTTTTTTTTCGAATTTTTTTTTTATTTTTTTTAAATTTCTTTTTTCATTTTTTTTGAATTTTTTTTGAAATTTTTTTTGAATTTTTTTTTGAAATTTTTTTTTTTGAAAACTTTTTTGAAATTTTTTTTTTCGATTTTTTTTTTCAATTTTTTTTTAAATTTTTTTTTTTCATTTTTTTTACAATTTTTTTTAAATTTTTGAAAATTTCTTTTTTGAAATATTTTTTAAATTTTTTTTTTGAAAATTTTTTTTTTGAAAATATTTTTTTCGAAAATTTTTTTGAAATTTTTTTTCGAATTTTTTTTAAAAATTTTTTTAAAATTTTTATGGAAATTTTTTTTTTTGAAATTTTTTTTTTTTTAATTTTTTTTTCGAAAATTTTTTTTTCGAATTTTTTTTTCAATTTTTTTTTAAATTTTTTTTTTCATTTTTTTTCGAAAATATTTTTGAAATTTTTTTTTAAATTTTTTTTAAACTTTTTTTTTGAAAATTTTTTTTTTGAAATTTTTTCTGAATTTTTTAAATTTTTTTTTCTTGAAAATTTTTTTTTCGAATTTTTTTTTTCAATTTTTTTTTTAATTTTTTTTTTCATTTTTTTTTAATTTTTTTTTTATTTTTTTTTTTGAAATTTTTTTTTTTGAAATTTTTTTTAATTCTTTTTTTTGAAATTTTTTTTTTCGACAATTTTTTTGAAATTTTTTTTTTTAATTTTTTTTTTGAAATTTTTTTTTAATTTTTTTTTGAACATTTTTTTTTTCAATTTTTTTTTAAATTTTTTTTTTCATTTTTTTTCGAAAATTTTTTTGAAATTTTTTTTTGAATTTTTTTTTTTGAAATTTTTTTTTTCGAAATTTTTTTTGAATTTTTTTTTTAATTTTTTCTGAAAATTTTTTTTTTGAAATTTTTTTTTTTGAAATTTTTTTTTTCGAAATTTTTTTTTCAATTTTTTTTTTAATTTTTTTTTTTCATTTTTTTTGCAATTTTTTTTTAATTTTTGAAAATTTTTTTTTTGAAATTTTTTTTTAATCTTTTTTTTGAAAATTTTTTTTTTGAAATTTTTTTTTTCGAAAATTTTTTTGAAATTTTTTTTTTCGAAAATTTTTTTGAAATTTTTTTTCGAATTTTTTTAAAAATTTTTTTAAAAATTTTTTTTGAAATTTTTTTTTAAAAATTTTTTTTTTTTGAAATTTTTTTTTCGAAAATTTTTTTTTGCGAATTTTTTTTTCATTTTTTTTTCGAAAATTTTTTTGAAATTTTTTTTGAAATTTTTTTTAAACTTTTTTTTTTGAAATTTTTTTTTTGAAATTTTTTTTTTGAAATTTTTTTTCGAATTTTTTTTTTAAATTTTTTTTGAATTTTTTTTAAAATTTTTTCAAAATTTTTTTTTTGAAAATTTTTTTTTTTGAAAATTTTTTTTTTTGAAATTTTTTTTTTGAAATTTTTTTTTTCGAAAATTTTTTTGAAATTTTTTTTTTTTTTATTTTTTTTTTGAAATTTTTTTAAAATTTTTTTTTGAACATTTTTTTTTCAATTTTTTTTTTAATTTTTTTTAAAATTTTTTTTTCGAAAACTTTTTTGAAATTTTTTTTGAAATTTTTTTTAAATTTTTTTTTGAATTTTTTTTTAATTTTTTTTTTTTAATTTTTTTTTCTTGGAAATTTTTTTTTCGAATTTTTTTTTTTCAATTTTTTTTTAAATTTTTTTTTAAATTTTTTTTTTGAAATTTTTTTGAATTTTTTTTTCGAATTTTTTTTTAAATTTTTTTTAAAATTTTTTTTGAAAATTTTTTTTTTGAAATTTTTTTTTGAAAATTTTTTTTTTTTGAAATTTTTTTTTCGAAAATTTTTTTCGAAATTTTTTTTCGAATTTTTTTTAAAATTTTTTTTAAATTTTTTTTTGAAAATTTTTTTTTGAAAATTTTTTTTTTTGAAATTTTTTTTTTTGAAATTTTTTTTCGGATTTTTTTTTTGAAATTTTTTCTGAATTTTTTAAAAAATTTTTTAAATTTTTTTTTCTTGAAAATTTTTTTTTCGAATTTTTTTTTTCAATTTTTTTTTAATTTTTTTTTTTCATTTTTTTTTGAAATTTTTTTAAAATTTTTTTTTTGAAAATTTTTTTTTGAAATTTTTTTTAAATCTTTTTTTTGAAAATTTTTTTTTTTGAAATTTTTTTTTTCGAAAATTTTTTTGAAATTTTTTTTGAAATTTTTTTTTTTGAAAATTTTTTTGAAACTTTTTTTTTCCAAATTTTTTTTGAAATTTTTTTTAAATTTTTTTTGAAAATTTTTTTTTTTGAAATTTTTTTTTTGAAATTTTTTTTTTTGAAATTTTTTTTTTGAAATTTTTTTTTCAATTTTTTTTAAAATTTTTTTTGAAAATTTTTTTTTGAATTTTTTTTAAAATTTTTTTTGAATTTTTTTTTTTTTGAAATTTTTTTTGAAATTTTTTTTTTTGAAATTTATTTTGAAATTTTTTTTTTTTAAAATTTTTTTGAAATTTTTTTTTTCATTTTTTTTCGAATTTTTTTTTTCAATTTTTTTTTAAATTTTTTTTTCATTTTTTTTTCGAAATTTTTTTTTCAATTTTTTTTTTTAATTTTTTTTGAAATTATTTTTAAACTTTTTTTTTTGAAAATTTTTTTTTTTGAAATTTTTTTTTTTGAAATTTTTTTTCGGATTTTTTTTTTGAAATTTTTTCTGAATTTTTTTAAATTTTTTTTAAATTTTTTTTTCTTGAAAATTTTTTTTTTGAATTTTTTTTTTCAATTTTTTTTAAATTTTTTTTTTCATTTTTTTTGAAATTTTTTTTAAATTTTTTTTTTGAAAATTTTTTTTTTCAATTTTTTTTAAAATCTTTTTTTGAAAATTTTTTTTTTGAAATTTTTTTCTTTTGAAATTTTTTTTTTCGAAAATTTTTTTGAAATTTTTTTTTCTAATTTTTTTTTTCGAAAATATTTTTGAAATTTTTTCTGAATTTTTTTAAATTTTTTTTTAAATTTTTTTTTCTTGAAAATTTTTTTTTCGAATTTTTTTTTTCAATTTTTTTTTCGAAAATTTTTTTGAAATTTTTTTTTTGAAAATTTTTTTTTTTGAAATTTTTTTTTTGAAATTTTTTTTCAATTTTTTTTAAAATTTTTTTTGAAATTTTTTTTTTTGAAAATTTTTTTTTTGAAATTTTTTTTTTCGAAAATTTTTTTGAAATTTTTTTTTTGAAAATTTTTTTTTTTTGAAATTTTTTTTTTTGAAATTTTTTTTAAATTTTTTTTTTTAAATTTTTTTTTTTTTTTTTTTAAATTTTTTTGAAAATTTTTTTTTGAATTTTTTAAAAATTTTTTTTGAATTTTTTTTTTTTTGAAATTTTTTTTGAAATTTTTTTTGAAATTTTTTTTTTTGAAATTTATTTTGAAATTTTTTTTTTTGAAAATTTTTTTGAAATTTTTTTTTTCATTTTTTTTCGAATTTTTTTTCAATTTTTTTTTTAATTTTTTTTTCATTTTTTTTTGAAATTTTTTTTAAAATTTTTTTTTAAATTTTTTTTTCGAAAATTTTTTTGAAATTTTTTTTGAAATTTTTTTTTTGAAAATTTTTTTGAAATTTTTTTTGAATTTTTTTTTAATTTTTTTTAAAAATTTTTTTTTTGAAATTTTTTTTTTTCAATTTTTTTTAAATTTTTTTTTAAAAATTTTTTTAAAGATTTTTTTGAAATTTTTTTTTTTGAAATTTTTTTAAAATTTTTTTTTGAAAAACTTTTTTTTTGAAATTTTTTTTTTGAAATTTTTTTTTTTGAAATTTTTTTAAATTTTTTTTTTAAATTGTTTTTTCTTTGAAAATTTTTTTTTGAATTTTCTTTTTGAAAATTTTTTTTTGAAATTTTTTTAAAATTTTTTTTTGAAATTTTTTTTTTCGAAATTTTTTTTTTTGAAATTTTTTTTTAAATTTTTTTAAAATTTTTTTTTTAATTTTTTTTTGAAAATCTTTTTTTTTGAAATTTTTTTTTTCGAAAATTTTTTTGAAATTTTTTTTGAAATTTTTTATTTTGAAAATTTTTTTTTCGAATTTTTTTTTCAATTTTTTTTTTAATTTTTTCTTTAATTTTTTTTTAAATTTTTTTTTAAATTTTTTTTTGAAAATTATTTTTTTGAAATTTTTTTTTTCGAAAATTTTTTTGAAATTTTTTTTGAAATTTTTTTTTTTGAAAATTTTTTTTTCGAATTGTTTTTTCAATTTTTTTTAAAATTTTTTTTTAATTTTTTTTTTTGAATTTTTTTTAAATTTTTTTTTTGAAAAATTTTTTTTTTTGAAATTTTTTTTGAATTTTTTTTTTGAAATTTTTTTTTCGAAATTTTTTTTCGAATTTTTTTAATTTTTTTTTTTGAAATTTTTTTTAAATTTTTTTTTGAAATTTTTTTTTTGAAATTTTTTTTTCGAAAATTTTTTTGAAATTTTTTTTGGATTTTTTTTTTAAATTTTTTTTTCGAAATTTTTTTTCGAATTTTTTTTTCAATTTTTTTTAAAAATTTTTATTTTTATTTTTTTTTTAAATTTTTTTTAAATTTTTTTTTTGAAAATTTTTTTTTTTGAAATTTTTTTTTAATTTTTTTTTTAAATTTTTTTTTTTAATTTTTTTTTCTTTGAAAATTTTTTTTCTTTGAAAATTTTTTTTGAATTTTCTTTTTGAAAATTTTTTTTTGAAATTTTTTTTAAATTTTTTTTTTGAAAATTTTTTTTTTGAAATTTTTTTTTTCGAAAATTTTTTTGAAATTTTTTTTGAATTTTTTTTGAAATTTTTTTTTTGAAATTTTTTTTCGAATTTTTTTTTCAATTTTTTTAAAAATTTTTTTTTTATTTTTTTTTATTTTTTTTTATTTTTTAAATTTTTTTTTGAAAATTTTTTTTCGAAAATTTTTTTGAAATTTTTTAAAAATTTTTTTTTTAAATTTTTTTTCTTTGAAAATTTTTTTTTGAATTCTCTTTTTGAAATTTTGTTTTTGAAAATTTTTTTAAATTTTTCCATGAAAATTTTTTTTTTTGAAATTTTTTTTTTCGAAAATTTTTTTGAATTTTTTTTTGAATTTTTTTTTTTGAAAATTTTTTTTTTGAAATTTTTTTTAAATTTTTTTTTGAAAATTTTTTTTTTTAAATTTTTTTTTTGAAAATTTTTTTTTTTTGAAATTTTTTTTTTATTTTTTTTTTAAATTTTTTTTTTAATTTTTTTTTCTTTGAAAATTTTTTTTTCTTTGAAAATTTTTTTTGAATTTTCTTTTTGAAAATTTTTTTTTGAAATTTTTTTTAAATTTTTTTTTTGAAAATTTTTTTTTTGAAATTTTTTTTTTCGAAAATTTTTTTGAAATTTTTTTTGAATTTTTTTTTGAAATTTTTTTTTTGAAATTTTTTTTCGAATTTTTTTTTCAATTTTTTTAAAAATTTTTTTTTTATTTTTTTTTTATTTATTTTTTATTTTTTAAATTTTTTTTTGAAAATTTTTTTTCGAAAATTTTTTTGAAATTTTTTAGAATTTTTTTTTTAAATTTTTTTTCTTTGAAAATTTTTTTTTGAATTTTCTTTTTGAAATTTTGTTTTTGAAAATTTTTTTAAATTTTTCCATGAAAATTTTTTTTTTTTGAAATTTTTTTTTTCAATTTTTTTTAAATTTTTTTTTATTTTTTTTTAAATTTTTTTTAAAATTTTTTTTCTTTATTTTTTTTCAATTTTCTTTTTGAAAATTTTTTTTTGAGATTTTTTTAAAATTTTTTTTTTGAAATCTTTTTTTTTGAAATTTTTTTTATCGAAAATTTTTTTGAAATTTTTTTTGTATTTTTTTTTTAATTTTTAATTCGAAATTTTTTTTCGAATTTTTTTTCAATTTTTTTTTAAATTTTTTTTTTTAATTTTTTTTTTGAAATTTTTTTTAAATTTTTTTTTTGAAATTTTTTTTTTCGAAAATTTTTTTGAAATTTTTTTTGGATTTTTTTTCAAATTTTTTTTTCGAAATTTTTTTTCGAATTTTTTTGAAATTTTTTTTTTAATTTTTTTTTTTAATTTTTTTTTTTTAATTTTTTTAAAATTTTTTTTGAAAATTTTTTTTTTGAAATTTTTTTTTCGAAAATTATTTTGAAATTTTTTTTAAAATTTTTTTTAAAATTTTTTTTTTGAAATTTTTTTTAAATTTTTTTTTGAAAATTTTTTTTTTTTAAATTTGTTTTTTCGAAAAATTTTTTGAAATTTTTTTTGAAAATTTTTATTTGAAAATTTTTTTTTTGAAATTTTTTTTAAATCTTTTTTTGAAAATTTTTTTTTTGAAATTTTTTTCTTTTGAAATTTTTTTTTTCGAAAATTTTTTTGAAATTTTTTTTTCTAATTTTTTTTTTCGAAAATTTTTTTGAAATTTTTTCTGAATTTTTTTAAATTTTTTTTAAAATTTTTTTTTCTTGAAAATTTTTTTTTCGAATTTTTTTTTTCAATTTTTTTTTCAAAAATTTTTTTGAAATTTTTTTTTTGAAAATTTTTTTTTTTGAAATTTTTTTTTTGAAATTTTTTTTCAATTTTTTTTTAAATTTTTTTTGAAATTTTTTTTTTTGAAATTTTTTTAAAATTTTTTTTTAAATTGTTTTTCCTTTGAAAATTTTTTTTTGAATTTTCTTTTTGAAAATTTTTTTTTGAAATTTTTTTAAAATTTTTTTTTGAAATTTTTTTTTTCGAAATTTTTTTTTTTGAAATTTTGTTTTAAATTTTTTTAAAATTTTTTTTTAAATTTTTTTTTGAAAATCTTTTTTTTTGAAAATCTTTTTTTTTGAAATTTTTTTTTTCGAAATTTTTTTTGAAATTTTTTATTTTGAAAATTTTTTTTTCGAATTTTTTTTTCAATTTTTTTTAAAATTTTTTCTTTAATTTTTTTTTAAAATTTTTTTATAAATTTTTTTTTGAAAATTTTTTTTTTGAAATTTTTTTTTTCGAAAATTTTTTTGAAATTTTTTTTGAAATTTTTTTTTTTGAAAATTTTTTTTTTCGAATTTTTTTTTCAATTTTTTTTTAAATTTTTTTTTAATTTTTTTTTTGAATTTTTTTTAAATTTTTTTTTTGAAAAATTTTTTTTTTTGAAATTTTTTTGAAAATTTTTTTGAAATTTTTTTTTTTGAAAATTTTTTTTTCGAATTTTTTTTTAAATTTTTTTTTAAATTTTTTTTAATTTTTTTTTTTGAATTTTTTTTAAATTTTTTTTTTGAAAAATTTTTTTTTTTGAAATTTTTTTGAAATTTTTTTTGAATTTTTTTTTTTAAAATTTTTTTGAAATTTTTTTTGAATTTTTTTTTCAATTTTTTTTTTAATTTTTTTTTTTCATTTTTTTTTTGAAATTTTTTTTGAATTTTTTTTTTGAAAATTTTTTTGAAATTTTTTTTGAATTTTTTTTTGATTTTTTTTTTTAATTTTTTTTGAAATTTTTTTTAAATTTTTTTTTTAATTTTTTTTTTTATTTTTTTAAAAATTTTTTTTGAAAATTTTTTTTTGAATTTTTTTAAAATTTTTTTTGATTTTTTTTTTTTTTTTGAAATTTTTTTTGAAATTTTTTTTTGAAATTTTTTTTTTTGAAATTTATTTTGAAATTTTTTTTTTTGAAAATTTTTTTGAAATTTTTTTTTTCATTTTTTTTCGAATTTTTTTTTTCAATTTTTTTTTAAATTTTTTTTTCATTTTTTTTGAAATTTTTTTTAAAATTTTTTTTAAAATTTTTTTTCGAAAATTTTTTTGAAATTTTTTTTGAAATTTTTTTTTTGAAAATTTTTTTGAAATTTTTTTTGAATTTTTTTTTAAATTTTTTTTGAAAATTTTTTTTTTGAATTTTTTTTTTTCAATTTTTATTAAATTTTTTTTTAAAAATTTTTTTAAAGATTTTTTTGAAATTTTTTTTTTTGAAATTTTTTTAAAATTTTTTTTTGAAAAACTTTTTTTTTGAAATTTTTTTTTTTAAATTTTTTTTTTGAAATTTTTTTAAAATTTTATTTTAAATTGTTTTTTCTTTGAAAATTTTTTTTTGAATTTTCTTTTTGAAAATTTTTTTTTGAAATTTTTTTAAAATTTTTTTTTGAAATTTTTTTTTTCGAAATTTTTTTTTTTGAAATTTTTTTTAAAATTTTTTTAAAATTTTTTTTTAAATTTTTTTTTGAAAATCTTTTTTTTTGAAAATCTTTTTTTTTGAAATTTTTTTTTTTCGAAAATTTTTTTGAAATTTTTTATTTTGAAAATTTTTTTTTCGAATTTTTTTTTCAATTTTTTTTTAAATTTTTTCTAATTTTTTTTTTAATTTTTTTTAAATTTTTTTTTTGAAAATTTTTTTTTTGAAATTTTTTTTTTCGAAAATTTTTTTGAAATTTTTTTTGAAATTTTTTTTTTTGAAAATTTTTTTTTCGAATTTTTTTTTCAATTTTTTTTTAAATTTTTTTTTAATTTTTTTTTTTGAATTTTTTTTAAATTTTTTTTTTGAAAAATTTTTTTTTTGAAATTTTTTTGAAATTTTTTTTTAAATTTTTTTTTTTGAAAATTTTTTTTTCGAATTTTTTTTTCAATTTTTTTTTAAATTTTTTTTTAATTTTTTTTTTTGAATTTTTTTTAAATTTTTTTTTTGAAAAATTTTTTTTTTTGAAATTTTTTTGAAATTTTTTTTGAATTTTTTTTTTGAAAATTTTTTTGAAATTTTTTTTGAATTTTTTTTTCAATTTTTTTTTTAATTTTTTTTTTCATTTTTTTTGAAATTTTTTTTGAATTTTTTTTTTGAAAATTTTTTTGAAATTTTTTTTGAATTTTTTTTTTAATTTTTTTTTTAATTTTTTTTGAAATTTTTTTTTTTGAAATTTTTTTTTTCGAAATTTTTTTTGAAATTTTTTTTCGGATTTTTTTTTTGAAATTTTTTCTGAATTTTTTAAAAAAATTTTTTAAATTTTTTTTTCTTGAAAATTTTTTTTTCGAAATTTTTTTTTCAATTTTTTTTTTAAATTTTTTTTTTCATTTTTTTTTTCATTTTTTTTAAATTTTTTTAAAATCTTTTTTTGAAAATTTTTTTTTTTGAAATTTTTTTTTTTGAAATTTTTTTTTTCGAAAATTTTTTTGAAATTTTTTTTTCTAATTTTTTTTTTGAAAATTTTTTTGAAATTTTTTTTGAATTTTTTTTTTTGAAATTTTTTTTTCGAAATTTTTTTTCGAATTTTTTTTTTCAATTTTTTTTAAAATTTTTTTTTTAATTTTTTTTTTGAAATTTTTTTGAAATTTTTTTTTTCAATTTTTTTTTTAATTTATTTTTTCGAAAATTTTTTTTTTCAATTTTTTTTTAAATTTTTTTTTTTAATTTTTTTTTTTTAAATTTTTTTTTCGAATGTTTTTTTTATATTTTTTTAAATTTCTTTTTTCATTTTTTTTAATTTTTTTTTAAATTTTTTTTTGAAATTTTTTTTGAAATTTTTTTTGAAATTTTTTTTGAAATTTTTTTTTTTGAAAACATTTTTGAAATTTTTTTTTTTGATTTTTTTTTTCAATTTTTTTTTAAATTTTTTTTTTCATTTTTTTTACAATTTTTTTTAAATTTTTGAAAATTTTTTTTTTGAAATATTTTTTAAATTTTTTTTTTTGAAAATTTTTTTTTTGAAAATTTTTTTTTCGAAAATTTTTTTGAAATTTTTTTTCGAATTTTTTTTAAAAATTTTTTTAAAATTTTTTTTGAAATTTTTTTTTTAAACTTTTTTTTTTGAAATTTTTTTTTTTGAAATTTTTTTTTTGAAATTTTTTTTCGAATTTTTTTTTTAAATTTTTTTTGAATTTTTTTTAAAATTTTTTCAAAATTTTTTTTTTGAAAATTTTTTTTTTTGAAAATTTTTTTTTTTGAAATTTTTTTTTTGAAATTTTTTTTTTCGAAAATTTTTTTGAAATTTTTTTTTTTTTAATTTTTTTTTTGAAATTTTTTTAAAATTTTTTTTTGAACATTTTTTTTTCAATTTTTTTTTTAATTTTTTTTAAAATTTTTTTTTCGAAAACTTTTTTGAAATTTTTTTTGAAATTTTTTTTAAATTTTTTTTTGAATTTTTTTTTAATTTTTTTTTTTTTAATTTTTTTTTCTTGGAAATTTTTTTTTCGAATTTTTTTTTTTCAATTTTTTTTTAAATTTTTTTTTAAATTTTTTTTTTGAAATTTTTTTGAATTTTTTTTTCGAATTTTTTTTTAAATTTTTTTTAAAATTTTTTTTGAAAATTTTTTTTTTGAAATTTTTTTTTGAAAATTTTTTTTTTTTGAAATTTTTTTTTCGAAAATTTTTTTTAAATTTTTTTTTAAATTTTTTTTTTGAAATTTTTTTGAATTTTTTTTCGAATTTTTTTTAAAATTTTTTTTAAATTTTTTTTTGAAAATTTTTTTTTGAAAATTTTTTTTTTGAAATTTTTTTTTTTGAAATTTTTTTTCGGATTTTTTTTTTGAAATTTTTTCTGAATTTTTTAAAAATTTTTTTAAATTTTTTTTTCTTGAAAATTTTTTTTTCGAATTTTTTTTTTCAATTTTTTTTTAATTTTTTTTTTCATTTTTTTTTGAAATTTTTTTTAAATTTTTTTTTTGAAAATTTTTTTTTGAAATTTTTTTTAAATCTTTTTTTGAAAATTTTTTTTTTTGAAATTTTTTTTTTCGAAAATTTTTTTGAAATTTTTTTTGAAATTTTTTTTTTTGAAAATTTTTTTGAAACTTTTTTTTTCCAAATTTTTTTTGAAATTTTTTTTAAATTTTTTTTGAAAATTTTTTTTTTTGAAATTTTTTTTTTGAAATTTTTTTTTTTGAAATTTTTTTTTTGAAATTTTTTTTTCAATTTTTTTTAAAATTTTTTTTGAAAATTTTTTTTTGAATTTTTTTTAAAATTTTTTTTGAATTTTTTTTTTTTTGAAATTTTTTTTGAAATTTTTTTTTTTGAAATTTATTTTGAAATTTTTTTTTTTTTAAATTTTTTTGAAATTTTTTTTTTCATTTTTTTTCGAATTTTTTTTTTCAATTTTTTTTTAAATTTTTTTTTCATTTTTTTTTCGAAATTTTTTTTTCAATTTTTTTTTTTAATTTTTTTTGAAATTATTTTTAAACTTTTTTTTTTGAAAATTTTTTTTTTTGAAATTTTTTTTTTTGAAATTTTTTTTCGGATTTTTTTTTTGAAATTTTTTCTGAATTTTTTTAAATTTTTTTTAAATTTTTTTTTCTTGAAAATTTTTTTTTTGAATTTTTTTTTTCAATTTTTTTTAAATTTTTTTTTTCATTTTTTTTGAAATTTTTTTTTAATTTTTTTTTTGAAAATTTTTTTTTTCAATTTTTTTTAAAATCTTTTTTTGAAAATTTTTTTTTTGAAATTTTTTTCTTTTGAAATTTTTTTTTTCGAAAATTTTTTTGAAATTTTTTTTTCTAATTTTTTTTTTCGAAAATATTTTTGAAATTTTTTCTGAATTTTTTTAAATTTTTTTTTAAATTTTTTTTTCTTGAAAATTTTTTTTTCGAATTTTTTTTTTCAATTTTTTTTTCGAAAATTTTTTTGAAATTTTTTTTTTGAAAATTTTTTTTTTTGAAATTTTTTTTTTGAAATTTTTTTTCAATTTTTTTTAAAATTTTTTTTGAAATTTTTTTTTTTGAAAATTTTTTTTTTGAAATTTTTTTTTTCGAAAATTTTTTTGAAATTTTTTTTTTGAAAATTTTTTTTTTTTGAAATTTTTTTTTTTTGAAATTTTTTTTAAATTTTTTTTTTTAAATTTTTTTTTTTTTTTTTTAAAAATTTTTTTGAAAATTTTTTTTTGAATTTTTTAAAAATTTTTTTTGAATTTTTTTTTTTTTGAAATTTTTTTTGAAATTTTTTTTGAAATTTTTTTTTTTGAAATTTATTTTGAAATTTTTTTTTTTGAAAATTTTTTTGAAATTTTTTTTTTCATTTTTTTTCGAATTTTTTTTCAATTTTTTTTAAAATTTTTTTTTCATTTTTTTTTGAAATTTTTTTTTAAATTTTTTTTTTAATTTTTTTTTCGAAAATTTTTTTGAAATTTTTTTTGAAATTTTTTTTTTGAAAATTTTTTTGAAATTTTTTTTGAATTTTTTTTTAAATTTTTTTTAAAAATTTTTTTTTTGAAATTTTTTCTTTTCAATTTTTTTTAAATTTTTTTTTAAAAATTTTTTTAAAGATTTTTTTGAAATTTTTTTTTTTGAAATTTTTTTAAAATTTTTTTTTGAAAAACTTTTTTTTTGAAATTTTTTTTTTGAAATTTTTTTTTTTGAAATTTTTTTAAAATTTTTTTTTAAATTGTTTTTTCTTTGAAATTTTTTTTTGAATTTTCTTTTTGAAAATTTTTTTTTGAAATTTTTTTAAAATTTTTTTTTGAAATTTTTTTTTTCGAAATTTTTTTTTTTGAAATTTTTTTTTAAATTTTTTTAAAATTTTTTTTTTAATTTTTTTTTGAAAATCTTTTTTTTTGAAATTTTTTTTTTCGAAAATTTTTTTGAAATTTTTTTTGAAATTTTTTATTTTGAAAATTTTTTTTTCGAATTTTTTTTTCAATTTTTTTTTTAATTTTTTCTTTAATTTTTTTTTAAATTTTTTTTTAAATTTTTTTTTGAAAATTATTTTTTTGAAATTTTTTTTTTCGAAAATTTTTTTGAAATTTTTTTTGAAATTTTTTTTTTTGAAAATTTTTTTTTCGAATTGTTTTTTCAATTTTTTTTAAAATTTTTTTTTAATTTTTTTTTTGAATTTTTTTTAAATTTTTTTTTTGAAAAATTTTTTTTTTTGAAATTTTTTTTGAATTTTTTTTTTGAAATTTTTTTTTCGAAATTTTTTTTCGAATTTTTTTAATTTTTTTTTTTGAAATTTTTTTTAAATTTTTTTTTGAAATTTTTTTTTTGAAATTTTTTTTTTCGAAAATTTTTTTGAAATTTTTTTTGGATTTTTTTTTTAAATTTTTTTTTCGAAATTTTTTTTCGAATTTTTTTTTCAATTTTTTTTAAAAATTTTTATTTTTATTTTTTTTTAAAATTTTTTTTAAATTTTTTTTTTGAAAATTTTTTTTTTTGAAATTTTTTTTTAATTTTTTTTTTAAATTTTTTTTTTTAATTTTTTTTTCTTTGAAAATTTTTTTTCTTTGAAAATTTTTTTTGAATTTTCTTTTTGAAAATTTTTTTTTGAAATTTTTTTTAAATTTTTTTTTTGAAAATTTTTTTTTTGAAATTTTTTTTTTCGAAAATTTTTTTGAAGTTTTTTTTGAATTTTTTTTTGAAATTTTTTTTTTTAAATTTTTTTTCGAATTTTTTTTTCAATTTTTTTAAAAATTTTTTTTTTATTTTTTTTTATTTTTTTTTATTTTTTAAATTTTTTTTTGAAAATTTTTTTTCGAAAATTTTTTTGAAATTTTTTAAAAATTTTTTTTTTGAATTTTTTTTCTTTGAAAATTTTTTTTTGAATTCTCTTTTTGAAATTTTGTTTTTGAAAATTTTTTTAAATTTTTCCATGAAAATTTTTTTTTTTGAAATTTTTTTTTTCGAAAATTTTTTTGAATTTTTTTTTGAATTTTTTTTTTTGAAAATTTTTTTTTTGAAATTTTTTTTAAATTTTTTTTTGAAAATTTTTTTTTTCAAAATTTTTTTTTTGAAAATTTTTTTTTTTTGAAATTTTTTTTTTATTTTTTTTTTAAATTTTTTTTTTTAATTTTTTTTTCTTTGAAAATTTTTTTTTCTTTGAAAATTTTTTTTGAATTTTCTTTTTGAAAATTTTTTTTTGAAATTTTTTTTAAATTTTTTTTTTGAATATTTTTTTTTTGAAATTTTTTTTTTCGAAAATTTTTTTGAAATTTTTTTTGAATTTTTTTTTGAAATTTTTTTTTTGAAATTTTTTTTCGAATTTTTTTTTCAATTTTTTTAAAAATTTTTTTTTTATTTTTTTTTTATTTATTTTTTATTTTTTAAATTTTTTTTTGAAAATTTTTTTTCTTTGAAAATTTTTTTTTGAATTCTCTTTTTGAAATTTTGTTTTTGAAAATTTTTTTAAATTTTTCCATGAAAATTTTTTTTTTTGAAATTTTTTTTTTCGAAAATTTTTTTGAATTTTTTTTTGAATTTTTTTTTTTGAAAATTTTTTTTTTGAAATTTTTTTTAAATTTTTTTTTGAAAATTTTTTTTTTTTAAATTTTTTTTTTGAAAATTTTTTTTTTTTGAAATTTTTTTTTTATTTTTTTTTTAAATTTTTTTTTTTAATTTTTTTTTCTTTGAAAATTTTTTTTTCTTTGAAAATTTTTTTTGAATTTTCTTTTTGAAAATTTTTTTTTGAAATTTTTTTTAAATTTTTTTTTTGAAAATTTTTTTTTTTAAATTTTTTTTTTCGAAAATTTTTTTGAAATTTTTTTTGAATTTTTTTTTGAAATTTTTTTTTTGAAATTTTTTTTCGAATTTTTTTTTCAATTTTTTTAAAAATTTTTTTTTTATTTTTTTTTTATTTATTTTTTATTTTTAAAATTTTTTTTTTAAAATTTTTTTTCTTTGAAAATTTTTTTTTGAATTTTCTTTTTGAAATTTTGTTTTTGAAAATTTTTTTAAATTTTTCCATGAAAATTTTTTTTTTTTGAAATTTTTTTTTTCAATTTTTTTTTAATTTTTTTTTATTTTTTTTTTAATTTTTTTAAAAATTTTTTTTCTTTATTTTTTTTCAATTTTCTTTTTGAAAATTTTTTTTTGAGATTTTTTTAAAATTTTTTTTTTGAAATCTTTTTTTTTGAAATTTTTTTTTTCGAAAATTTTTTTGAAATTTTTTTTGTATTTTTTTTTTAATTTTTAATTCGAAATTTTTTTTCGAATTTTTTTGAAATTTTTTTTTTAATTTTTTTTTTTAATTTTTTTTTTGAAATTTTTTTTAAATTTTTTTTTTGAAATTTTTTTTTTGAAATTTTTTTTTTCGAAAATTTTTTTGAAATTTTTTTTGGATTTTTTTTTAAATTTTTTTTTCGAAATTTTTTTTCGAATTTTTTTGAAATTTTTTTTTTAATTTTTTTTTTTAATTTTTTTTTTTTAATTTTTTTAAAATTTTTTTTGAAATTTTTTTTTTTGAAAATTTTTTTTTTCGAATTTTTTTTTCAATTTTTTTTTAAATTTTTTTTTAATTTTTTTTTTGAATTTTTTTTAAATTTTTTTTTTGAAAAATTTTTTTTTTGAAATTTTTTTGAAAATTTTTTTGAAATTTTTTTTTTGAAATTTTTTTTTTCGAAAATTTTTTTGAAATTTTTTTTGAATTTTTTTTTGAAATTTTTTTTTTGAAATTTTTTTTCGAATTTTTTTTTCAATTTTTTTAAAAATTTTTTTTTTATTTTTTTTTTATTTATTTTTTATTTTTTAAATTTTTTTTTGAAAATTTTTTTTCGAAAATTTTTTTGAAATTTTTTAGAATTTTTTTTTTAAATTTTTTTTCTTTGAAAATTTTTTTTTGAATTTTCTTTTTGAAATTTTGTTTTTGAAAATTTT
The DNA here is from genome assembly GCA_944452925.2 of Chrysolina oricalcia. Lineage (NCBI taxonomy): Eukaryota > Metazoa > Arthropoda > Insecta > Coleoptera > Chrysomelidae > Chrysolina > Chrysolina oricalcia. Next base: position 30,559,533 of record OX101823.2, on the reverse strand, counting down.
TTTAAATTTTTCCATGAAAATTTTTTTTTTTTGAAATTTTTTTTTTCAATTTTTTTTAAATTTTTTTTTATTTTTTTTTAAATTTTTTTTAAAATTTTTTTTCTTTATTTTTTTTCAATTTTCTTTTTGAAAATTTTTTTTTGAGATTTTTTTAAAATTTTTTTTTTGAAATCTTTTTTTTTGAAATTTTTTTTATCGAAAATTTTTTTGAAATTTTTTTTGTATTTTTTTTTTAATTTTTAATTCGAAATTTATTTTCGAATTTTTTTTCAATTTTTTTTTAAATTTTTTTTTTTAATTTTTTTTTTGAAATTTTTTTTAAATTTTTTTTTTGAAATTTTTTTTTTCGAAAATTTTTTTGAAATTTTTTTTGGATTTTTTTTCAAATTTTTTTTTCGAAATTTTTTTTCGAATTTTTTTGAAATTTTTTTTTTAATTTTTTTTTTTAATTTTTTTTTTTTAATTTTTTTAAAATTTTTTTTGAAAATTTTTTTTTTTGAAATTTTTTTTTCGAAAATTATTTTGAAATTTTTTTTAAAATTTTTTTTAAAATTTTTTTTTTGAAATTTTTTTTAAATTTTTTTTTGAAAATTTTTTTTTTTGAAATTTGTTTTTTCGAAAAATTTTTTGAAATTTTTTTTGAAAATTTTTATTTGAAAATTTTTTTTTTGAAATTTTTTTAAAATCTTTTTTTGAAAATTTTTTTTTTGAAATTTTTTTCTTTTGAAATTTTTTTTTTCGAAAATTTTTTTGAAATTTTTTTTTCTAATTTTTTTTTTCGAAAATTTTTTTGAAATTTTTTCTGAATTTTTTTAAATTTTTTTTAAAATTTTTTTTTCTTGAAAATTTTTTTTTCGAATTTTTTTTTTCAATTTTTTTTTCAAAAATTTTTTTGAAATTTTTTTTTTGAAAATTTTTTTTTTTGAAATTTTTTTTTTTGAAATTTTTTTTCAATTTTTTTTTAAATTTTTTTTGAAATTTTTTTTTTTGAAATTTTTTTAAAATTTTTTTTTTGAAAATTTTTTTTTGAAATTTTTTTAAAATTTTTTTTTGAAATTTTTTTTTTCGAAATTTTTTTTTTTGAAATTTTGTTTTAAATTTTTTTAAAATTTTTTTTTTAATTTTTTTTTGAAAATCTTTTTTTTTGAAAATCTTTTTTTTTGAAATTTTTTTTTTCGAAATTTTTTTTGAAATTTTTTATTTTGAAAATTTTTTTTTCGAATTTTTTTTTCAATTTTTTTTAAAATTTTTTCTTTAATTTTTTTTTAAAATTTTTTTATAAATTTTTTTTTGAAAATTTTTTTTTTGAAATTTTTTTTTTCGAAAATTTTTTTGAAATTTTTTTTGAAATTTTTTTTTTTGAAAATTTTTTTTTTCGAATTTTTTTTTCAATTTTTTTTTAAATTTTTTTTTAATTTTTTTTTTGAATTTTTTTTAAATTTTTTTTTTGAAAAATTTTTTTTTTCGAAATTTTTTTGAAAATTTTTTTGAAATTTTTTTTTTTGAAAATTTTTTTTTCGAATTTTTTTTTAAATTTTTTTTTAAATTTTTTTTAATTTTTTTTTTTGAATTTTTTTTAAATTTTTTTTTTGAAAAATTTTTTTTTTTGAAATTTTTTTGAAATTTTTTTTGAATTTTTTTTTTGAAAATTTTTTTGAAATTTTTTTTGAATTTTTTTTTCAATTTTTTTTTTAATTTTTTTTTTTCATTTTTTTTTTGAAATTTTTTTTGAATTTTTTTTTTGAAAATTTTTTTGAAATTTTTTTTGAATTTTTTTTTGATTTTTTTTTTTAATTTTTTTTGAAATTTTTTTTAAATTTTTTTTTTAATTTTTTTTTTTATTTTTTTAAAAATTTTTTTTGAAATTTTTTTTTTGAATTTTTTTAAAATTTTTTTTGATTTTTTTTTTTTTTTTGAAATTTTTTTTGAAATTTTTTTTTGAAATTTTTTTTTTTGAAATTTATTTTGAAATTTTTTTTTTTGAAAATTTTTTTGAAATTTTTTTTTTCATTTTTTTTCGAATTTTTTTTTTCAATTTTTTTTTAAATTTTTTTTTCATTTTTTTTGAAATTTTTTTTAAAATTTTTTTTAAAATTTTTTTTCGAAAATTTTTTTGAAATTTTTTTTGAAATTTTTTTTTTGAAAATTTTTTTGAAATTTTTTTTGAATTTTTTTTTAAATTTTTTTTGAAAATTTTTTTTTTGAATTTTTTTTTTTCAATTTTTATTAAATTTTTTTTTAAAAATTTTTTTAAAGATTTTTTTGAAATTTTTTTTTTTGAAATTTTTTTAAAATTTTTTTTTGAAAAACTTTTTTTTTGAAATTTTTTTTTTTAAATTTTTTTTTTGAAATTTTTTTAAAATTTTATTTTAAATTGTTTTTTCTTTGAAAATTTTTTTTTGAATTTTCTTTTTGAAAATTTTTTTTTGAAATTTTTTTAAAATTTTTTTTTGAAATTTTTTTTTTCGAAATTTTTTTTTTTGAAATTTTTTTTAAAATTTTTTTAAAATTTTTTTTTTGAATTTTTTTTTTAATTTTTTTTTTAATTTTTTTTTTAATTTTTTTTGAAATTTTTTTTTTTGAAATTTTTATTTTTGAAATTTTTTTTTTCGAAATTTTTTTTGAAATTTTTTTTCGGATTTTTTTTTTGAAATTTTTTCTGAATTTTTTAAAAAAATTTTTTAAATTTTTTTTTCTTGAAAATTTTTTTTTCGAAATTTTTTTTTCAATTTTTTTTTTAAATTTTTTTTTTCATTTTTTTTTTCATTTTTTTTAAATTTTTTTAAAATCTTTTTTTGAAAATTTTTTTTTTTGAAATTTTTTTTTTTGAAATTTTTTTTTTCGAAAATTTTTTTGAAATTTTTTTTTCTAATTTTTTTTTTGAAAATTTTTTTGAAATTTTTTTTGAATTTTTTTTTTTGAAATTTTTTTTTCGAAATTTTTTTTCGAATTTTTTTTTTCAATTTTTTTTAAAATTTTTTTTTTAATTTTTTTTTTGAAATTTTTTTGAAATTTTTTTTTTCAATTTTTTTTTTAATTTATTTTTTCGAAAATTTTTTTTTTCAATTTTTTTTTAAATTTTTTTTTTTAATTTTTTTTTTTTAAATTTTTTTTTCGAATGTTTTTTTTATTTTTTTTTAAATTTCTTTTTTCATTTTTTTTAATTTTTTTTTAAATTTTTTTTTGAAATTTTTTTTGAAATTTTTTTTGAAATTTTTTTTGAAATTTTTTTTTTTGAAAACATTTTTGAAATTTTTTTTTTTGATTTTTTTTTTCAATTTTTTTTTAAATTTTTTTTTTCATTTTTTTTACAATTTTTTTTAAATTTTTGAAAATTTTTTTTTTGAAATATTTTTTAAATTTTTTTTTTTGAAAATTTTTTTTTTGAAAATTTTTTTTTCGAAAATTTTTTTGAAATTTTTTTTCGAATTTTTTTTAAAAATTTTTTTAAAATTTTTTTTGAAATTTTTTTTTTAAACTTTTTTTTTTGAAATTTTTTTTTTTGAAATTTTTTTTTTGAAATTTTTTTTCGAATTTTTTTTTTAAATTTTTTTTGAATTTTTTTTAAAATTTTTTCAAAATTTTTTTTTTGAAAATTTTTTTTTTTGAAAATTTTTTTTTTTGAAATTTTTTTTTTGAAATTTTTTTTTTCGAAAATTTTTTTGAAATTTTTTTTTTTTTTATTTTTTTTTTGAAATTTTTTTAAAATTTTTTTTTGAACATTTTTTTTTCAATTTTTTTTTTAATTTTTTTTAAAATTTTTTTTTCGAAAACTTTTTTGAAATTTTTTTTGAAATTTTTTTTAAATTTTTTTTTGAATTTTTTTTTAATTTTTTTTTTTTTAATTTTTTTTTCTTGGAAATTTTTTTTTCGAATTTTTTTTTTTCAATTTTTTTTTAAATTTTTTTTTAAATTTTTTTTTTGAAATTTTTTTGAATTTTTTTTTCGAATTTTTTTTTAAATTTTTTTTAAAATTTTTTTTGAAAATTTTTTTTTTGAAATTTTTTTTTGAAAATTTTTTTTTTTTGAAATTTTTTTTTCGAAAATTTTTTTCGAAATTTTTTTTCGAATTTTTTTTAAAATTTTTTTTAAATTTTTTTTTGAAAATTTTTTTTTGAAAATTTTTTTTTTGAAATTTTTTTTTTTGAAATTTTTTTTCGGATTTTTTTTTTGAAATTTTTTCTGAATTTTTTAAAAATTTTTTTAAATTTTTTTTTCTTGAAAATTTTTTTTTCGAATTTTTTTTTTCAATTTTTTTTTAATTTTTTTTTTAATTTTTTTTTGAAATTTTTTTTAAATTTTTTTTTTGAAAATTTTTTTTTGAAATTTTTTTTAAATCTTTTTTTGAAAATTTTTTTTTTTGAAATTTTTTTTTTTCGAAAATTTTTTTGAAATTTTTTTGAAATTTTTTTTTTTGAAAATTTTTTTGAAACTTTTTTTTTCCAAATTTTTTTTGAAATTTTTTTTAAATTTTTTTTGAAAATTTTTTTTTTTGAAATTTTTTTTTTGAAATTTTTTTTTTTGAAATTTTTTTTTTGAAATTTTTTTTTCAATTTTTTTTAAAATTTTTTTTGAAAATTTTTTTTTGAATTTTTTTTAAAATTTTTTTTGAATTTTTTTTTTTTTGAAATTTTTTTTGAAATTTTTTTTTTTGAAATTTATTTTGAAATTTTTTTTTTTTTTAATTTTTTTGAAATTTTTTTTTTCATTTTTTTTCGAATTTTTTTTTTCAATTTTTTTTTAAATTTTTTTTTCATTTTTTTTTCGAAATTTTTTTTTCAATTTTTTTTTTTAATTTTTTTTGAAATTATTTTTAAACTTTTTTTTTTGAAAATTTTTTTTTTTGAAATTTTTTTTTTTGAAATTTTTTTTCGGATTTTTTTTTTGAAATTTTTTCTGAATTTTTTTAAATTTTTTTTAAATTTTTTTTTCTTGAAAATTTTTTTTTTGAATTTTTTTTTTGAATTTTTTTTGTATTTTTTTTTTAATTTTTAATTCGAAATTTTTTTTCGAATTTTTTTGAAATTTTTTTTTTAATTTTTTTTTTTAATTTTTTTTTTGAAATTTTTTTTAAATTTTTTTTTTGAAATTTTTTTTTTGAAATTTTTTTTTTCGAAAATTTTTTTGAAATTTTTTTTGGATTTTTTTTTAAATTTTTTTTTCGAAATTTTTTTTCGAATTTTTTTGAAATTTTTTTTTTAATTTTTTTTTTTAATTTTTTTTTTTTAATTTTTTTAAAATTTTTTTTGAAATTTTTTTTTTTGAAAATTTTTTTTTTCGAATTTTTTTTTCAATTTTTTTTTAAATTTTTTTTTAATTTTTTTTTTGAATTTTTTTTAAATTTTTTTTTTGAAAAATTTTTTTTTTGAAATTTTTTTGAAAATTTTTTTGAAATTTTTTTTTTGAAATTTTTTTTTTCGAAAATTTTTTTGAAATTTTTTTTGAATTTTTTTTTGAAATTTTTTTTTTGAAATTTTTTTTCGAATTTTTTTTTCAATTTTTTTAAAAATTTTTTTTTTATTTTTTTTTTATTTATTTTTTATTTTTTAAATTTTTTTTTGAAAATTTTTTTTCGAAAATTTTTTTGAAATTTTTTAGAATTTTTTTTTTAAATTTTTTTTCTTTGAAAATTTTTTTTTGAATTTTCTTTTTGAAATTTTGTTTTTGAAAATTTTTTTAAATTTTTCCATGAAAATTTTTTTTTTTTGAAATTTTTTTTTTCAATTTTTTTTAAATTTTTTTTTATTTTTTTTTAAATTTTTTTTAAAATTTTTTTTCTTTATTTTTTTTCAATTTTCTTTTTGAAAATTTTTTTTTGAGATTTTTTTAAAATTTTTTTTTTGAAATCTTTTTTTTTGAAATTTTTTTTATCGAAAATTTTTTTGAAATTTTTTTTGTATTTTTTTTTTAATTTTTAATTCGAAATTTTTTTTCGAATTTTTTTTCAATTTTTTTTTAAATTTTTTTTTTTAATTTTTTTTTTGAAATTTTTTTTAAATTTTTTTTTTGAAATTTTTTTTTTCGAAAATTTTTTTGAAATTTTTTTTGGATTTTTTTTCAAATTTTTTTTTCGAAATTTTTTTTCGAATTTTTTTGAAATTTTTTTTTTAATTTTTTTTTTTAATTTTTTTTTTTTAATTTTTTTAAAATTTTTTTTGAAAATTTTTTTTTTTGAAATTTTTTTTTCGAAAATTATTTTGAAATTTTTTTTAAAATTTTTTTTAAAATTTTTTTTTTGAAATTTTTTTTAAATTTTTTTTTGAAAATTTTTTTTTTTGAAATTTGTTTTTTCGAAAAATTTTTTGAAATTTTTTTTGAAAATTTTTATTTGAAAATTTTTTTTTTGAAATTTTTTTAAAATCTTTTTTTGAAAATTTTTTTTTTGAAATTTTTTTCTTTTGAAATTTTTTTTTTCGAAAATTTTTTTGAAATTTTTTTTTCTAATTTTTTTTTTCGAAAATTTTTTTGAAATTTTTTCTGAATTTTTTTAAATTTTTTTTAAAATTTTTTTTTCTTGAAAATTTTTTTTTCGAATTTTTTTTTTCAATTTTTTTTTCAAAAATTTTTTTGAAATTTTTTTTTTGAAAATTTTTTTTTTTGAAATTTTTTTTTTTGAAATTTTTTTTCAATTTTTTTTTAAATTTTTTTTGAAATTTTTTTTTTTGAAATTTTTTTAAAATTATTTTTTAAATTGTTTTTCCTTTGAAAATTTTTTTTTGAATTTTCTTTTTGAAAATTTTTTTTTGAAATTTTTTTAAAATTTTTTTTTGAAATTTTTTTTTTCGAAATTTTTTTTTTTGAAATTTTGTTTTAAATTTTTTTAAAATTTTTTTTTAAATTTTTTTTTGAAAATCTTTTTTTTTGAAAATCTTTTTTTTTGAAATTTTTTTTTTCGAAATTTTTTTTGAAATTTTTTATTTTGAAAATTTTTTTTTCGAATTTTTTTTTCAATTTTTTTTAAAATTTTTTCTTTAATTTTTTTTTAAAATTTTTTTATAAATTTTTTTTTGAAAATTTTTTTTTTGAAATTTTTTTTTTCGAAAATTTTTTTGAAATTTTTTTTGAAATTTTTTTTTTTGAAAATTTTTTTTTTCGAATTTTTTTTTCAATTTTTTTTTAAATTTTTTTTTAATTTTTTTTTTGAATTTTTTTTAAATTTTTTTTTTGAAAAATTTTTTTTTTCGAAATTTTTTTGAAAATTTTTTTGAAATTTTTTTTTTTGAAAATTTTTTTTTCGAATTTTTTTTTAAATTTTTTTTTAAATTTTTTTTAATTTTTTTTTTTGAATTTTTTTTAAATTTTTTTTTTGAAAAATTTTTTTTTTTGAAATTTTTTTGAAATTTTTTTTGAATTTTTTTTTTGAAAATTTTTTTGAAATTTTTTTTGAATTTTTTTTTCAATTTTTTTTTTAATTTTTTTTTTTCATTTTTTTTTTGAAATTTTTTTTGAATTTTTTTTTTGAAAATTTTTTTGAAATTTTTTTTGAATTTTTTTTTGATTTTTTTTTTTAATTTTTTTTGAAATTTTTTTTAAATTTTTTTTTTAATTTTTTTTTTTATTTTTTTAAAAATTTTTTTTGAAAATTTTTTTTTGAATTTTTTTAAAATTTTTTTTGATTTTTTTTTTTTTTTTGAAATTTTTTTTGAAATTTTTTTTTGAAATTTTTTTTTTTGAAATTTATTTTGAAATTTTTTTTTTTGAAAATTTTTTTGAAATTTTTTTTTTCATTTTTTTTCGAATTTTTTTTTTCAATTTTTTTTTAAATTTTTTTTTCATTTTTTTTGAAATTTTTTTTAAAATTTTTTTTAAAATTTTTTTTCGAAAATTTTTTTGAAATTTTTTTTGAAATTTTTTTTTTGAAAATTTTTTTGAAATTTTTTTTGAATTTTTTTTTAAATTTTTTTTGAAAATTTTTTTTTTGAATTTTTTTTTTTCAATTTTTATTAAATTTTTTTTAAAAAATTTTTTTAAAGATTTTTTTGAAATTTTTTTTTTTGAAATTTTTTTAAAATTTTTTTTTGAAAAACTTTTTTTTTGAAATTTTTTTTTTTAAATTTTTTTTTTGAAATTTTTTTAAAATTTTATTTTAAATTGTTTTTTCTTTGAAAATTTTTTTTTGAATTTTCTTTTTGAAAATTTTTTTTTGAAATTTTTTTAAAATTTTTTTTTGAAATTTTTTTTTTCGAAATTTTTTTTTTTGAAATTTTTTTTAAAATTTTTTTAAAATTTTTTTTTAAATTTTTTTTTGAAAATCTTTTTTTTTGAAAATCTTTTTTTTTGAAATTTTTTTTTTTCGAAAATTTTTTTGAAATTTTTTATTTTGAAAATTTTTTTTTCGAATTTTTTTTTCAATTTTTTTTAAAATTTTTTCTAATTTTTTTTTTAATTTTTTTTAAATTTTTTTTTTGAAAATTTTTTTTTTGAAATTTTTTTTTTCGAAAATTTTTTTGAAATTTTTTTTGAAATTTTTTTTTTTGAAAATTTTTTTTTCGAATTTTTTTTTCAATTTTTTTTTAAATTTTTTTTTAATTTTTTTTTTTGAATTTTTTTTAAATTTTTTTTTTGAAAAATTTTTTTTTTTGAAATTTTTTTGAAATTTTTTTTTAAATTTTTTTTTTTGAAAATTTTTTTTTCGAATTTTTTTTTCAATTTTTTTTTAAATTTTTTTTTAATTTTTTTTTTTGAATTTTTTTTAAATTTTTTTTTTGAAAAATTTTTTTTTTTGAAATTTTTTTGAAATTTTTTTTGAATTTTTTTTTTGAAAATTTTTTTGAAATTTTTTTTGAATTTTTTTTTCAATTTTTTTTTTAATTTTTTTTTTCATTTTTTTTGAAATTTTTTTTGAATTTTTTTTTTGAAAATTTTTTTGAAATTTTTTTTGAATTTTTTTTTAAATTTTTTTTTTAATTTTTTTTGAAATTTTTTTTTTTGAAATTTTTTTTTTCGAAATTTTTTTTGAAATTTTTTTTCGGATTTTTTTTTTGAAATTTTTTCTGAATTTTTTAAAAAAATTTTTTAAATTTTTTTTTCTTGAAAATTTTTTTTTCGAAATTTTTTTTTCAATTTTTTTTTTAAATTTTTTTTTTCATTTTTTTTTTCATTTTTTTTAAATTTTTTTAAAATCTTTTTTTGAAAATTTTTTTTTTTGAAATTTTTTTTTTTGAAATTTTTTTTTTCGAAAATTTTTTTGAAATTTTTTTTCTAATTTTTTTTTTGAAAATTTTTTTGAAATTTTTTTTGAATTTTTTTTTTTGAAATTTTTTTTTCGAAATTTTTTTTCGAATTTTTTTTTTCAATTTTTTTTAAAATTTTTTTTTTAATTTTTTTTTTGAAATTTTTTTGAAATTTTTTTTTTCAATTTTTTTTTTAATTTATTTTTTCGAAAATTTTTTTTTTCAATTTTTTTTTAAATTTTTTTTTTTAATTTTTTTTTTTTAAATTTTTTTTTCGAATGTTTTTTTTATTTTTTTTTAAATTTCTTTTTTCATTTTTTTTAATTTTTTTTTAAATTTTTTTTTGAAATTTTTTTTGAAATTTTTTTTGAAATTTTTTTTGAAATTTTTTTTTTTGAAAACATTTTTGAAATTTTTTTTTTTGATTTTTTTTTTCAATTTTTTTTTAAATTTTTTTTTTCATTTTTTTTACAATTTTTTTTAAATTTTTGAAAATTTTTTTTTTGAAATATTTTTTAAATTTTTTTTTTTGAAAATTTTTTTTTTGAAAATTTTTTTTTCGAAAATTTTTTTGAAATTTTTTTTCGAATTTTTTTTAAAAATTTTTTTAAAATTTTTTTTGAAATTTTTTTTTTAAACTTTTTTTTTTGAAATTTTTTTTTTTGAAATTTTTTTTTTGAAATTTTTTTTCGAATTTTTTTTTAAAATTTTTTTTGAATTTTTTTTAAAATTTTTTCAAAATTTTTTTTTTGAAAATTTTTTTTTTTGAAAAATTTTTTTTTTGAAATTTTTTTTTTGAAATTTTTTTTTTCGAAAATTTTTTTGAAATTTTTTTTTTTTTTATTTTTTTTTTGAAATTTTTTTAAAATTTTTTTTTGAACATTTTTTTTTCAATTTTTTTTTTAATTTTTTTTAAAATTTTTTTTTCGAAAACTTTTTTGAAATTTTTTTTGAAATTTTTTTTAAATTTTTTTTTGAATTTTTTTTTAATTTTTTTTTTTTTAATTTTTTTTTCTTGGAAATTTTTTTTTCGAATTTTTTTTTTTCAATTTTTTTTTAAATTTTTTTTTAAATTTTTTTTTTGAAATTTTTTTGAATTTTTTTTTCGAATTTTTTTTTAAATTTTTTTTAAAATTTTTTTTGAAAATTTTTTTTTTGAAATTTTTTTTTGAAAATTTTTTTTTTTTGAAATTTTTTTTTCGAAAATTTTTTTCGAAATTTTTTTTCGAATTTTTTTTAAAATTTTTTTTAAATTTTTTTTTGAAAATTTTTTTTTGAAAATTTTTTTTTTGAAATTTTTTTTTTTGAAATTTTTTTTCGGATTTTTTTTTTGAAATTTTTTCTGAATTTTTTAAAAATTTTTTTAAATTTTTTTTTCTTGAAAATTTTTTTTTCGAATTTTTTTTTTCAATTTTTTTTTAATTTTTTTTTTCATTTTTTTTTGAAATTTTTTTTAAATTTTTTTTTTGAAAATTTTTTTTTGAAATTTTTTTTAAATCTTTTTTTGAAAATTTTTTTTTTTGAAATTTTTTTTTTCGAAAATTTTTTTGAAATTTTTTTGAAATTTTTTTTTTTGAAAATTTTTTTGAAACTTTTTTTTTCCAAATTTTTTTTGAAATTTTTTTTAAATTTTTTTTGAAAATTTTTTTTTTTGAAATTTTTTTTTTGAAATTTTTTTTTTTGAAATTTTTTTTTTGAAATTTTTTTTTCAATTTTTTTTAAAATTTTTTTTGAAAATTTTTTTTTGAATTTTTTTTAAAATTTTTTTTGAATTTTTTTTTTTTTGAAATTTTTTTTGAAATTTTTTTTTTTGAAATTTATTTTGAAATTTTTTTTTTTTTAAATTTTTTTGAAATTTTTTTTTTCATTTTTTTTCGAATTTTTTTTTTCAATTTTTTTTTAAATTTTTTTTTCATTTTTTTTTCGAAATTTTTTTTTCAATTTTTTTTTTTAATTTTTTTTGAAATTATTTTTAAACTTTTTTTTTTGAAAATTTTTTTTTTTGAAATTTTTTTTTTTGAAATTTTTTTTCGGATTTTTTTTTTGAAATTTTTTCTGAATTTTTTTAAATTTTTTTTAAATTTTTTTTTCTTGAAAATTTTTTTTTTGAATTTTTTTTTTCAATTTTTTTTAAATTTTTTTTTTCATTTTTTTTGAAATTTTTTTTAAATTTTTTTTTTGAAAATTTTTTTTTTCAATTTTTTTTAAAATCTTTTTTTGAAAATTTTTTTTTTGAAATTTTTTTCTTTTGAAATTTTTTTTTTCGAAAATTTTTTTGAAATTTTTTTTTCTAATTTTTTTTTTCGAAAATATTTTTGAAATTTTTTCTGAATTTTTTTAAATTTTTTTTTAAATTTTTTTTTCTTGAAAATTTTTTTTTCGAATTTTTTTTTTCAATTTTTTTTTCGAAAATTTTTTTGAAATTTTTTTTTTGAAAATTTTTTTTTTTGAAATTTTTTTTTTGAAATTTTTTTTCAATTTTTTTTAAAATTTTTTTTGAAATTTTTTTTTTTGAAAATTTTTTTTTTGAAATTTTTTTTTTCGAAAATTTTTTTGAAATTTTTTTTTTGAAAATTTTTTTTTTTTGAAATTTTTTTTTTTTGAAATTTTTTTTAAATTTTTTTTTTTAAATTTTTTTTTTTTTTTTTTAAAAAATTTTTTGAAAATTTTTTTTTGAATTTTTTAAAAATTTTTTTTGAATTTTTTTTTTTGAAATTTTTTTTGAAATTTTTTTTGAAATTTTTTTTTTTGAAATTTATTTTGAAATTTTTTTTTTTGAAAATTTTTTTGAAATTTTTTTTTTCATTTTTTTTCGAATTTTTTTTCAATTTTTTTTTAAATTTTTTTTTCATTTTTTTTTGAAATTTTTTTTTAAATTTTTTTTTTAATTTTTTTTTCGAAAATTTTTTTGAAATTTTTTTTGAAATTTTTTTTTTGAAAATTTTTTTGAAATTTTTTTTGAATTTTTTTTTTAATTTTTTTTAAAAATTTTTTTTTTGAAATTTTTTCTTTTCAATTTTTTTTAAATTTTTTTTTTAAAATTTTTTTAAAGATTTTTTTGAAATTTTTTTTTTTGAAATTTTTTTAAAATTTTTTTTTGAAAAACTTTTTTTTTGAAATTTTTTTTTTGAAATTTTTTTTTTTGAAATTTTTTTAAAATTTTTTTTTAAATTGTTTTTTCTTTGAAAATTTTTTTTTGAATTTTCTTTTTGAAAATTTTTTTTTGAAATTTTTTTAAAATTTTTTTTTGAAATTTTTTTTTTCGAAATTTTTTTTTTTGAAATTTTTTTTTAAATTTTTTTAAAATTTTTTTTTTAATTTTTTTTTGAAAATCTTTTTTTTTGAAATTTTTTTTTTCGAAAATTTTTTTGAAATTTTTTTTGAAATTTTTTATTTTGAAAATTTTTTTTTCGAATTTTTTTTTCAATTTTTTTTTTAATTTTTTCTTTAATTTTTTTTTAAATTTTTTTTTAAATTTTTTTTTGAAAATTATTTTTTTGAAATTTTTTTTTTCGAAAATTTTTTTGAAATTTTTTTTGAAATTTTTTTTTTTGAAAATTTTTTTTTCGAATTGTTTTTTCAATTTTTTTTAAAATTTTTTTTTAATTTTTTTTTTGAATTTTTTTTAAATTTTTTTTTTGAAAAATTTTTTTTTTTGAAATTTTTTTTGAATTTTTTTTTTGAAATTTTTTTTTCGAAATTTTTTTTCGAATTTTTTTAATTTTTTTTTTTGAAATTTTTTTTAAATTTTTTTTTGAAATTTTTTTTTTGAAATTTTTTTTTTCGAAAATTTTTTTGAAATTTTTTTTGGATTTTTTTTTTAAATTTTTTTTTCGAAATTTTTTTTCGAATTTTTTTTTCAATTTTTTTTAAAAATTTTTATTTTTATTTTTTTTTTAAATTTTTTTTAAATTTTTTTTTTGAAAATTTTTTTTTTTGAAATTTTTTTTTAATTTTTTTTTTAAATTTTTTTTTTTAATTTTTTTTTCTTTGAAAATTTTTTTTCTTTGAAAATTTTTTTTGAATTTTCTTTTTGAAAATTTTTTTTTGAAATTTTTTTTAAATTTTTTTTTTGAAAATTTTTTTTTTGAAATTTTTTTTTTCGAAAATTTTTTTGAAGTTTTTTTTGAATTTTTTTTTGAAATTTTTTTTTTTAAATTTTTTTTCGAATTTTTTTTTCAATTTTTTTAAAAATTTTTTTTTTATTTTTTTTTATTTTTTTTTATTTTTTAAATTTTTTTTTGAAAATTTTTTTTCGAAAATTTTTTTGAAATTTTTTAAAAATTTTTTTTTTGAATTTTTTTTCTTTGAAAATTTTTTTTTGAATTCTCTTTTTGAAATTTTGTTTTTGAAAATTTTTTTAAATTTTTCCATGAAAATTTTTTTTTTTGAAATTTTTTTTTTCGAAAATTTTTTTGAATTTTTTTTTGAATTTTTTTTTTTGAAAATTTTTTTTTTGAAATTTTTTTTAAATTTTTTTTTGAAAATTTTTTTTTTCAAAATTTTTTTTTTGAAAATTTTTTTTTTTTGAAATTTTTTTTTTATTTTTTTTTTAAATTTTTTTTTTTAATTTTTTTTTCTTTGAAAATTTTTTTTTCTTTGAAAATTTTTTTTGAATTTTCTTTTTGAAAATTTTTTTTTGAAATTTTTTTTAAATTTTTTTTTTGAATATTTTTTTTTTGAAATTTTTTTTTTCGAAAATTTTTTTGAAATTTTTTTTGAATTTTTTTTTGAAATTTTTTTTTTGAAATTTTTTTTCGAATTTTTTTTTCAATTTTTTTAAAAATTTTTTTTTTATTTTTTTTTTATTTATTTTTTATTTTTTAAATTTTTTTTTGAAAATTTTTTTTCTTTGAAAATTTTTTTTTGAATTCTCTTTTTGAAATTTTGTTTTTGAAAATTTTTTTAAATTTTTCCATGAAAATTTTTTTTTTTGAAATTTTTTTTTTCGAAAATTTTTTTGAATTTTTTTTTGAATTTTTTTTTTTGAAAATTTTTTTTTTGAAATTTTTTTTAAATTTTTTTTTGAAAATTTTTTTTTTTTAAATTTTTTTTTTGAAAATTTTTTTTTTTTGAAATTTTTTTTTTATTTTTTTTTTAAATTTTTTTTTTTAATTTTTTTTTCTTTGAAAATTTTTTTTTCTTTGAAAATTTTTTTTGAATTTTCTTTTTGAAAATTTTTTTTTGAAATTTTTTTTAAATTTTTTTTTTGAAAATTTTTTTTTTGAAATTTTTTTTTTCGAAAATTTTTTTGAAATTTTTTTTGAATTTTTTTTTGAAATTTTTTTTTTGAAATTTTTTTTCGAATTTTTTTTTCAATTTTTTTAAAAATTTTTTTTTTATTTTTTTTTTATTTATTTTTTATTTTTTAAATTTTTTTTTTAAAATTTTTTTTCTTTGAAAATTTTTTTTTGAATTTTCTTTTTGAAATTTTGTTTTTGAAAATTTTTTTAAATTTTTCCATGAAAATTTTTTTTTTTTGAAATTTTTTTTTTCAATTTTTTTTAAATTTTTTTTTATTTTTTTTTTAATTTTTTTTAAAATTTTTTTTCTTTATTTTTTTTCAATTTTCTTTTTGAAAATTTTTTTTTGAGATTTTTTTAAAATTTTTTTTTTGAAATCTTTTTTTTTGAAATTTTTTTTTTCGAAAATTTTTTTGAAATTTTTTTTGTATTTTTTTTTTAATTTTTAATTCGAAATTTTTTTTCGAATTTTTTTGAAATTTTTTTTTTAATTTTTTTTTTTAATTTTTTTTTTGAAATTTTTTTTAAATTTTTTTTTTGAAATTTTTTTTTTGAAATTTTTTTTTTCGAAAATTTTTTTGAAATTTTTTTTGGATTTTTTTTAAAATTTTTTTTTCGAAATTTTTTTTCGAATTTTTTTGAAATTTTTTTTTTAATTTTTTTTTTTAATTTTTTTTTTTTAATTTTTTTAAAATTTTTTTTGAAAATTTTTTTTTTTGAAATTTTTTTTTCGAAAATTATTTTGAAATTTTTTTTAAAATTTTTTTTAAAATTTTTTTTTTGAAATTATTTTTAAATTTTTTTTTGAAAATTTTTTTTTTTTGAAATTTGTTTTTTCGAAAAATTTTTTGAAATTTTTTTTGAAAATTTTTATTTGAAAATTTTTTTTTTGAAATTTTTTTTAAATCTTTTTTTGAAAATTTTTTTTTTGAAATTTTTTTCTTTTGAAATTTTTTTTTTCGAAAATTTTTTTGAAATTTTTTTTTCTAATTTTTTTTTTCGAAAATTTTTTTGAAATTTTTTCTGAATTTTTTTAAATTTTTTTTAAAATTTTTTTTTCTTGAAAATTTTTTTTTCGAATTTTTTTTTTCAATTTTTTTTTCAAAAATTTTTTTGAAATTTTTTTTTTGAAAATTTTTTTTTTTGAAATTTTTTTTTTTGAAATTTTTTTTCAATTTTTTTTAAAATTTTTTTTGAAATTTTTTTTTTTGAAATTTTTTTAAAATTTTTTTTTAAATTGTTTTTCCTTTGAAAATTTTTTTTTGAATTTTCTTTTTGAAAATTTTTTTTTGAAATTTTTTTAAAATTTTTTTTTGAAATTTTTTTTTTCGAAATTTTTTTTTTTGAAATTTTGTTTTAAATTTTTTTAAAATTTTTTTTTTAATTTTTTTTTGAAAATCTTTTTTTTTGAAAATCTTTTTTTTTGAAATTTTTTTTTTCGAAAATTTTTTTGAAATTTTTTATTTTGAAAATTTTTTTTTCGAATTTTTTTTTCAATTTTTTTTTAAATTTTTTCTTTAATTTTTTTTAAAATTTTTTTATAAATTTTTTTTTGAAAATTTTTTTTTTGAAATTTTTTTTTTCGAAAATTTTTTTGAAATTTTTTTTGAAATTTTTTTTTTTGAAAATTTTTTTTTTCGAATTTTTTTTTCAATTTTTTTTTAAATTTTTTTTTAATTTTTTTTTTGAATTTTTTTTAAATTTTTTTTTTGAAAAATTTTTTTTTTGAAATTTTTTTGAAAATTTTTTTGAAATTTTTTTTTTTGAAAATTTTTTTTTCGATTTTTTTTTTAAATTTTTTTTTAAATTTTTTTTTAATTTTTTTTTTTGAATTTTTTTTAAATTTTTTTTTTGAAAAATTTTTTTTTTTGAAATTTTTTTGAAATTTTTTTTGAATTTTTTTTTTGAAAATTTTTTTGAAATTTTTTTTGAATTTTTTTTTCAATTTTTTTTTAAATTTTTTTTTTTCATTTTTTTTTTGAAATTTTTTTTGAATTTTTTTTTTGAAAATTTTTTTGAAATTTTTTTTGAATTTTTTTTTGATTTTTTTTTTTAATTTTTTTTGAAATTTTTTTTAAATTTTTTTTTTTATTTTTTTTTTTATTATTTTAAAATTTTTTTTTGAAAATTTTTTTTTGAATTTTTTTTAAATTTTTTTTGAATTTTTTTTTTTTTTTGAAATTTTTTTTGAAATTTTTTTTTGAAATTTTTTTTTTTGAAATTTATTTTGAAATTTTTTTTTTTGAAAATTTTTTTGAAATTTTTTTTTTCATTTTTTTTCGAATTTTTTTTTTCAATTTTTTTTTAAATTTTTTTTTCATTTTTTTTTGAAATTTTTTTTAAAATTTTTTTTAAAATTTTTTTTTCGAAAATTTTTTTGAAATTTTTTTTGAAATTTTTTTTTTGAAAATTTTTTTGAAATTTTTTTTGAATTTTTTTTTAAATTTTTTTTGAAAATTTTTTTTTTGAATTTTTTTTTTGAATTTTTATTAAATTTTTTTTAAAAAATTTTTTTAAAGATTTTTTTGAAATTTTTTTTTTTGAAATTTTTTTAAAATTTTTTTTTGAAAAACTTTTTTTTTGAAATTTTTTTTTTTAAATTTTTTTTTTGAAATTTTTTTAAAATTTTATTTTAAATTGTTTTTTCTTTGAAAATTTTTTTTTGAATTTTCTTTTTGAAAATTTTTTTTTGAAATTTTTTTAAAATTTTTTTTTGAAATTTTTTTTTTCGAAATTTTTTTTTTTGAAATTTTTTTTAAAATTTTTTTAAAATTTTTTTTAAAATTTTTTTTTGAAAATCTTTTTTTTTGAAAATCTTTTTTTTTGAAATTTTTTTTTTTCGAAAATTTTTTTGAAATTTTTTATTTTGAAAATTTTTTTTTCGAATTTTTTTTTCAATTTTTTTTAAAATTTTTTCTTTAATTTTTTTTTTTAATTTTTTTTAAATTTTTTTTTTGAAAATTTTTTTTTTGAAATTTTTTTTTTCGAAAATTTTTTTGAAATTTTTTTTGAAATTTTTTTTTTTGAAAATTTTTTTTTCGAATTTTTTTTTCAATTTTTTTTTAAATTTTTTTTTAATTTTTTTTTTTGAATTTTTTTTAAATTTTTTTTTTGAAAAATTTTTTTTTTTGAAATTTTTTTGAAATTTTTTTTTAAATTTTTTTTTTTGAAAATTTTTTTTTCGAATTTTTTTTTCAATTTTTTTTTAAATTTTTTTTTAATTTTTTTTTTTGAATTTTTTTTAAATTTTTTTTTTGAAAAATTTTTTTTTTTGAAATTTTTTTGAAATTTTTTTTGAATTTTTTTTTTGAAAATTTTTTTGAAATTTTTTTTGAATTTTTTTTTCAATTTTTTTTTTAATTTTTTTTTTCATTTTTTTTGAAATTTTTTTTGAATTTTTTTTTTGAAAATTTTTTTGAAATTTTTTTTGAATTTTTTTTTTAATTTTTTTTTTAATTTTTTTTGAAATTTTTTTTTTTGAAATTTTTTTTTTCGAAATTTTTTTTGAAATTTTTTTTCGGATTTTTTTTTTGAAATTTTTTCTGAATTTTTTAAAAAATTTTTTTAAATTTTTTTTTCTTGAAAATTTTTTTTTCGAAATTTTTTTTTCAATTTTTTTTTTTAATTTTTTTTTTCATTTTTTTTTTCATTTTTTTAAAATTTTTTTTAAATCTTTTTTTGAAAATTTTTTTTTTTGAAATTTTTTTTTTTGAAATTTTTTTTTTCGAAAATTTTTTTGAAATTTTTTTTTCTAATTTTTTTTTTTGAAAATTTTTTTGAAATTTTTTTTGAATTTTTTTTTTTGAAATTTTTTTTTCGAAATTTTTTTTCGAATTTTTTTTTTCAATTTTTTTTAAAATTTTTTTTTTAATTTTTTTTTTGAAATTTTTTTGAAATTTTTTTTTTCAATTTTTTTTTTAATTTATTTTTTCGAAAATTTTTTTTTTCAATTTTTTTTTAAATTTTTTTTTTTAATTTTTTTTTTTTTAATTTTTTTTTCGAATGTTTTTTTTATTTTTTTTTAAATTTCTTTTTTCATTTTTTTTGAATTTTTTTTTAAATTTTTTTTTGAAATTTTTTTTGAAATTTTTTTTGAAATTTTTTTTGAAATTTTTTTTTTTGAAAACATTTTTGAAATTTTTTTTTTCGATTTTTTTTTTCAATTTTTTTTTAAATTTTTTTTTTCATTTTTTTTACAATTTTTTTTAAATTTTTGAAAATTTTTTTTTTGAAATATTTTTTAAATTTTTTTTTTTGAAAATTTTTTTTTTGAAAATTTTTTTTTCGAAAATTTTTTTGAAATTTTTTTTCGAATTTTTTTTAAAAATTTTTTTAAAATTTTTTTTGAAATTTTTTTTTGAAATTTTTTTGTTTTGAAATTTTTTTTTCGAAAATTTTTTTTTCGAATTTTTTTTTCAATTTTTTTTTAAATTTTTTTTTTCATTTTTTTTCGAAAATATTTTTGAAATTTTTTTTGAAATTTTTTTTAAACTTTTTTTTTTGAAAATTTTTTTTTTGAAATTTTTTCTGAATTTTTTTAAATTTTTTTTTCTTGAAAATTTTTTTTTCGATTTTTTTTTAAAATTTTTTTTTTCATTTTTTTTGAATTCTTTTTTAAATTTTTTTTTTGAAATTTTTTTTTTTGAAATTTTTTTTAATTCTTTTTTTTGAAATTTTTTTTTTTTGAAATTTTTTTTTTCGACAATTTTTTTGAAATTTTTTTTTTTAATTTTTTTTTTTAATTTTTTTAAAATTTTTTTTTGAACATTTTTTTTTTCAATTTTTTTTAAAATTTTTTTTTCATTTTTTTTTCGAAAATTTTTTTGAAATTTTTTTTGAATTTTTTTTTTTGAAAATTTTTTTGAAATTTTTTTTTTCGAAATTTTTTTTGAATTTTTTTTTAAATTTTTTCTGAAAATTTTTTTTTTGAAATTTTTTTTTTTGAAATTTTTTTTTTCGAAATTTTTTTTTCAATTTTTTTTTAAATTTTTTTTTTCATTTTTTTTTGCATTTTTTTTTTAATTTTTGAAAATTTTTTTTTTTTAAATTTTTTTTTAATCTTTTTTTTGAAAATTTTTTTTTTGAAATTTTTTTTTTCGAAAATTTTTTTGAAATTTTTTTTAAAATTTTTTTTTTCATTTTTTTTTCGAAAATTTTTTTGAAATTTTTTTTAAACTTTTTTTTTTGAAAATTTTTTTTTTGAAATTTTTTTTTTGAAATTTTTTTTTTTGAAATTTTTTTTTCGAAAATTTTTTTTGCGAACTTTTTTTCAATTTTTTTTTCATTTTTTTTTTTTCATTTTTTTTTCGAAAATTTTTTTGAAATTTTTTTTAAACTTTTTTTTTTGAAAATTTTTTTTTTGAAATTTTTTTTTTGAAATTTTTTTTCGGATTTTTTTTTTGAATTTTTTTCTGAATTTTTTTAAATTTTTTTTAAATTTTTTTTTCTTGAAATTTTTTTTCGAATTTTTTTTTTCAATTTTTTTTTAAATTTTTTTTTTCATTTTTTTTTGAAATCTTTTTAAAATTTTTTTTTTTGAAAATTTTTTTTTTTGAAATTTTTTTTAAATCTTTTTTTTGAAAATTTTTTTTTTTGAAATTTTTTTTTTGAAATTTTTTTTTTCGAAAATTTTTTTGAAATTTTTTTTTTTTAATTTTTTTTTTTGAAATTTTTTTGAAATTTTTTTTGAAATTTTTTTTTTGAAAATTTTTTTGAAATTTTTTTTTTGAAATTTTTTTTGAAATTTTTTTTAAAATTTTTTTTTGAATTTTTTTTAAATTTTTTTTTTTAATTTTTTTTTCTTGGAAATTTTTTTTTCGAATTTTTTTTTTCAATTTTTTTTTAAATTTTTTTTTAATTTTTTTTTTGAAATTTTTTTGAAATTTTTTTTCGAATTTTTTTTTAAATTTTTTTTAAAATTTTTTTTGAAAATTTTTTTTTTTTGAAATTTTTTTTTCGAAAATTTTTTTTTCGAAATTTTTTTTCGAATTTTTTTTTTAATTTTTTTAAAAATTTTTTTTGAAATTTTTTTTTCGAAAATTTTTTTTTCGAAATTTTTTTTCGAATTTTTTTTTTAATTTTTTTAAAAATTTTTTTTAAAGATTTTTTTGAAATTTTTTTTTTTGAAATTTTTTTAAAATTTTTTTTTGAAAAACTTTTTTTTTGAAATTTTTTTTTTTTAATTTTTTTTTTGAAATTTTTTTAAAATTTTATTTTAAATTGTTTTTTCTTTGAAATTTTTTTTTTGAATTTTCTTTTTGAAAATTTTTTTTTGAAATTTTTTTAAAATTTTTTTTTGAAATTTTTTTTTTCGAAATTTTTTTTTTTGAAATTTTTTTTAAAATTTTTTTAAAATTTTTTTTTAAATTTTTTTTTGAAAATCTTTTTTTTTGAAAATCTTTTTTTTTGAAATTTTTTTTTTTCGAAAATTTTTTTGAAATTTTTTATTTTGAAAATTTTTTTTTCGAATTTTTTTTTCAATTTTTTTTAAAATTTTTTCTTTAATTTTTTTTTTTAATTTTTTTTAAATTTTTTTTTTGAAAATTTTTTTTTTGAAATTTTTTTTTTCGAAAATTTTTTTGAAATTTTTTTTGAAATTTTTTTTTTTGAAAATTTTTTTTTCGAATTTTTTTTTCAATTTTTTTTTAAATTTTTTTTTAATTTTTTTTTTGAATTTTTTTTAAATTTTTTTTTTGAAAAATTTTTTTTTTTGAAATTTTTTTGAAATTTTTTTTTAAATTTTTTTTTTTGAAAATTTTTTTTTCGAATTTTTTTTTCAATTTTTTTTTAAATTTTTTTTTAATTTTTTTTTTTGAATTTTTTTTAAATTTTTTTTTTGAAAAATTTTTTTTTTTGAAATTTTTTTGAAATTTTTTTTGAATTTTTTTTTTGAAAATTTTTTTGAAATTTTTTTTGAATTTTTTTTTCAATTTTTTTTTTAATTTTTTTTTTCATTTTTTTTGAAATTTTTTTTGAATTTTTTTTTTGAAAATTTTTTTGAAATTTTTTTTGAATTTTTTTTTTAATTTTTTTTTTAATTTTTTTTGAAATTTTTTTTTTTGAAATTTTTTTTTTCGAAATTTTTTTTGAAATTTTTTTTCGGATTTTTTTTTTGAAATTTTTTCTGAATTTTTTAAAAAATTTTTTTAAATTTTTTTTTCTTGAAAATTTTTTTTTCGAAATTTTTTTTTCAATTTTTTTTTTTAATTTTTTTTTTCATTTTTTTTTTCATTTTTTTAAAATTTTTTTTAAATCTTTTTTTGAAAATTTTTATTTTTGAAATTTTTTTTTTTGAAATTTTTTTTTTCGAAAATTTTTTTGAAATTTTTTTTTCTAATTTTTTTTTTTGAAAATTTTTTTGAAATTTTTTTTGAATTTTTTTTTTTGAAATTTTTTTTTCGAAATTTTTTTTCGAATTTTTTTTTTCAATTTTTTTTAAATTTTTTTTTTTAATTTTTTTTTTGAAATTTTTTTGAAATTTTTTTTTTCAATTTTTTTTTTAATTTATTTTTTCGAAAATTTTTTTTTTCAATTTTTTTTTAAATTTTTTTTTTTAATTTTTTTTTTTTAATTTTTTTTTCGAATGTTTTTTTTATTTTTTTTTAAATTTCTTTTTTCATTTTTTTTGAATTTTTTTTTAAATTTTTTTTTGAAATTTTTTTTGAAATTTTTTTTGAAATTTTTTTTGAAATTTTTTTTTTTGAAAACATTTTTGAAATTTTTTTTTTCGATTTTTTTTTTCAATTTTTTTTTAAATTTTTTTTTTCATTTTTTTACAATTTTTTTTAAATTTTTGAAAATTTTTTTTTTGAAATATTTTTTAAATTTTTTTTTTTGAAAATTTTTTTTTTGAAAATTTTTTTTTCGAAAATTTTTTTGAAATTTTTTTTCGAATTTTTTTTAAAAATTTTTTTAAAATTTTTTTTGAAATTTTTTTTTGAAATTTTTTTGTTTTGAAATTTTTTTTTCGAAAATTTTTTTTTCGAATTTTTTTTTCAATTTTTTTTTAAATTTTTTTTTTCATTTTTTTTCGAAAATATTTTTGAAATTTTTTTTGAAATTTTTTTTAAACTTTTTTTTTTGAAAATTTTTTTTTTGAAATTTTTTCTGAATTTTTTTTTCTTGGAAATTTTTTTTTCGATTTTTTTTTTAAATTTTTTTTTTCATTTTTTTTGAATTTTTTTTTAAATTTTTTTTTTGAAATTTTTTTTTTTGAAATTTTTTTTAATTCTTTTTTTTGAAATTTTTTTTTTTTGAAATTTTTTTTTTCGACAATTTTTTTGAAATTTTTTTTTTTAATTTTTTTTTTTAATTTTTTTAAAATTTTTTTTTGAACATTTTTTTTTTCAATTTTTTTTAAAATTTTTTTTTCATTTTTTTTTCGAAAATTTTTTTGAAATTTTTTTTGAATTTTTTTTTTTGAAAATTTTTTTGAAATTTTTTTTTTCGAAATTTTTTTTGAATTTTTTTTTAAATTTTTTCTGAAAATTTTTTTTTTGAAATTTTTTTTTTTGAAATTTTTTTTTTCGAAATTTTTTTTTCAATTTTTTTTTAAATTTTTTTTTTTCATTTTTTTTTGTATTTTTTTTTTAATTTTTGAAAATTTTTTTTTTTTAAATTTTTTTTTAATCTTTTTTTTGAAAATTTTTTTTTTGAAATTTTTTTTTTCGAAAATTTTTTTGAAATTTTTTTTAAAATTTTTTTTTTCATTTTTTTTTCGAAAATTTTTTTGAAATTTTTTTTAAACTTTTTTTTTTGAAAATTTTTTTTTTGAAATTTTTTTTTTGAAATTTTTTTTTTTGAAATTTTTTTTTCGAAAATTTTTTTTGCGAACTTTTTTTCAATTTTTTTTTCATTTTTTTTTTCATTTTTTTTTCGAAAATTTTTTTGAAATTTTTTTTAAACTTTTTTTTTTGAAAATTTTTTTTTTGAAATTTTTTTTTTGAAATTTTTTTTCGGATTTTTTTTTTGAATTTTTTTCTGAATTTTTTTAAATTTTTTTTAAATTTTTTTTTCTTGAAATTTTTTTTCGAATTTTTTTTTTCAATTTTTTTTTAAATTTTTTTTTTCATTTTTTTTTGAAATTTTTTTAAAATTTTTTTTTTTGAAAATTTTTTTTTTTGAAATTTTTTTTAAATCTTTTTTTTGAAAATTTTTTTTTTTGAAATTTTTTTTTTGAAATTTTTTTTTTCGAAAATTTTTTTGAAATTTTTTTTTTTAATTTTTTTTTTTGAAATTTTTCTGAAATTTTTTTTGAAATTTTTTTTTTGAAAATTTTTTTGAAATTTTTTTTTTGAAATTTTTTTTGAAATTTTTTTTAAAATTTTTTTTTGAATTTTTTTTAAATTTTTTTTTTTAATTTTTTTTTCTTGGAAATTTTTTTTTCGAATTTTTTTTTTCAATTTTTTTTTTAATTTTTTTTTAATTTTTTTTTTGAAATTTTTTTGAAATTTTTTTTCGAATTTTTTTTTAAATTTTTTTTAAAATTTTTTTTGAAAATTTTTTTTTTTTGAAATTTTTTTTTCGAAAATTTTTTTTTCGAAATTTTTTTTCGAATTTTTTTTTTAATTTTTTTAAAAATTTTTTTTGAAAATTTTTTTTTGAAAATTTTTTTTTTTGAAATTTTTTTTTGAAATTATTTTTCGGATTTTTTTTTTGAAATTTTTTCTGAATTTTTTAAAATTTTTTTTAAAATTTTTTTTTCTTGAAAATTTTTTTTCGAATTTTTTTTTTCAATTTTTTTTTAATTTTTTTTTTAATTTTTTTTGAAATTTTTTTTAAATTTTTTTTTTGAAAATTTTTTTTTTGAAATTTTTTTTAAATCTTTTTTTTGAAAATTTTTTTTTTTGAAATTTTTTTTTTCGAAAATTTTTTTGAAATTTTTTTTGAAATTTTTTTTTTTGAAAATTTTTTTGAAACTTTTTTTTTCGAAATTTTTTTTGAAATTTTTTTAAAATTTTTTTTGAAAATTTTTTTTTTTTTAATTTTTTTTTGAAATTTTTTTTTTTGAAATTTTTTTTTTGATTTTTTTTTTCAATTCTTTTTAAATTTTTTTTGAAATTTTTTTTTTTGAAAATTTTTTTTTTGAAATTTTTTTTTTGAAAATTTTTTTTTTTGAAATTTTTTTTTTGAAATTTTTTTTAAAATTTTTTTTTTTATTTTTTTTTTATTTTTTTAAAAATTTTTTTTGAAAAATTTTTTTTGAATTTTTTTTTTAATTTTTTCTGAAATTTTTTTTTTTAAATTTTTTTTGAAATTTTTTTTTTGAAATTTATTTTGAAATTTTTTTTTTTGAAAATTTTTTTGAAATTTTTTTTTTCATTTTTTTTCGAATTTTTTTTTTCAATTTTTTTTTTAATTTTTTTTTTCATTTTTTTTTTAAATTTTTTTTTTGAAATTTTTTTTGAAATTTTTTTTTTGAAAATTTTTTTGAATTTTTTTTTGAATTTTTCTTTTAATTTTTTTTGAAAATTTTTTTTTTGAAATTTTTTTTTTTGAAATTTTTTTTTTCGAAATTTTTTTTGAAATTTTTTTTCGGATTTTTTTTTGAAATTTTTTCTGAATTTTTTAAAATTTTTTTTTCTTGAAAATTTTTTTTTCTTGAAAATTTTTTTTTCGAAATTTTTTTTTCAATTTTTTTTTAAATTTTTTTTGAAATTTTTTTTAAACTTTTTTTTTTGAAAAATTTTTTTTTTGAAATTTTTTTTTTTGAAATTTTTTTTCGGATTTTTTTTTTGAAATTTTTTCTGAATTTTTTTAAATTTTTTTTTTAAATTTTTTTTTCTTGAAAATTTTTTTTTCGAATTTTTTTTTTCAATTTTTTTTTAAATTTTTTTTTTCATTTTTTTTTCATTTTTTTGAAATTTTTTTTTTGAAAATTTTTTTTTTGAAATTTTTTTTAAATCTTTTTTTGAAAATTTTTTTTTTGAAATTTTTTTCTTTTGAAATTTTTTTTTTCGAAAATTTTTTTGAAATTTTTTTTTCTAATTTTTTTTTTCGAAAATTTTTTTGAAATTTTTTCTGAATTTTTTTAAATTTTTTTTTAAATTTTTTTTTCTTGAAAATTTTTTTTTCGAATTTTTTTTTTCAATTTTTTTTTCGAAAATTTTTTTGAAATTTTTTTTTTGAAAATTTTTTTTTTTGAAATTTTTTTTTTTGAATTTTTTTTTTCAATTTTTTTTGAAATTTTTTTTGAAATTTTTTTTTTTGAAAATTTTTTTTTTGAAATTTTTTTTTTCGAAAATTTTTTTGAAATTTTTTTTTTGAAAATTTTTTTTTTTTCAAAATTTTTTTTTTTAATTTTTTTTTTATTTTTTTAAAAATTTTTTTTGAAAATTTTTTTTGAATTTTTTTCAAATTTTTTTTGAATATTTTTTTTTTTGGAATTTGTTTTGAAAATTTTTTTGAAATTTTTTTTTTCATTTTTTTCGAATTTTTTTTTTCAATTTTTTTTTTAATTTTTTTTCATTTTTTTTTAAATTTTTTTTTAAATTTTTTTTTAATTTTTTTTTTCGAAAATTTTTTTGAAATTTTTTTGAAATTTTTTTTTTGAAAATTTTTTTGAAATTTTTTTTGAATTTTTTTTTTATTTTTTTTTGAAATTTTTTCTGAATTTTTTAAAATTTTTTTTAAAATTTTTTTTTCTTGAAAATTTTTTCTTCGAAATTTTTTTTTCAATTTTTTTTTTAATTTTTTTTTTTCATTTTTTTGAAATTTTTTTTAAACTTTTTTTTTGAAAATTTTTTTTTTTGAAATTTTTTTTTTTAATTTTTTTTCGGATTTTTTTTTGAAATTTTTTCTGAATTTTTTTAAATTTTTTTTTAAATTTTTTATTCTTGAAAATTTTTTTTTCGAATTTTTTTTTCAATTTTTTTTTTAATTTTTTTTTTTCATTTTTTTTGAAATTTTTTTTAAATTTTTTTTTTGAAAATTTTTTTTTTGAAATTTTTTTTAAATCTTTTTTTGAAAATTTTTTTTTGAAATTTTTTTTTTTGAAATTTTTTTTTTCGAAAATTTTTTTGAAATTTTTTTTGAATTTTTTTTTTGAAATTTTTTTTTCGAAATTTTTTTTCGAATTTTTTTTTTCAATTTTTTTTTAAATTTTTTTTTTGAAATTTTTTTGAAATTTTTTTTTTCAATTTTTTTTAAAATTAATTTTTTCGAAAATTTTTTTTTCAATTTTTTTTTAAATTTTTTTTTTTATTTTTTTTTTTTTATTTTTTTTTCGAATTTTTTTTTTATTTTTTTTTAAATTTCTTTTTTCATTTTTTTTTAAAAAATTTTTTAAAATTTTTTTTTGAAATTTTTTTTTAAATTTTTTTTGAAATTTTTTTTTTTGAAAATTTTTTTGAAATTTTTTTTTTCGATTTTTTTTTCAATTTTTTTTAAATTTTTTTTTTCATTTTTTTTACAATTTTTTTTAAATTTTTGAAAATTTTTTATTTGAAATTTTTTTTTATTTTTTTTTGAAAATTTTTTTTTTGAAATTTTTTTTTTCGAAAATTTTTTTGAAATTTTTTTTCGAATTTTTTTTAAAAATTTTTTTAAAATTTTTTTTGAAATTTTTTTTTGAAATTTTTTTTTTTTGAAATTTTTTTTTCGAAAATTTTTTTTTCGAATTTTTTTTTCAATTTTTTTTTTAATTTTTTTTTTTCATTTTTTTTCGAAAATTTTTTTGAAATTTTTTTTCGAATTTTTTTTAAAAATATTTTTAAAATTTTTTTTTAAATTTTTTTTTGAAATTTTTTTTTTGAAAATTTTTTTTTTGAAATTTTTTCTGAATTTTTTAAAATTTTTTTTTCTTGAAAATTTTTTTTTCGAATTTTTTTTTCAATTTTTTTTTAATTGTTTTTTCATTTTTTTTGAATTTTTTTTAAAATTTTTTTTTTGAAAATTTTTTTTTTGAAATTTTTTTTAATTCTTTTTTTTGAAAATTTTTTTTTTCGACAATTTTTTTGAAATTTTTTTTTAAATTTTTTTTTTTGAAATTTTTTTTAAATTTTTTTTTGAACATTTTTTTTTTCAATTTTTTTTTAAATTTTTTTTTTCATTTTTTTTTCGAAAATTTTTTTGAAATTTTTTTTGAATTTTTTTTTTTGAAAATTTTTTTGAAATTTTTTTTTTTCGAAATTTTTTTTGAATTTTTTTTTTCGAAAATTTTTTTGAATTTTTTTTTTTTAAATTTTTTTTTTGAAAATTTTTTTTGAATTTTTTTTTTTGAAATTTTTTTTTCGAAATTTTTTTTCGAATTTTTTTTTTCAATTTTTTTTAAAATTTTTTTTTTATTTTTTTTTTTGAAATTTTTTTTTTTGAAATTTTTTTTTTGAAATTTTTTTTTTGAAATTTTTTTTCAATTTTTTTTAAAATTTTTTTTGAAATTTTTTTTTTTGAAATTTTTTTTTTTGAAATTTTTTTTTTGAAAATTTTTTTTTTTTAAATTTTTTTTTTGAAATTTATTTTGAAATTTTTTTTTTTGAAAATTTTTTTGAAATTTTTTTTTTTCATTTTTTTTCGAATTTTTTTTTTCAATTTTTTTTTTAATTTTTTTTTTCATTTTTTTTTGAAAATTTTTTTTTTGAAATTTTTTTTGAAATTTTTTTTTTGAAAATTTTTTTGAAATTTTTTTTGAATTTTTCTTTTAATTTTATTTGAAAATTTTTTTTTTGAAATTTTTTTTTTTGAAATTTTTTTTTGAAATTTTTTTTGAAATTTTTTTTCGGATTTTTTTTTGAAATTTTTTCTGAATTTTTTAAAAATTTTTTTTCTTGAAAATTTTTTTTTCTTGAAAATTTTTTTTTCGAAATTTTTTTTCAATTTTTTTTAAAATTTTTTTTGAAATTTTTTTTTTTGAAAATTTTTTTTTTTGAAATTTTTTTTTTGAAATTTATTTTGAAATTTTTTTTTTTGAAAATTTTTTTGAAATTTTTTTTTTTCATTTTTTTTCGAATTTTTTTTTTCAATTTTTTTTTTAATTTTTTTTTTCATTTTTTTTTGAAAATTTTTTTTTTGAAATTTTTTTTGAAATTTTTTTTTTGAAAATTTTTTTGAAATTTTTTTTGAATTTTTCTTTTAATTTTATTTGAAAATTTTTTTTTTGAAATTTTTTTTTTTGAAATTTTTTTTTTCGAAATTTTTTTTGAAATTTTTTTTCGGATTTTTTTTTGAAATTTTTTCTGAATTTTTTAAAAATTTTTTTTTTGAAAATTTTTTTTTTTTTAAATTTTTTTTTTTTTTATTTTTTTTTTATTTTTTTAAAAATTTTTTTTGAAAATTTTTTTCGAATTTTTTTCAAATTTTTTTTGAATTTTTTTTTTTTTAATTTTTTTTGAAAATTTTTTTGAAATTTTTTTTTTCATTTTTTTCGAATTTTTTTTTTCAATTTTTTTTAAATTTTTTTTCATTTTTTTTTGAATTTTTTTTTTAAATTTTTTTTTAAATTTTTTTTTCAAAAATTTTTTTGAAATTTTTTTGAAATTTTTTTTTTGAAAATTTTTTTGAAATTTTTTTTGAATTTTTTTTTTATTTTTTTTTGAAATTTTTTCTGAATTTTTTAAAATTTTTTTTTAAATTTTTTTTTCTTGAAAATTTTTTTTTCGAAATTTTTTTTTCAATTTTTTTTTAATTTTTTTTTCATTTTTTTGAAATTTTTTTAAACTTTTTTTTTGAAAATTTTTTTTTTTGAAATTTTTTTTTTTTTAATTTTTTTTCGGATTTTTTTTTAAATTTTTTCTGAATTTTTTAAAAATTTTTTTTAAATTTTTTATTCTTGAAAATTTTTTTTTCGAATTTTTTTTTCAATTTTTTTTTAAATTTTTTTTTTTCATTTTTTTTGAAATTTTTTTTAAATTTTTTTTTTGAAAATTTTTTTTTTGAAATTTTTTTTAAATCTTTTTTTGAAAATTTTTTTTTTTGAAATTTTTTTTTTTGAAATTTTTTTTTTCGAAAATTTATTTGAAATTTTTTTTTCTAATTTTTTTTTTGAAAATTTTTTTGAAATTTTTTTTGAATTTTTTTTTTTGAAATTTTTTTTTCGAAATTTTTTTTTTAATTTTTTTTTTGAAATTTTTTTGAAATTTTTTTTTCAATTTTTTTTAAAATTTATTTTTTCGAAAATTTTTTTTTCAATTTTTTTTTAAATTTTTTTTTTTATTTTTTTTTTTTATTTTTTTTTCGAATTTTTTTTTTATTTTTTTTTAAATTTCTTTTTTCATTTTTTTTTTAAATTTTTTTTAAAATTTTTTTTTGAAATTTTTTTTGAAGTTTTTTTTGAAATTTTTTTTTTTGAAAATTTTTTTGAAATTTTTTTTTCAATTTTTTTTTCAATTTTTTTTTAAATTTTTTTTTCATTTTTTTTACAATTTTTTTTAAATTTTTGAAAATTTTTTATTTGAAATTTTTTTTTAATTTTTTTTTTGAAATTTTTTTTTTTGAAATTTTTTTATTCGAAAATTTTTTTGAAATTTTTTTTCGAATTTTTTTTAAAAATTTTTTTAAAATTTTTTTTGAAATTTTTTTTTGAAATTTTTTTTTTTTGAAATTTTTTTTTCGAAAATTTTTTTTTCGAATTTTTTTTTCAATTTTTTTTTTAATTTTTTTTTTCATTTTTTTTCGAAAATTTTTTTGAAATTTTTTTTCGAATTTTTTTTAAAAATATTTTTAAAATTTTTTTTAAAATTTTTTTTTGAAATTTTTTTTTTTGAAAATTTTTTTTTTGAAATTTTTTCTGAATTTTTTAAAATTTTTTTTTCTTGAAAATTTTTTTTTCGAATTTTTTTTTTCAATTTTTTTTTTAATTGTTTTTTCATTTTTTTTGAATTTTTTTTTAAATTTTTTTTTTGAAAATTTTTTTTTTGAAATTTTTTTTAATTCTTTTTTTTGAAAATTTTTTTTTTCGACAATTTTTTTGAAATTTTTTTTTAAATTTTTTTTTTTGAAATTTTTTTTAAATTTTTTTTTGAACATTTTTTTTTCAATTTTTTTTTAAATTTTTTTTTTCATTTTTTTTTCGAAAATTTTTTTGAAATTTTTTTTGAATTTTTTTTTTGAAAATTTTTTTGAAATTTTTTTTTTCGAAATTTTTTTTGAATTTTTTTTTTCGAAAATTTTTTTGAATTTTTTTTTTTAAATTTTTTTTTTGAAAATTTTTTTTGAATTTTTTTTTTTGAAATTTTTTTTTCGAAATTTTTTTTCGAATTTTTTTTTTCAATTTTTTTTTAAATTTTTTTTTTATTTTTTTTTTTGAAATTTTTTTTTTTGAAATTTTTTTAAAATTTTTTTTTGAAATTTTTTTTTTCGAAATTTTTTTTTTTGAAATTTTTTTTAAAATTTTTTTAAAATTTTTTTTAAAATTTTTTTTTGAAAATCTTTTTTTTTGAAAATCTTTTTTTTTGAAATTTTTTTTTTTCGAAAATTTTTTTGAAATTTTTTATTTTGAAAATTTTTTTTTCGAATTTTTTTTTCAATTTTTTTTAAAATTTTTTCTTTAATTTTTTTTTTTAATTTTTTTTAAATTTTTTTTTTGAAAATTTTTTTTTTGAAATTTTTTTTTTCGAAAATTTTTTTGAAATTTTTTTTGAAATTTTTTTTTTTGAAAATTTTTTTTTCGAATTTTTTTTTCAATTTTTTTTTAAATTTTTTTTTAATTTTTTTTTTTGAATTTTTTTTAAATTTTTTTTTTGAAAAATTTTTTTTTTTGAAATTTTTTTGAAATTTTTTTTTAAATTTTTTTTTTTGAAAATTTTTTTTTCGAATTTTTTTTTCAATTTTTTTTTAAATTTTTTTTTAATTTTTTTTTTTGAATTTTTTTTAAATTTTTTTTTTGAAAAATTTTTTTTTTTGAAATTTTTTTGAAATTTTTTTTGAATTTTTTTTTTGAAAATTTTTTTGAAATTTTTTTTGAATTTTTTTTTCAATTTTTTTTTTAATTTTTTTTTTCATTTTTTTTGAAATTTTTTTTGAATTTTTTTCTTGAAAATTTTTTTGAAATTTTTTTTGAATTTTTTTTTAAATTTTTTTTTTAATTTTTTTTGAAATTTTTTTTTTTGAAATTTTTTTTTTCGAAATTTTTTTTGAAATTTTTTTTCGGATTTTTTTTTTGAAATTTTTTCTGAATTTTTTAAAAAATTTTTTTAAATTTTTTTTTCTTGAAAATTTTTTTTTCGAAATTTTTTTTTCAATTTTTTTTTTTAATTTTTTTTTTCATTTTTTTTTTCATTTTTTTAAAATTTTTTTTAAATCTTTTTTTGAAAATTTTTTTTTTTGAAATTTTTTTTTTTGAAATTTTTTTTTTCGAAAATTTTTTTGAAATTTTTTTTTCTAATTTTTTTTTTTGAAAATTTTTTTGAAATTTTTTTTGAATTTTTTTTTTTGAAATTTTTTTTTCGAAATTTTTTTTCGAATTTTTTTTTTCAATTTTTTTTAAAATTTTTTTTTTAATTTTTTTTTTGAAATTTTTTTGAAATTTTTTTTTCAATTTTTTTTTTAATTTATTTTTTCGAAAATTTTTTTTTTCAATTTTTTTTTAAATTTTTTTTTTTAATTTTTTTTTTTTTAATTTTTTTTTCGAATGTTTTTTTTATTTTTTTTTAAATTTCTTTTTTCATTTTTTTTGAATTTTTTTTTAAATTTTTTTTTGAAATTTTTTTTGAAATTTTTTTTGAAATTTTTTTTGAAATTTTTTTTTTTGAAAACATTTTTGAAATTTTTTTTTTCGATTTTTTTTTTCAATTTTTTTTTAAATTTTTTTTTTCATTTTTTTTTACAATTTTTTTTAAATTTTTGAAAATTTTTTTTTTGAAATATTTTTTAAATTTTTTTTTTTGAAAATTTTTTTTTTGAAAATTTTTTTTTCGAAAATTTTTTTGAAATTTTTTTTCGAATTTTTTTTAAAAATTTTTTTAAAATTTTTTTTGAAATTTTTTTTTGAAATTTTTTTGTTTTGAAATTTTTTTTTCGAAAATTTTTTTTTCGAATTTTTTTTTCAATTTTTTTTTAAATTTTTTTTTTCATTTTTTTTCGAAAATATTTTTGAAATTTTTTTTGAAATTTTTTTTAAACTTTTTTTTTTGAAAATTTTTTTTTTGAAATTTTTTCTGAATTTTTTTAAATTTTTTTTTCTTGAAAATTTTTTTTTCGATTTTTTTTTAAAATTTTTTTTTTCATTTTTTTTGAATTCTTTTTTAAATTTTTTTTTTGAAATTTTTTTTTTTGAAATTTTTTTTAATTCTTTTTTTTGAAATTTTTTTTTTTTGAAATTTTTTTTTTCGACAATTTTTTTGAAATTTTTTTTTTTAATTTTTTTTTTTAATTTTTTTAAAATTTTTTTTTGAACATTTTTTTTTTCAATTTTTTTTAAAATTTTTTTTTCATTTTTTTTTCGAAAATTTTTTTGAAATTTTTTTTGAATTTTTTTTTTTGAAAATTTTTTTGAAATTTTTTTTTTCGAAATTTTTTTTGAATTTTTTTTTAAATTTTTTCTGAAAATTTTTTTTTTGAAATTTTTTTTTTTGAAATTTTTTTTTTCGAAATTTTTTTTTCAATTTTTTTTTAAATTTTTTTTTTCATTTTTTTTTGCATTTTTTTTTTAATTTTTGAAAATTTTTTTTTTTTAAATTTTTTTTTAATCTTTTTTTTGAAAATTTTTTTTTTGAAATTTTTTTTTTCGAAAATTTTTTTGAAATTTTTTTTAAAATTTTTTTTTTCATTTTTTTTTCGAAAATTTTTTTGAAATTTTTTTTAAACTTTTTTTTTTGAAAATTTTTTTTTTGAAATTTTTTTTTTGAAATTTTTTTTTTTGAAATTTTTTTTTCGAAAATTTTTTTTGCGAACTTTTTTTCAATTTTTTTTTCATTTTTTTTTTCATTTTTTTTTCGAAAATTTTTTTGAAATTTTTTTTAAACTTTTTTTTTTGAAAATTTTTTTTTTGAAATTTTTTTTTTGAAATTTTTTTTCGGATTTTTTTTTGAATTTTTTTCTGAATTTTTTTAAATTTTTTTTAAATTTTTTTTTCTTGAAATTTTTTTTCGAATTTTTTTTTTCAATTTTTTTTTAAATTTTTTTTTTCATTTTTTTTTGAAATCTTTTTAAAATTTTTTTTTTTGAAAATTTTTTTTTTTGAAATTTTTTTTAAATCTTTTTTTTGAAAATTTTTTTTTTTGAAATTTTTTTTTTGAAATTTTTTTTTTCGAAAATTTTTTTGAAATTTTTTTTTTTTAATTTTTTTTTTTGAAATTTTTTTGAAATTTTTTTTGAAATTTTTTTTTTGAAAATTTTTTTGAAATTTTTTTTTTGAAATTTTTTTTGAAATTTTTTTTAAAATTTTTTTTTGAATTTTTTTTAAATTTTTTTTTTTAATTTTTTTTTCTTGGAAATTTTTTTTTCGAATTTTTTTTTTCAATTTTTTTTTTAATTTTTTTTTAATTTTTTTTTTGAAATTTTTTTGAAATTTTTTTTCGAATTTTTTTTTAAATTTTTTTTAAAATTTTTTTTGAAAATTTTTTTTTTTTGAAATTTTTTTTTCGAAAATTTTTTTTTCGAAATTTTTTTTCGAATTTTTTTTTTAATTTTTTTAAAAATTTTTTTTGAAATTTTTTTTTCGAAAATTTTTTTTTCGAAATTTTTTTTCGAATTTTTTTTTTAATTTTTTTAAAAATTTTTTTTAAAGATTTTTTTGAAATTTTTTTTTTTGAAATTTTTTTAAAATTTTTTTTTGAAAAACTTTTTTTTTGAAATTTTTTTTTTTTAATTTTTTTTTTGAAATTTTTTTAAAATTTTATTTTAAATTGGTTTTTTCTTTGAAATTTTTTTTTTGAATTTTCTTTTTGAAAATTTTTTTTTGAAATTTTTTTAAAATTTTTTTTTGAAATTTTTTTTTTCGAAATTTTTTTTTTTGAAATTTTTTTTAAAATTTTTTTAAAATTTTTTTTTAAATTTTTTTTTGAAAATCTTTTTTTTTGAAAATCTTTTTTTTTGAAATTTTTTTTTTTCGAAAATTTTTTTGAAATTTTTTATTTTGAAAATTTTTTTTTCGAATTTTTTTTTCAATTTTTTTTAAAATTTTTTCTTTAATT
The DNA here is from genome assembly GCA_944452925.2 of Chrysolina oricalcia. Lineage (NCBI taxonomy): Eukaryota > Metazoa > Arthropoda > Insecta > Coleoptera > Chrysomelidae > Chrysolina > Chrysolina oricalcia. The sequence continues at coordinate 30,525,051 of OX101823.2, read as the reverse complement.
TTTTTTTTTAATTTTTTTTAAATTTTTTTTTTGAAAATTTTTTTTTTGAAATTTTTTTTTTCGAAAATTTTTTTGAAATTTTTTTTGAAATTCTTTTTTTTGAAAATTTTTTTTTCGAATTTTTTTTTCAATTTTTTTTTAAATTTTTTTTTAATTTTTTTTTTGAATTTTTTTTAAATTTTTTTTTTGAAAAATTTTTTTTTTTGAAATTTTTTTGAAATTTTTTTTTAAATTTTTTTTTTTGAAAATTTTTTTTTCGAATTTTTTTTTCAATTTTTTTTTAAATTTTTTTTTAATTTTTTTTTTTGAATTTTTTTTAAATTTTTTTTTTGAAAAATTTTTTTTTTTGAAATTTTTTTGAAATTTTTTTTCAATTTTTTTTTTGAAAATTTTTTTGAAATTTTTTTTGAATTTTTTTTTCAATTTTTTTTTTAATTTTTTTTTTCATTTTTTTTGAAATTTTTTTTGAATTTTTTTTTTGAAAATTTTTTTGAAATTTTTTTTGAATTTTTTTTTTAATTTTTTTTTTAATTTTTTTTGAAATTTTTTTTTTTGAAATTTTTTTTTTCGAAATTTTTTTTGAAATTTTTTTTCGGATTTTTTTTTTGAAATTTTTTCTGAATTTTTTAAAAAATTTTTTTAAATTTTTTTTTCTTGAAAATTTTTTTTTCGAAATTTTTTTTTCAATTTTTTTTTTTAATTTTTTTTTTCATTTTTTTTTTCATTTTTTTTAAATTTTTTTTAAATCTTTTTTTGAAAATTTTTTTTTTTGAAATTTTTTTTTTTGAAATTTTTTTTTTCGAAAATTTTTTTGAAATTTTTTTTTCTAATTTTTTTTTTTGAAAATTTTTTTGAAATTTTTTTTGAATTTTTTTTTTTGAAATTTTTTTTTCGAAATTTTTTTTCGAATTTTTTTTTTCAATTTTTTTTAAAATTTTTTTTTTAATTTTTTTTTTGAAATTTTTTTGAAATTTTTTTTTTCAATTTTTTTTTTAATTTATTTTTTCGAAAATTTTTTTTTTCAATTTTTTTTTAAATTTTTTTTTTTAATTTTTTTTTTTTAATTTTTTTTTCGAATGTTTTTTTTATTTTTTTTTAAATTTCTTTTTTCATTTTTTTTTAATTTTTTTTTAAATTTTTTTTTGAAATTTTTTTTGAAATTTTTTTTGAAATTTTTTTTGAAATTTTTTTTTTTGAAAACATTTTTGAAATTTTTTTTTTCGATTTTTTTTTTCAATTTTTTTTTAAATTTTTTTTTTCATTTTTTTACAATTTTTTTTAAATTTTTGAAAATTTTTTTTTTGAAATATTTTTTAAATTTTTTTTTTTGAAAATTTTTTTTTTGAAAATTTTTTTTTCGAAAATTTTTTTGAAATTTTTTTTCGAATTTTTTTTAAAAATTTTTTTAAAATTTTTTTTGAAATTTTTTTTTGAAATTTTTTTGTTTTGAAATTTTTTTTTCGAAAATTTTTTTTTCGAATTTTTTTTTCAATTTTTTTTTAAATTTTTTTTTTCATTTTTTTTCGAAAATATTTTTGAAATTTTTTTTGAAATTTTTTTTAAACTTTTTTTTTTGAAAATTTTTTTTTTGAAATTTTTTCTGAATTTTTTTTTCTTGAAAATTTTTTTTTCGATTTTTTTTTTAAATTTTTTTTTTCATTTTTTTTGAATTTTTTTTTAAATTTTTTTTTTGAAATTTTTTTTTTTGAAATTTTTTTTAATTCTTTTTTTTGAAATTTTTTTTTTTTGAAATTTTTTTTTTCGACAATTTTTTTGAAATTTTTTTTTTTAATTTTTTTTTTTAATTTTTTTAAAATTTTTTTTTGAACATTTTTTTTTTCAATTTTTTTTAAAATTTTTTTTTCATTTTTTTTTCGAAAATTTTTTTGAAATTTTTTTTGAATTTTTTTTTTTGAAAATTTTTTTGAAATTTTTTTTTTCGAAATTTTTTTTGAATTTTTTTTTAAATTTTTTCTGAAAATTTTTTTTTTGAAATTTTTTTTTTTGAAATTTTTTTTTTCGAAATTTTTTTTTCAATTTTTTTTTAAATTTTTTTTTTCATTTTTTTTTGCATTTTTTTTTTAATTTTTGAAAATTTTTTTTTTTTAAATTTTTTTTTAATCTTTTTTTTGAAAATTTTTTTTTTGAAATTTTTTTTTTCGAAAATTTTTTTGAAATTTTTTTTAAAATTTTTTTTTTCATTTTTTTTTCGAAAATTTTTTTGAAATTTTTTTTAAACTTTTTTTTTTGAAAATTTTTTTTTTGAAATTTTTTTTTTGAAATTTTTTTTTTTGAAATTTTTTTTTCGAAAATTTTTTTTGCGAACTTTTTTTCAATTTTTTTTTCATTTTTTTTTTCATTTTTTTTTCGAAAATTTTTTTGAAATTTTTTTTAAACTTTTTTTTTTGAAAATTTTTTTTTTGAAATTTTTTTTTTGAAATTTTTTTTCGGATTTTTTTTTTGAATTTTTTTCTGAATTTTTTTAAATTTTTTTTTCTTGAAATTTTTTTTCGAATTTTTTTTTTCAATTTTTTTTTAAATTTTTTTTTTCATTTTTTTTTGAAATTTTTTTAAAATTTTTTTTTTTGAAAATTTTTTTTTTTGAAATTTTTTTTAAATCTTTTTTTTGAAAATTTTTTTTTTTGAAATTTTTTTTTTGAAATTTTTTTTTTCGAAAATTTTTTTGAAATTTTTTTTTTTAATTTTTTTTTTTGAAATTTTTCTGAAATTTTTTTTGAAATTTTTTTTTTGAAAATTTTTTTGAAATTTTTTTTTTGAAATTTTTTTTGAAATTTTTTTTAAAATTTTTTTTTGAATTTTTTTTAAATTTTTTTTTTTAATTTTTTTTTCTTGGAAATTTTTTTTTCGAATTTTTTTTTTCAATTTTTTTTTTAATTTTTTTTTAATTTTTTTTTTGAAATTTTTTTGAAATTTTTTTTCGAATTTTTTTTTAAATTTTTTTTAAAATTTTTTTTGAAAATTTTTTTTTTTTGAAATTTTTTTTTCGAAAATTTTTTTTTCGAAATTTTTTTTCGAATTTTTTTTTTAATTTTTTTAAAAATTTTTTTTGAAAATTTTTTTTTGAAAATTTTTTTTTTTGAAATTTTTTTTTGAAATTATTTTTCGGATTTTTTTTTTGAAATTTTTTCTGAATTTTTTAAAATTTTTTTTAAAATTTTTTTTTCTTGAAAATTTTTTTTCGAATTTTTTTTTTCAATTTTTTTTTAATTTTTTTTTTAATTTTTTTTGAAATTTTTTTTAAATTTTTTTTTTGAAAATTTTTTTTTTGAAATTTTTTTTAAATCTTTTTTTTGAAAATTTTTTTTTTTGAAATTTTTTTTTTCGAAAATTTTTTTGAAATTTTTTTTGAAATTTTTTTTTTTGAAAATTTTTTTGAAACTTTTTTTTTCGAAATTTTTTTTGAAATTTTTTTAAAATTTTTTTTGAAAATTTTTTTTTTTTTAATTTTTTTTTGAAATTTTTTTTTTTGAAATTTTTTTTTTGATTTTTTTTTTCAATTCTTTTTAAATTTTTTTTGAAATTTTTTTTTTTGAAAATTTTTTTTTTGAAATTTTTTTTTTGAAAATTTTTTTTTTTGAAATTTTATTTTTGAAATTTTTTTTAAAATTTTTTTTTTTATTTTTTTTTTATTTTTTTAAAAATTTTTTTTGAAAAATTTTTTTTGAATTTTTTTTTTAATTTTTTCTGAAATTTTTTTTTTTAAATTTTTTTTGAAATTTTTTTTTTGAAATTTATTTTGAAATTTTTTTTTTTGAAAATTTTTTTGAAATTTTTTTTTTCATTTTTTTTCGAATTTTTTTTTTCAATTTTTTTTTTAATTTTTTTTTTCATTTTTTTTTTAAATTTTTTTTTTGAAATTTTTTTTGAAATTTTTTTTTTGAAAATTTTTTTGAATTTTTTTTTGAATTTTTCTTTTAATTTTTTTTGAAAATTTTTTTTTTGAAATTTTTTTTTTTGAAATTTTTTTTTTCGAAATTTTTTTTGAAATTTTTTTTCGGATTTTTTTTTGAAATTTTTTCTGAATTTTTTAAAATTTTTTTTTCTTGAAAATTTTTTTTTCTTGAAAATTTTTTTTTCGAAATTTTTTTTTCAATTTTTTTTTAAATTTTTTTTGAAATTTTTTTTAAACTTTTTTTTTTGAAAAATTTTTTTTTTGAAATTTTTTTTTTTGAAATTTTTTTTCGGATTTTTTTTTTAAATTTTTTCTGAATTTTTTTAAATTTTTTTTTTAAATTTTTTTTTCTTGAAAATTTTTTTTTCGAATTTTTTTTTTCAATTTTTTTTTAAATTTTTTTTTTCATTTTTTTTTCATTTTTTTGAAATTTTTTTTTTGAAAATTTTTTTTTTGAAATTTTTTTTAAATCTTTTTTTGAAAATTTTTTTTTTGAAATTTTTTTCTTTTGAAATTTTTTTTTTCGAAAATTTTTTTGAAATTTTTTTTTCTAATTTTTTTTTTCGAAAATTTTTTTGAAATTTTTTCTGAATTTTTTTAAATTTTTTTTTAAATTTTTTTTTCTTGAAAATTTTTTTTTCGAATTTTTTTTTTCAATTTTTTTTTCGAAAATTTTTTTGAAATTTTTTTTTTGAAAATTTTTTTTTTTGAAATTTTTTTTTTTGAATTTTTTTTTTCAATTTTTTTTGAAATTTTTTTTGAAATTTTTTTTTTTGAAAATTTTTTTTTTGAAATTTTTTTTTTCGAAAATTTTTTTGAAATTTTTTTTTTGAAAATTTTTTTTTTTTCAAAATTTTTTTTTTTAATTTTTTTTTTATTTTTTTAAAAATTTTTTTTGAAAATTTTTTTTGAATTTTTTTCAAATTTTTTTTGAATATTTTTTTTTTTGGAATTTGTTTTGAAAATTTTTTTGAAATTTTTTTTTTCATTTTTTTCGAATTTTTTTTTTCAATTTTTTTTTTAATTTTTTTTCATTTTTTTTTAAATTTTTTTTTAAATTTTTTTTTAATTTTTTTTTTCGAAAATTTTTTTGAAATTTTTTTGAAATTTTTTTTTTGAAAATTTTTTTGAAATTTTTTTTGAATTTTTTTTTTATTTTTTTTTGAAATTTTTTCTGAATTTTTTAAAATTTTTTTTAAAATTTTTTTTTCTTGAAAATTTTTTCTTCGAAATTTTTTTTTCAATTTTTTTTTAATTTTTTTTTTTCATTTTTTTGAAATTTTTTTTAAACTTTTTTTTTGAAAATTTTTTTTTTTGAAATTTTTTTTTTTAATTTTTTTTCGGATTTTTTTTTGAAATTTTTTCTGAATTTTTTTAAATTTTTTTTTAAATTTTTTATTCTTGAAAATTTTTTTTTCGAATTTTTTTTTCAATTTTTTTTTTAATTTTTTTTTTTCATTTTTTTTGAAATTTTTTTTAAATTTTTTTTTGAAAATTTTTTTTTTGAAATTTTTTTTAAATCTTTTTTTGAAAATTTTTTTTTGAAATTTTTTTTTTTGAAATTTTTTTTTTCGAAAATTTTTTTGAAATTTTTTTTGAATTTTTTTTTTGAAATTTTTTTTTCGAAATTTTTTTTCGAATTTTTTTTTTCAATTTTTTTTTAAATTTTTTTTTTGAAATTTTTTTGAAATTTTTTTTTTCAATTTTTTTTAAAATTAATTTTTTCGAAAATTTTTTTTTCAATTTTTTTTTAAATTTTTTTTTTTATTTTTTTTTTTTATTTTTTTTTCGAATTTTTTTTTTATTTTTTTTTAAATTTCTTTTTTCATTTTTTTTAAAAAAAATTTTTAAAATTTTTTTTTGAAATTTTTTTTTAAATTTTTTTTGAAATTTTTTTTTTTGAAAATTTTTTTGAAATTTTTTTTTTCGATTTTTTTTTCAATTTTTTTTAAATTTTTTTTTTCATTTTTTTTACAATTTTTTTTAAATTTTTGAAAATTTTTTATTTGAAATTTTTTTTTATTTTTTTTTGAAAATTTTTTTTTTGAAATTTTTTTTTTCGAAAATTTTTTTGAAATTTTTTTTCGAATTTTTTTTAAAAATTTTTTTAAAATTTTTTTTGAAATTTTTTTTTGAAATTTTTTTTTTTTGAAATTTTTTTTTCGAAAATTTTTTTTTCGAATTTTTTTTTCAATTTTTTTTTTAATTTTTTTTTTTCATTTTTTTTCGAAAATTTTTTTGAAATTTTTTTTCGAATTTTTTTTAAAAATATTTTTAAAATTTTTTTTTAAATTTTTTTTTGAAATTTTTTTTTTGAAAATTTTTTTTTTGAAATTTTTTCTGAATTTTTTAAAATTTTTTTTTCTTGAAAATTTTTTTTTCGAATTTTTTTTTCAATTTTTTTTTAATTGTTTTTTCATTTTTTTTGAATTTTTTTTAAAATTTTTTTTTTGAAAATTTTTTTTTTGAAATTTTTTTTAATTCTTTTTTTTGAAAATTTTTTTTTTCGACAATTTTTTTGAAATTTTTTTTTAAATTTTTTTTTTGAAATTTTTTTTAAATTTTTTTTTGAACATTTTTTTTTTCAATTTTTTTTTAAATTTTTTTTTTCATTTTTTTTTCGAAAATTTTTTTGAAATTTTTTTTGAATTTTTTTTTTTGAAAATTTTTTTGAAATTTTTTTTTTTCGAAATTTTTTTTGAATTTTTTTTTTCGAAAATTTTTTTGAATTTTTTTTTTTTAAATTTTTTTTTTGAAAATTTTTTTTGAATTTTTTTTTTTGAAATTTTTTTTTCGAAATTTTTTTTCGAATTTTTTTTTTCAATTTTTTTTAAAATTTTTTTTTTATTTTTTTTTTTGAAATTTTTTTTTTTGAAATTTTTTTTTTGAAATTTTTTTTTTGAAATTTTTTTTCAATTTTTTTTAAAATTTTTTTTGAAATTTTTTTTTTTGAAATTTTTTTTTTTGAAATTTTTTTTTTGAAAATTTTTTTTTTTTAAATTTTTTTTTTGAAATTTATTTTGAAATTTTTTTTTTTGAAAATTTTTTTGAAATTTTTTTTTTTCATTTTTTTTCGAATTTTTTTTTTCAATTTTTTTTTTAATTTTTTTTTTCATTTTTTTTTGAAAATTTTTTTTTTGAAATTTTTTTTGAAATTTTTTTTTTGAAAATTTTTTTGAAATTTTTTTTGAATTTTTCTTTTAATTTTATTTGAAAATTTTTTTTTTGAAATTTTTTTTTTTGAAATTTTTTTTTTCGAAATTTTTTTTGAAATTTTTTTTCGGATTTTTTTTTGAAATTTTTTCTGAATTTTTTAAAAATTTTTTTTCTTGAAAATTTTTTTTTCTTGAAAATTTTTTTTTCGAAATTTTTTTTCAATTTTTTTTAAAATTTTTTTTGAAATTTTTTTTTTTGAAATTTTTTTTTTTGAAATTTTTTTTTTGAAAATTTTTTTTTTTGAAATTTTTTTTTTGAAATTTATTTTGAAATTTTTTTTTTTGAAAATTTTTTTGAAATTTTTTTTTTTCATTTTTTTTCGAATTTTTTTTTTCAATTTTTTTTTTAATTTTTTTTTTCATTTTTTTTTGAAAATTTTTTTTTTGAAATTTTTTTTGAAATTTTTTTTTTGAAAATTTTTTTGAAATTTTTTTTGAATTTTTCTTTTAATTTTATTTGAAAATTTTTTTTTTGAAATTTTTTTTTTTGAAATTTTTTTTTTCGAAATTTTTTTTGAAATTTTTTTTCGGATTTTTTTTTGAAATTTTTTCTGAATTTTTTAAAAATTTTTTTTTTGAAAATTTTTTTTTTTTTAAATTTTTTTTTTTTTAATTTTTTTTTTATTTTTTTAAAAATTTTTTTTGAAAATTTTTTTCGAATTTTTTTCAAATTTTTTTTGAATTTTTTTTTTTTTAATTTTTTTTGAAAATTTTTTTGAAATTTTTTTTTTCATTTTTTTCGAATTTTTTTTTTCAATTTTTTTTAAATTTTTTTTCATTTTTTTTTGAATTTTTTTTTTAAATTTTTTTTTAAATTTTTTTTTCAAAAATTTTTTTGAAATTTTTTTGAAATTTTTTTTTTGAAAATTTTTTTGAAATTTTTTTTGAATTTTTTTTTTATTTTTTTTTGAAATTTTTTCTGAATTTTTTAAAATTTTTTTTTAAATTTTTTTTTCTTGAAAATTTTTTTTTCGAAATTTTTTTTTCAATTTTTTTTTAATTTTTTTTTCATTTTTTTGAAATTTTTTTAAACTTTTTTTTTGAAAATTTTTTTTTTTGAAATTTTTTTTTTTTTAATTTTTTTTCGGATTTTTTTTTAAATTTTTTCTGAATTTTTTAAAAATTTTTTTTAAATTTTTTATTCTTGAAAATTTTTTTTTCGAATTTTTTTTTCAATTTTTTTTTAAATTTTTTTTTTCATTTTTTTTGAAATTTTTTTTAAATTTTTTTTTTGAAAATTTTTTTTTTGAAATTTTTTTTAAATCTTTTTTTGAAAATTTTTTTTTTTGAAATTTTTTTTTTTGAAATTTTTTTTTTCGAAAATTTATTTGAAATTTTTTTTTCTAATTTTTTTTTTGAAAATTTTTTTGAAATTTTTTTTGAATTTTTTTTTTTGAAATTTTTTTTTCGAAATTTTTTTTTTAATTTTTTTTTTGAAATTTTTTTGAAATTTTTTTTTCAATTTTTTTTAAAATTTATTTTTTCGAAAATTTTTTTTTCAATTTTTTTTTAAATTTTTTTTTTTATTTTTTTTTTTTATTTTTTTTTCGAATTTTTTTTTTATTTTTTTTTAAATTTCTTTTTTCATTTTTTTTTTAAATTTTTTTTAAAATTTTTTTTTGAAATTTTTTTTGAAATTTTTTTTGAAATTTTTTTTTTTGAAAATTTTTTTGAAATTTTTTTTTCAATTTTTTTTTCAATTTTTTTTTAAATTTTTTTTTCATTTTTTTTACAATTTTTTTTAAATTTTTGAAAATTTTTTATTTGAAATTTTTTTTTAATTTTTTTTTTGAAATTTTTTTTTTTGAAATTTTTTTATTCGAAAATTTTTTTGAAATTTTTTTTCGAATTTTTTTTAAAAATTTTTTTAAAATTTTTTTTGAAATTTTTTTTTGAAATTTTTTTTTTTTGAAATTTTTTTTTCGAAAATTTTTTTTTCGAATTTTTTTTTCAATTTTTTTTTTAATTTTTTTTTTCATTTTTTTTCGAAAATTTTTTTGAAATTTTTTTTCGAATTTTTTTTAAAAATATTTTTAAAATTTTTTTTAAAATTTTTTTTTGAAATTTTTTTTTTTGAAAATTTTTTTTTTGAAATTTTTTCTGAATTTTTTAAAATTTTTTTTTCTTGAAAATTTTTTTTTCGAATTTTTTTTTTCAATTTTTTTTTTAATTGTTTTTTCATTTTTTTTGAATTTTTTTTTAAATTTTTTTTTTGAAAATTTTTTTTTTGAAATTTTTTTTAATTCTTTTTTTTGAAAATTTTTTTTTTCGACAATTTTTTTGAAATTTTTTTTTAAATTTTTTTTTTTGAAATTTTTTTTAAATTTTTTTTTGAACATTTTTTTTTCAATTTTTTTTTAAATTTTTTTTTTCATTTTTTTTTCGAAAATTTTTTTGAAATTTTTTTTGAATTTTTTTTTTGAAAATTTTTTTGAAATTTTTTTTTTCGAAATTTTTTTTGAATTTTTTTTTTCGAAAATTTTTTTGAATTTTTTTTTTTTAATTTTTTTTTTGAAAATTTTTTTTGAATTTTTTTTTTTGAAATTTTTTTTTCGAAATTTTTTTTCGAATTTTTTTTTTCAATTTTTTTTTAAATTTTTTTTTTATTTTTTTTTTTGAAATTTTTTTTTTTGAAATTTTTTTTTTGAAATTTTTTTTTGAAATTTTTTTTCAATTTTTTTTAAAATTTTTTTTGAAATTTTTTTTTTTGAAAATTTTTTTTTTGAAATTTTTTTTTTGAAAATTTTTTTTTTTGAAATTTTTTTTAAATTTTTTTTAAATTATTTTTTTTTAATTTTTTTTTTTATTTTTTTAAAAAATTTTTTTGAAAATTTTTTTTTGAATTTTTTTTTTAAATTTTTTTTGAATTTTTTTTTTTAAATTTTTTTTGAAATTTTTTTTTTTGAAATTTATTTTGAAATTTTTTTTTTGAAAATTTTTTTAAATTTTTTTTTTCATTTTTTTTCGAATTTTTTTTTTCAATTTTTTTTTTAATTTTTTGTTTTCATTTTTTTTTGAAATTTTTTTTTAAATTTTTTTTTTAATTTTTTTTTCGAAAATTTTTTTAAAATTTTTTTTGAAATTTTTTTTTTGAAAATTTTTTTGAAATTTTTTTTGAATTTTTCTTTTAATTTTTTTTGAAAATTTTTTTTTTGAAATTTTTTTTTTTGAAATTTTTTTTTTCGAAATTTTTTTTGAAATTTTTTTTCGGATTTTTTTTTGAAATTTTTTCTGAATTTTTTAAAAATTTTTTTTCTTGAAAATTTTTTTTTCTTGAAAATTTTTTTTTCGAAATTTTTTTTTCAATTTTTTTTTTAATTTTTTTTGAAATTTTTTTTAAACTTTTTTTTTTGAAAATTTTTTTTTTGAAATTTTTTTTCGGATTTTTTTTTTGAAATTTTTTCTGAATTTTTTTAAATTTTTTTTTCTTGAAAATTTTTTTTTCGAATTTTTTTTTTCAATTTTTTTTTTAATTTTTTTTTTAATTTTTTTTGAAATTTTTTTTAAATTTTTTTTTTGAAAATTTTTTTTTTGAAATTTTTTTTAAATCTTTTTTTGAAAATTTTTTTTTTTAAATTTTTTTCTTTTGAAATTTTTTTTTTCGAAAATTTTTTTGAAATTTTTTTTTCTAATTTTTTTTTTCGAAAATTTTTTTGAAATTTTTTCTGAATTTTTTTAAATTTTTTTTTAAATTTTTTTTTCTTGAAAATTTTTTTTTCGAATTTTTTTTTTCAATTTTTTTTTCGAAAATTTTTTTGAAATTTTTTTTTTGAAAATTTTTTTTTTAGAAATTTTTTTTTTTTGAATTTTTTTTTTCAATTTTTTTTTTAATTTTTTTTGAAATTTTTTTTTTGAAAATTTTTTTTTTGAAATTTTTTTTTTCGAAAATTTTTTTGAAATTTTTTTTTTGAAAATTTTTTTTTTTTTAAATTTTTTTTTTTGAAATTTTTTTTAAATTTTTTTTTTTTTATTTTTTTTTTATTTTTTTAAAAATTTTTTTTGAAATTTTTTTTTGAATTTTTTTTAAATTTTTTTTGAATTTTTTTTTTTTTTGAAATTTTTTTTGAAAATTTTTTTGAAATTTTTTTTTTTCATTTTTTTTCGAATTTTTTTTTTCAATTTTTTTTTTAATTTTTTTTTGAAATTTTTTTTTAAATTTTTTTTTAAATTTTTTTTTCGAAAATTTTTTTGAAATTTTTTTTTTGAAAATTTTTTTGAAATTTTTTTTGAATTTTTTTTTAATTTTTTTTGAAAACTTTTTTTTTGAAATTTTTTTTTTTGAAATTTTTTTTTTCGAAATTTTTTTTGAAATTTTTTTTCGGATTTTTTTTTGAAATTTTTTCTGAATTTTTTAAAATTTTTTTTTCTTGAAAATTTTTTTTTCGAAATTTTTTTTTCAATTTTTTTTTAATTTTTTTTTTCATTTTTTTGAAAATTTTTTTAAACTTTTTTTTTGAAAATTTTTTTTTTTTAATTTTTTTTTTTAATTTTTTTTCGGATTTTTTTTTTGAAATTTTTTCTGAATTTTTTTAAATTTTTTTTTTATTTTTTTTTCTTGAAAATTTTTTTTTCGAATTTTTTTTTCAATTTTTTTTTTAATTTTTTTTGAAATTTTTTTTAAACTTTTTTTTTTGAAAATTTTTTTTTTTGAAATTTTTTTTTTTGAAATTTTTTTTCGGATTTTTTTTTTGAAATTTTTTCTGAATTTTTTTAAATTTTTTTTTAAATTTTTTTTTCTTGAAAATTTTTTTTTCGAATTTTTTTTTTCAATTTTTTTTTAAATTTTTTTTTTCATTTTTTTTGAAATTTTTTTTAAATTTTTTTTTTGAAAATTTTTTTTTTGAAATTTTTTTAAAATCTTTTTTTGAAAATTTTTTTTTTGAAATTTTTTTCTTTTGAAATTTTTTTTTTCGAAAATTTTTTTGAAATTTTTTTTTCTAATTTTTTTTTTCGAAAATTTTTTTGAAATTTTTTCTGAATTTTTTTTAATTTTTTTTTAAATTTTTTTTTCTTGAAATTTTTTTTTTTGAAATTTTTTTTTTTGAATTTTTTTTTTCAATTTTTTTTGAAATTTTTTTTGAAATTTTTTTTTTTGAAAATTTTTTTTTTGAAATTTTTTTTTTCGAAAATTTTTTTGAAATTTTTTTTTTGAAAATTTTTTTTTTTTAAATTTTTTTTTTTTAATTTTTTTTTTAATTTTTTTAAAAATTTTTTTTCAAAATTTTTTTTGAATTTTTATTAAATTTTTTTTGAATTTTTTTTTTTTTTTTAATTTTTTTTGAAAATTTTTTTGAAATTTTTTTTTTCATTTTTTTTCGAATTTTTTTTTTCAATTTTTTTTTAAATTTTTTTTTCATTTTTTTTTGAAATTTTTTTTTAAATTTTTTTTTTAATTTTTTTTTCGAAAATTTTTTTGAAATTTTTTTGAAATTTTTTTTTTTTAATTTTTTTGAAATTTTTTTTGAATTTTTTTTTTAATTTTTTTTGAAATTTTTTTTTTTTTAATTTTTTTTTTTGAAATTTTTTTTTTCGAAATTTTTTTTGAAATTTTTTTTCGGATTTTTTTTTGAAATTTTTTCTGAATTTTTTAAAAAATTTTTTAAAATTTTTTTTTTTTGAAAATTTTTTTTTTGAAATTTTTTTTCGGATTTTTTTTTTGAAATTTTTTCTGAATTTTTTTAAATTTTTTTTTAAATTTTTTTTTCTTGAAAATTTTTTTTTCGAATTTTTTTTTTCAATTTTTTTTTTAATTTTTTTTTTCATTTTTTTTGAAATTTTTTTTAAATTATTTTTTTGAAAATTTTTTTTTTGAAATTTTTTTTAAATCTTTTTTTGAAAATTTTTTTTTTGAAATTTTTTTCTTTTGAAATTTTTTTTTTCGAAAATTTTTTTGAAATTTTTTCTGAATTTCTTTAAATTTTTTTTTAAATTTTTTTTTCTTGAAAATTTTTTTTTCGAATTTTTTTTTTCAATTTTTTTTTCGAAAATTTTTTTGAAATTTTTTTTTTGAAAATTTTTTTTTTAGAAATTTTTTTTTTGAATTTTTTTTTTCAATTTTTTTTTTAATTTTTTTTGAAATTTTTTTTTTGAAAATTTTTTTTTTGAAATTTTTTTTTTCGAAAATTTTTTTGAAATTTTTTTTTTGAAAATTTTTTTTTTTTTAATTTTTTTTTTTTGAAATTTTTTTTAATTTTTTTTTTTTTTATTTTTTTTTTTATTTTTTTAAAAATTTTTTTTGAAATTTTTTTTTGTTTTTTTTTTAAATTTTTTTTGAATTTTTTTTTTTTTGAAATTTTTTTTGAAAATTTTTTTGAAATTTTTTTTTTTCATTTTTTTTCGAATTTTTTTTTCAATTTTTTTTTAAATTTTTTTTTGAAATTTTTTTTTAAATTTTTTTTTAAATTTTTTTTTCGAAAATTTTTTTGAAATTTTTTTTTTGAAAATTTTTTTGAAATTTTTTTTGAATTTTTTTTTAATTTTTTTTGAAAATTTTTTTTTTGAAATTTTTTTTTTTGAAATTTTTTTTTTCGAAATTTTTTTTGAAATTTTTTTACGGATTTTTTTTTGAAATTTTTTCTGAATTTTTTAAAATTTTTTTTAAAATTTTTTTTTCTTGAAAATTTTTTTTTCGAAATTTTTTTTTCAATTTTTTTTTAATTTTTTTTTTCATTTTTTTGAAAATTTTTTTAAACTTTTTTTTTGAAAATTTTTTTTTTTTAAATTTTTTTTTTTTAATTTTTTTTCGGATTTTTTTTTTGAAATTTTTTCTGAATTTTTTTAAATTTTTTTTTTAATTTTTTTTTCTTGAAAATTTTTTTTTCGAATTTTTTTTTCAATTTTTTTTTTAATTTTTTTTGAAATTTTTTTTAAACTTTTTTTTTTGAAAATTTTTTTTTTTGAAATTTTTTTTTTTGAAATTTTTTTTCGGATTTTTTTTTTGAAATTTTTTCTGAATTTTTTTAAATTTTTTTTTAAATTTTTTTTTCTTGAAAATTTTTTTTTCGAATTTTTTTTTTCAATTTTTTTTTAAATTTTTTTTTTCATTTTTTTTGAAATTTTTTTTAAATTTTTTTTTTGAAAATTTTTTTTTTGAAATTTTTTTTAAATCTTTTTTTGAAAATTTTTTTTTTGAAATTTTTTTCTTTTGAAATTTTTTTTTTCGAAAATTTTTTTGAAATTTTTTTTTCTAATTTTTTTTTTCGAAAATTTTTTTGAAATTTATTCTGAATTTTTTTAAATTTTTTTTAAAATTTTTTTTTCTTGAAATTTTTTTTTTTGAAATTTTTTTTTTTGAATTTTTTTTTCAATTTTTTTTGAAATTTTTTTTGAAATTTTTTTTTTTGAAAATTTTTTTTTTGAAATTTTTTTTTTCGAAAATTTTTTTGAAATTTTTTTTTTGAAAATTTTTTTTTTTTAAATTTTTTTTTTTTAATTTTTTTTTTATTTTTTTAAAAATTTTTTTTCAAAATTTTTTTTGAATTTTTTTTAAATTTTTTTTGATTTTTTTTTTTTTTTAAATTTTTTTTGAAAATTTTTTTGAAATTTTTTTTTTCATTTTTTTTCGAATTTTTTTTTTCAATTTTTTTTTAAATTTTTTTTTCATTTTTTTTTGAAATTTTTTTTAAAATTTTTTTTTTAATTTTTTTTTCGAAAATTTTTTTGAAATTTTTTTTTTAAAATTTTTTTGAAATTTTTTTTGAATTTTTTTTTTAATTTTTTTTGAAATTTTTTTTTTATTTTTTTTTTTGAAATTTTTTTTTTCGAAATTTTTTTTGAAATTTTTTTTCGGATTTTTTTTTGAAATTTTTTCTGAATTTTTTAAAAATTTTTTTAAAATTTTTTTTTCTTAAAAATTTTTTTTTCGAAATTTTTTTTTCAATTTTTTTTTAATTTTTTTTTTCATTTTTTTGAAATTTTTTTTAAACTTTTTTTTTGAAAATTTTTTTTTTTGAAATTTTTTTTTTTTTATTTTTTTTCGGATTTTTTTTTTGAAATTTTTTCTGAATTTTTTTAAATATTTTTTTAAATTTTTTATTCTTGAAAATTTTTTTTTCGAATTTTTTTTTCAATTTTTTTTTTAATTTTTTTTTTTCATTTTTTTTGAAATTTTTTTTAAATTTTTTTTTTGAAAATTTTTTTTTTGAAATTTTTTTAAAATCTTTTTTTGAAAATTTTTTTTTTTGAAATTTTTTTTTTTCGAAATTTTTTTTTTTCGAAAATTTTTTTGAAATTTTTTTTTTCTAATTTTTTTTTTTGAAAATTTTTTTGAAATTTTTTTTGAATTTTTTTTTTGAATTTTTTTTTTCGAAATTTTTTTTCGAATTTTTTTTTTCAATTTTTTTTTTAATTTTTTTTTTAATTTTTTTTTTGAAATTTTTTTGAATTTTTTTTTTCAATTTTTTTTAAAATTTATTTTTTCGAAAATTTTTTTTTTCAATTTTTTTTAAAATTTT
>OX101823.2:30499470-30504470 GCA_944452925.2 Chrysolina oricalcia | reverse complement strand
TTTTGAAATTTTTTTTAAATCTTTTTTTGAAAATTTTTTTTTTGAAATTTTTTTTTTTGAAATTTTTTTTTTCGAAAATTTTTTTGAAATTTTTTTTTCTAATTTTTTTATTTGAAAATTTTTTTGAAATTTTTTTTGAATTTTTTTTTTGAAATTTTTTTTTCGAAATTTTTTTTCGAATTTTTTTTTTCAATTTTTTTTTAATTTTTTTTTTTAATTTTTTTTTTGAAATTTATTTGAAATTTTTTTTTTCATTTTTTTTTTAAATTTATTTTTTCGAAAATTTTTTTTTTCAATTTTTTTTTACATTTTTTTTTTTAATTTTTTTTTTTAATTTTTTTTTCGAATTTTTTTTTATTTTTTTTTAAATTTCTTTTTTCATTTTTTTTTTGAAATTTTTTTAAAATTTTTTTTTGAAATTTTTTTTGAAATTTTTTTTGAAATTTTTTTTTTTGAAAATTTTTTTGAAATTTTTTTTTTCGATTTTTTTTTTCAATTTTTTTTTAAATTTTTTTTTAATTTTTTTTGAAAATTTTTTTTTTGAAATTTTTTTTTTTGAAATTTTTTTTTTCGAAATTTTTTTTGAAATTTTTTTTCGGATTTTTTTTTGAAATTTTTTCTGAATTTTTTAAAATTTTTTTTTCTTGAAAATTTTTTTTTCTTGAAAATTTTTTTTTCGAAATTTTTTTTTCAATTTTTTTTTTAATTTTTTTTGAAATTTTTTTTAAACTTTTTTTTTTTGAAAATTTTTTTTTTGAAATTTTTTTTCGGATTTTTTTTTCGAAATTTTTTCTGAATTTTTTTAAATTTTTTTTTCTTGAAAATTTTTTTTTCGAATTTTTTTTTTCAATTTTTTTTTTAATTTTTTTTTTCATTTTTTTTGAAATTTTTTTTAAATTTTTTTTTTGAAAATTTTTTTTTTGAAATTTTTTTTAAATCTTTTTTTGAAAATTTTTTTTTTTAAATTTTTTTCTTTTGAAATTTTTTTTTTCGAAAATTTTTTTGAAATTTTTTTTTCTAATTTTTTTTTTCGAAAATTTTTTTGAAATTTTTTCTGAATTTTTTTAAATTTTTTTTAAAATTTTTTTTTCTTGAAAATTTTTTTTTCGAATTTTTTTTTTCAATTTTTTTTTCGAAAATTTTTTTGAAATTTTTTTTTTGAAAATTTTTTTTTTAGAAATTTTTTTTTTTTGAATTTTTTTTTTCAATTTTTTTTTTAATTTTTTTTGAAATTTTTTTTTTGAAAATTTTTTTTTTGAAATTTTTTTTTTCGAAAATTTTTTTGAAATTTTTTTTTTGAAAATTTTTTTTTTTTTTAATTTTTTTTTTTGAAATTTTTTTTAAATTTTTTTTTTTAATTTTTTTTTTATTTTTTTAAAAATTTTTTTTGAAATTTTTTTTTGAATTTTTTTTAAATTTTTTTTGAATTTTTTTTTTTTTTGAAATTTTTTTTGAAAATTTTTTTGAAATTTTTTTTTTTCATTTTTTTTCGAATTTTTTTTTTCAATTTTTTTTTGAATTTTTTTTTGAAATTTTTTTAAAATTTTTTTTTTAATTTTTTTTTCGAAAATTTTTTTGAAATTTTTTTTTTGAAAATTTTTTTGAAATTTTTTTTGAATTTTTTTTTAATTTTTTTTGAAAATTTTTTTTTGAAATTTTTTTTTTTGAAATTTTTTTTTTCGAAATTTTTTTTGAAATTTTTTTTCGGATTTTTTTTTGAAATTTTTTCTGAATTTTTTAAAAATTTTTTTAAAATTTTTTTTTCTTGAAAATTTTTTTTTCGAAATTTTTTTTTCAATTTTTTTTTAATTTTTTTTTTCATTTTTTTGAAAATTTTTTTAAACTTTTTTTTTGAAAATTTTTTTTTTTTAATTTTTTTTTTTTAATTTTTTTTCGGATTTTTTTTTTGAAATTTTTTCTGAATTTTTTTAAATTTTTTTTTTAATTTTTTTTTCTTGAAAATTTTTTTTTCGAATTTTTTTTTCAATTTTTTTTTTAATTTTTTTTGAAATTTTTTTTAAACTTTTTTTTTTGAAAATTTTTTTTTTTGAAATTTTTTTTTTTGAAATTTTTTTTCGGATTTTTTTTTTGAAATTTTTTCTGAATTTTTTTAAATTTTTTTTTAAATTTTTTTTTCTTGAAAATTTTTTTTTTCGAATTTTTTTTTTCAATTTTTTTTTAAATTTTTTTTTTCATTTTTTTTGAAATTTTTTTTAAATTTTTTTTTTGAAAATTTTTTTTTTGAAATATTTTTAAAATCTTTTTTTGAAAATTTTTTTTTTGAAATTTTTTTCTTTTGAAATTTTTTTTTTCGAAAATTTTTTTGAAATTTTTTTTTCTAATTTTTTTTTTCGAAAATTTTTTTGAAATTTTTTCTGAATTTTTTTAAATTTTTTTTTAAATTTTTTTTTCTTGAAATTTTTTTTCTTGAAATTTTTTTTTTTGAATTTTTTTTTTCAATTTTTTTTGAAATTTTTTTTGAAATTTTTTTTTTTGAAAATTTTTTTTTTGAAATTTTTTTTTTCGAAAATTTTTTTGAAATTTTTTTTTTGAAAATTTTTTTTTTTTTAAATTTTTTTTTTTTAAATTTTTTTTTAAATTTTTTTAAAAATTTTTTTTCAAAATTTTTTTTGAATTTTTTTTAAATTTTTTTTGAATTTTTTTTTTTTTTTTAATTTTTTTTGAAAATTTTTTTGAAATTTTTTTTTTCATTTTTTTTCGAATTTTTTTTTTCAATTTTTTTTAAAATTTTTTTTTCATTTTTTTTTGAAATTTTTTTTTTAATTTTTTTTTAAATTTTTTTTTCGAAAATTTTTTTGAAATTTTTTTGAAATTTTTTTTTTTAAATTTTTTTGAAATTTTTTTTGAATTTTTTTTTTAATTTTTTTTGAAATTTTTTTTTTTTAATTTTTTTTTTTGAAATTTTTTTTTTCGAAATTTTTTTTGAAATTTTTTTTCGGATTTTTTTTTGAAATTTTTTCTGAATTTTTTAAAAAATTTTTAAAAATTTTTTTTTTTGAAAATTTTTTTTTTGAAATTTTTTTTCGGATTTTTTTTTTGAAATTTTTTCTGAATTTTTTTAAATTTTTTTTTAAATTTTTTTTTCTTGAAAATTTTTTTTTCGAATTTTTTTTTTCAATTTTTTTTTAATTTTTTTTTTTCATTTTTTTTGAAATTTTTTTTAAATTTTTTTTTTGAAATTTTTTTTTTTGAAATTTTTTTAAAATCTTTTTTTGAAAATTTTTTTTTTGAAATTTTTTTCTTTTGAAATTTTTTTTTCGAAAATTTTTTTGAAATTTTTTTTTCTAATTTTTTTTTTCGAAAATTTTTTTGAAATTTTTTCTGAATTTTTTTAAATTTTTTTTTAAATTTTTTTTTCTTGAAAATTTTTTTTTCGAATTTTTTTTTTCAATTTTTTTTTCGAAAATTTTTTTGAAATTTTTTTTTTGAAAATTTTTTTTTTAGAAATTTTTTTTTTGAATTTTTTTTTTCAATTTTTTTTTTAATTTTTTTTGAAATTTTTTTTTTGAAAATTTTTTTTTTGAAATTTTTTTTTTCGAAAATTTTTTTGAAATTTTTTTTTTGAAAATTTTTTTTTTTTTAATTTTTTTTTTTGAAATTTTTTTTAAATTTTTTTTTTTTAATTTTTTTTTTTATTTTTTTAAAAATTTTTTTTGAAATTTTTTTTTGAATTTTTTTTAAATTTTTTTTGAATTTTTTTTTTTTTTGAAATTTTTTTTGAAAATTTTTTTGAAATTTTTTTTTTTCATTTTTTTTCGAATTTTTTTTTCAATTTTTTTTTGAAATTTTTTTTCGGATTTTTTTTTTGAAATTTTTTCTGAATTTTTTTAAATTTTTTTTTAAATTTTTTTTTCTTGAAAATTTTTTTTTCGAATTTTTTTTTTCAATTTTTTTTTAAATTTTTTTTTTCATTTTTTTTGAAATTTTTTTTAAATTTTTTTTTTGAAAATTTTTTTTTTGAAATTTTTTTTAAATCTTTTTTTGAAAATTTTTTTTTTGAAATTTTTTTCTTTTGAAATTTTTTTTTTCGAAAATTTTTTTGAAATTTTTTTTTCTAATTTTTTTTTTCGAAAATTTTTTTGAAATTTTTTCTGAATTTTTTTAAATTTTTTTTTAAATTTTTTTTTCTTGAAATTTTTTTTTTTGAAATTTTTTTTTTGAATTTTTTTTTTCAATTTTTTTTGAAATTTTTTTTGAAATTTTTTTTTTTGAAAATTTTTTTTTTGAAATTTTTTTTTTCGAAAATTTTTTTGAAATTTTTTTTTTGAAAAATTTTTTTTTTTTAAATTTTTTTTTTTTAATTTTTTTTTTTATTTTTTTAAAAATTTTTTTTCAAAATTTTTTTTAAATTTTTTTTAAATTTTTTTTGATTTTTTTTTTTTTTTTAATTTTTTTTGAAAATTTTTTTGAAATTTTTTTTTTCATTTTTTTTCGAATTTTTTTTTTCAATTTTTTTTTAAATTTTTTTTTCATTTTTTTTTGAAATTTTTTTTTAAATTTTTTTTTTAATTTTTTTTTCGAAAATTTTTTTGAAATTTTTTTGAAATTTTTTTTTTTTAATTTTTTTGAAATTTTTTTTGAATTTTTTTTTAATTTTTTTTGAAATTTTTTTTCGAATTTTTTTTTGAAATTTTTTCTGAATTTTTTAAAAATTTTTTTAAAATTTTTTTTTCTTGAAAATTTTTTTTTCGAAATTTTTTTTTCAATTTTTTTTAATTTTTTTTTTCATTTTTTTGAAATTTTTTTTAAACTTTTTTTTTGAAAATTTTTTTTTTTGAAATTTTTTTTTTTTT
The DNA here is from genome assembly GCA_944452925.2 of Chrysolina oricalcia. Classification (NCBI taxonomy): domain Eukaryota; kingdom Metazoa; phylum Arthropoda; class Insecta; order Coleoptera; family Chrysomelidae; genus Chrysolina; species Chrysolina oricalcia. The sequence continues at coordinate 30,499,656 of OX101823.2, read as the reverse complement.
AATTTTTTTTCGGATTTTTTTTTTGAAATTTTTTCTGAATTTTTTAAAATATTTTTTTAAATTTTTTATTCTTGAAAATTTTTTTTTCGAATTTTTTTTTCAATTTTTTTTTTAATTTTTTTTTTTCATTTTTTTTGAAATTTTTTTTAAATTTTTTTTTTGAAAATTTTTTTTTTGAAATTTTTT
>OX101823.2:30471970-30496970 GCA_944452925.2 Chrysolina oricalcia | reverse complement strand
GAAAATTTTTTTTTTGAAATTTTTTTTTTCGAAAATTTTTTTGAAATTTTTTTTTTGAAAATTTTTTTTTTTAATTTTTTTTTTTGAAATTTTTTTTAAATTTTTTTTTTTTTATTTTTTTTTTTATTTTTTCAAAAATTTTTTTTGAAATTTTTTTTTGAATTTTTTTAAAATTTTTTTTGAATTTTTTTTTTTTTTGAAATTTTTTTTGAAAATTTTTTTGAATTTTTTTTTTTTCATTTTTTTTCGAATTTTTTTTTCAATTTTTTTTTTAATTTTTTTTTCATTTTTTTTGAAATTTTTTTTAAAATTTTTTTTTCGAAAATTTTTTTGAAATTTTTTTTTTGAAAATTTTTTTGAAATTTTTTTTGAATTTTTCTTTTAATTTTTTTTGAAAATTTTTTTTTTGAAATTTTTTTTTTCGAAATTTTTTTTGAAATTTTTTTTCGGATTTTTTTTTGAAATTTTTTCTGAATTTTTTAAAAATTTTTTTTCTTGAAAATTTTTTTTTCTTGAAAATTTTTTTTTCGAAATTTTTTTTTCAATTTTTTTTTTAATTTTTTTAAATTTTTTTTTAAATTTTTTTTTCTTGAAAATTTTTTTTTCGAATTTTTTTTTCAATTTTTTTTTGAAATTTTTTTTCGGATTTTTTTTTTGAAATTTTTTCTGAATTTTTTTAAATTTTTTTTTAAATTTTTTTTTCTTGAAAATTTTTTTTTCGAATTTTTTTTTTCAATTTTTTTTTAAATTTTTTTTTTCATTTTTTTTGAAATTTTTTTTAAATTTTTTTTTTGAAAATTTTTTTTTTGAAATTTTTTTTAAATCTTTTTTTGAAAATTTTTTTTTTGAAATTTTTTTCTTTTGAAATTTTTTTTTTCGAAAATTTTTTTGAAATTTTTTTTTCTAATTTTTTTTTTCGAAAATTTTTTTGAAATTTTTTCTGAATTTTTTTAAATTTTTTTTTAAATTTTTTTTTCTTGAAATTTTTTTTTTTGAAATTTTTTTTTTGAATTTTTTTTTTCAATTTTTTTTGAAATTTTTTTTGAAATTTTTTTTTTTGAAAATTTTTTTTTTGAAATTTTTTTTTTCGAAAATTTTTTTGAAATTTTTTTTTTGAAAAATTTTTTTTTTTTAAATTTTTTTTTTTTAATTTTTTTTTTTATTTTTTTAAAAATTTTTTTTCAAAATTTTTTTTAAATTTTTTTTAAATTTTTTTTGATTTTTTTTTTTTTTTTAATTTTTTTTGAAAATTTTTTTGAAATTTTTTTTTTCATTTTTTTTCGAATTTTTTTTTTCAATTTTTTTTTAAATTTTTTTTTCATTTTTTTTTGAAATTTTTTTTTAAATTTTTTTTTTAATTTTTTTTTCGAAAATTTTTTTGAAATTTTTTTGAAATTTTTTTTTTTTAATTTTTTTGAAATTTTTTTTGAATTTTTTTTTAATTTTTTTTGAAATTTTTTTTCGAATTTTTTTTTGAAATTTTTTCTGAATTTTTTAAAAATTTTTTTAAAATTTTTTTTTCTTGAAAATTTTTTTTTCGAAATTTTTTTTTCAATTTTTTTTAATTTTTTTTTTCATTTTTTTGAAATTTTTTTTAAACTTTTTTTTTGAAAATTTTTTTTTTTGAAATTTTTTTTTTTTTTATTTTTTTTCGGATTTTTTTTTTGAAATTTTTTCTGAATTTTTTAAAATATTTTTTTAAATTTTTTATTCTTGAAAATTTTTTTTTCGAATTTTTTTTTCAATTTTTTTTTTAATTTTTTTTTTTCATTTTTTTTGAAATTTTTTTTAAATTTTTTTTTTGAAAATTTTTTTTTTGAAATTTTTTTAAAATCTTTTTTTGAAAATTTTTTTTTTTGAAATTTTTTTTTTTCGAAAATTTTTTTGAAATTTTTTTTTCTAATTTTTTTTTTTGAAAATTTTTTTGAAATTTTTTTTGAATTTTTTTTTTGAATTTTTTTTTTCGAAATTTTTTTTCGAATTTTTTTTTTCAATTTTTTTTTTAATTTTTTTTTTAATTTTTTTTTTGAAATTTTTTTGAATTTTTTTTTTCAATTTTTTTTAAAATTTATTTTTTCGAAAATTTTTTTTTTCAATTTTTTTTAAAATTTTTTTTTTTATTTTTTTTTTTTAATTTTTTTTTCGAATTTTTTTTTATTTTTTTTTAAATTTCTTTTTTCATTTTTTTTTTGAAATTTTTTTAAAATTTTTTTTGAAATTTTTTTTGAAATTTTTTTTGAAATTTTTTTTTTTGAAAATTTTTTTGAAATTTTTTTTTTCGATTTTTTTTTTCAATTTTTTTTAAAATTTTTTTTTCATTTTTTTTACAATTTTTTTTAAATTTTTGAAAATTTTTTATTTGAAATTTTTTTTTAATTTTTTTTTTGAAAATTTTTTTTTTGAAATTTTTTTTTTCGAAAATTTTTTTGAAATTTTTTTTCGAATTTTTTTTAAAAATTTTTTTAAAATTTTTTTTGAAATTTTTTTTTGAAATTTTTTTTTTTTGAAATTTTTTTTTCGAAAATTTTTTTTTCGAATTTTTTTTTCAATTTTTTTTTAAATTTTTTTTTTTCATTTTTTTTCGAAAATTTTTTTGAAATTTTTTTTCGAATTTTTTTTAAAAATATTTTTAAAATTTTTTTTTTAATTTTTTTTTGAAATTTTTTTTTTTGAAAATTTTTTTTTTGAAATTTTTTCTGAATTTTTTAAAATTTTTTTTTCTTGAAAATTTTTTTTTCGAATTTTTTTTTTCAATTTTTTTTTTAATTGTTTTTTCATTTTTTTTGAATTTTTTTTTAAATTTTTTTTTTGAAAATTTTTTTTTTGAAATTTTTTTTAATTCTTTTTTTTGAAAATTTTTTTTTCGACAATTTTTTTGAATTTTTTTTTTAAATTTTTTTTTTTTAAATTTTTTTTAAATTTTTTTTTTAACATTTTTTTTTTCAATTTTTTTTTAAATTTTTTTTTTTCATTTTTTTTTCGAAAATTTTTTTGAAATTTTTTTTGAATTTTTTTTTTTGAAAATTTTTTTGAAATTTTTTTTTTCGAAATTTTTTTTGAATTTTTTTTTTCGAAAATTTTTTTGAATTTTTTTTTTTTAAATTTTTTTTTTGAAAATTTTTTTTGAATTTTTTTTTTTGAAATTTTTTTTTCGAAATTTTTTTTCGAATTTTTTTTTTCAATTTTTTTTTAAATTTTTTTTTTATTTTTTTTTTTTGAAATTTTTTTTTTTGAAATTTTTTTTTTTGAAATTTTTTTTTTGAAATTTTTTTTCAATTTTTTTTAAAAGTTTTTTTGAAATTTTTTTTTTTGAAAATTTTTTTTTTGAAATTTTTTTTTTGAAAATTTTTTTTTTGAAATTTTTTTTTTTGAAATTTTTTTTAAATTTTTTTTTTTTTATTTTTTTTTTATTTTTTTAAAAAATTTTTTTGAAAATTTTTTTTTGAATTTTTTTAAAATTTTTTTTGAATTTTTTTTTTTTGAAATTTTTTTTGAAATTTTTTTTTTGAAATTTATTTTGAAATTTTTTTTTTTGAAAATTTTTTAGAAATTTTTTTTTTCATTTTTTTTCGAATTTTTTCTTTCAATTTTTTTTTTAATTTTTTTTTTCATTTTTTTTTGAAATTTTTTTTAAAATTTTTTTTTCGAAAATTTTTTTGAAATTTTTTTTTTGAAAATTTTTTTGAAATTTTTTTTGAATTTTTCTTTTAATTTTTTTTGAAAATTTTTTTTTTGAAATTTTTTTTTTCGAAATTTTTTTTGAAATTTTTTTTCGGATTTTTTTTTGAAATTTTTTCTGAATTTTTTAAAAATTTTTTTTCTTGAAAATTTTTTTTTCTTGAAAATTTTTTTTTCGAAATTTTTTTTTCAATTTTTTTTTTAATTTTTTTAAATTTTTTTTTAAATTTTTTTTTCTTGAAAATTTTTTTTTCGAATTTTTTTTTTCAATTTTTTTTTTAATTTTTTTTTTCATTTTTTTTGAAATTTTTTTTAAATTTTTTTTTTGAAAATTTTTTTTTTGAAATTTTTTTAAAATCTTTTTTTGAAAATTTTTTTTTTGAAATTTTTTTCTTTTGAAATTTTTTTTTTCGAAAATTTTTTTGAAATTTTTTTTTCTAATTTTTTTTTTCGAAAATTTTTTTGAAATTTTTTCTGAATTTTTTAAAATTTTTTTTAAAATTTTTTTTTCTTGAAAATTTTTTTTTCGAATTTTTTTTTTCAATTTTTTTTTCGAAAATTTTTTTGAAATTTTTTTTTTGAAAATTTTTTTTTTAGAAATTTTTTTTTTTTGAATTTTTTTTTTCAATTTTTTTTTTAATTTTTTTTGAAATTTTTTTTTTGAAAATTTTTTTTTTGAAATTTTTTTTTTCGAAAATTTTTTTGAAATTTTTTTTTTGAAAATTTTTTTTTTTAATTTTTTTTTTTGAAATTTTTTTTAAATTTTTTTTTTTTTATTTTTTTTTTTATTTTTTTAAAAATTTTTTTTGAAATTTTTTTTTGAATTTTTTTAAAATTTTTTTTGAATTTTTTTTTTTTTTGAAATTTTTTTTGAAAATTTTTTTGAATTTTTTTTTTTTCATTTTTTTTCGAATTTTTTTTTCAATTTTTTTTTTAATTTTTTTTTCATTTTTTTTGAAATTTTTTTTAAAATTTTTTTTTCGAAAATTTTTTTGAAATTTTTTTTTTGAAAATTTTTTTGAAATTTTTTTTGAATTTTTCTTTTAATTTTTTTTGAAAATTTTTTTTTTGAAATTTTTTTTTTCGAAATTTTTTTTGAAATTTTTTTTCGGATTTTTTTTTGAAATTTTTTCTGAATTTTTTAAAAATTTTTTTTCTTGAAAATTTTTTTTTCTTGAAAATTTTTTTTTCGAAATTTTTTTTTCAATTTTTTTTTTAATTTTTTTAAATTTTTTTTTAAATTTTTTTTTCTTGAAAATTTTTTTTTCGAATTTTTTTTTTCAATTTTTTTTTTAATTTTTTTTTTCATTTTTTTTGAAATTTTTTTTAAATTTTTTTTTTGAAAATTTTTTTTTTGAAATTTTTTTAAAATCTTTTTTTGAAAATTTTTTTTTTGAAATTTTTTTCTTTTGAAATTTTTTTTTTCGAAAATTTTTTTGAAATTTTTTTTTCTAATTTTTTTTTTCGAAAATTTTTTTGAAATTTTTTCTGAATTTTTTTAAATTTTTTTTAAAATTTTTTTTTCTTGAAAATTTTTTTTTCGAATTTTTTTTTTCAATTTTTTTTTCGAAAATTTTTTTGAAATTTTTTTTTTGAAAATTTTTTTTTTAGAAATTTTTTTTTTTTGAATTTTTTTTTTCAATTTTTTTTTTAATTTTTTTTGAAATTTTTTTTTTTGAAATTTTTTTTTTTGAAATTTTTTTTTTCGAAAATTTTTTTGAAATTTTTTTTTTGAAAAATTTTTTTTTTAATTTTTTTTTTTGAAATTTTTTTTAAATTTTTTTTTTTATTTTTTTTTTTATTTTTTTAAAAATTTTTTTTGAAATTTTTTTTTGAATTTTTTTAAAATTTTTTTTGAATTTTTTTTTTTTTTGAAATTTTTTTTGAAAATTTTTTTGAATTTTTTTTTTTTCATTTTTTTTCGAATTTTTTTTTTCAATTTTTTTTAAAATTTTTTTTTCATTTTTTTTGAAATTTTTTTTTAAATTTTTTTTTTAATTTTTTTTTCGAAAATTTTTTTGAAATTTTTTTGAAATTTTTTTTTTGAAAATTTTTTTGAAATTTTTTTTGAATTTTTTTTTAATTTTTTTTGAAAATTTTTTTTTTGAAATTTTTTTTTTTGAAATTTTTTTTTTCGAAATTTTTTTTGAAATTTTTTTTCGGATTTTTTTTTGAAATTTTTTCTGAATTTTTTAAAATTTTTTTTAAAATTTTTTTTTCTTGAAAATTTTTTTTTCATTTTTTTGAAATTTTTTTTAAACTTTTTTTTTGAAAATTTTTTTTTTTGAAATTTTTTTTTTAATTTTTTTTCGGATTTTTTTTTTGAAATTTTTTCTGAATTTTTTTAAATTTTTTTTTAAATTTTTTATTCTTGAAAATTTTTTTTTCGAATTTTTTTTTCAATTTTTTTTGAAAATTTTTTTTTTGAAATTTTTTTTTTTTAAATTTTTTTTTTGAAATTTTTTTTAAATCTTTTTTTGAAAATTTTTTTTTTGAAATTTTTTTTTTCGAAAATTTTTTTGAAATTTTTTTTTCTAATTTTTTTTTTTGAAAATTTTTTTGAAATTTTTTTTGAATTTTTTTTTTTGAAATTTTTTTTTCGAAATTTTTTTTCGAATTTTTTTTTTCAATTTTTTTTAAATTTTTTTTTTAATTTTTTTTTTGAAATTTTTTTGAATTTTTTTTTTTCAATTTTTTTTAAAATTTATTTTTTCGAAAATTTTTTTTTTCAATTTTTTTTTAAATTTTTTTTTTTAATTTTTTTTTTTTAATTTTTTTTTCGAATTTTTTTTTATTTTTTTTTAAATTTCTTTTTTCATTTTTTTTTGAAATTTTTTTTAAATTTTTTTTTGAAATTTTTTTTGAAATTTTTTTTGAAATTTTTTTTTTTGAAAATTTTTTTTAAATTTTTTTTTTCGATTTTTTTTTTCAATTTTTTTTTAAATTTTTTTTTCAATTTTTTTACAATTTTTTTTAAATTTTTGAAAATTTTTTATTTGAAATTTTTTTTTAATTTTTTTTTTGAAAATTTTTTTTTTGAAATTTTTTTTTTCGAAAATTTTTTTGAAATTTTTTTTCGAATTTTTTTTAAAAATTTTTTTAAAATTTTTTTTGAAATTTTTTTTTGAAATTTTTTTTTTTTGAAATTTTTTTTTCGAAAATTTTTTTCGAATTTTTTTTTTCAATTTTTTTTTAATTTTTTTTTAAATTTTTTTTTGAAATTTTTTTGAAATTTTTTTTTTCAATTTTTTTTAAAATTTATTTTTTCGAAAATTTTTTTTTTCAATTTTTTTTTAAATTTTTTTTTTAATTTTTTTTTTTAATTTTTTTTTCGAATTTTTTTTTATTTTTTTTTAATTTCTTTTTTCATTTTTTTTTGAAATTTTTTTTAAATTTTTTTTTGAAATTTTTTTTGAAATTTTTTTTGAAATTTTTTTTTTTGAAAATTTTTTTGAAATTTTTTTTTTCGATTTTTTTTTTCAATTTTTTTTTAAATTTTTTTTTCAATTTTTTTACAATTTTTTTTAAATTTTTGAAAATTTTTTATTTGAAATTTTTTTTTAATTTTTTTTTTGAAAATTTTTTTTTTGAAATTTTTTTTTTCGAAAATTTTTTTGAAATTTTTTTTCGAATTTTTTTTAAAAATTTTTTTAAAATTTTTTTTGAAATTTTTTTTTGAATTTTTTTTTTTTTGAAATTTTTTTTTCGAAAATTTTTTTTTCGAATTTTTTTTTCAATTTTTTTTTAAATTTTTTTTTTCATTTTTTTTCGAAAATTTTTTTGAAATTTTTTTTCGAATTTTTTTTTAAAAATATTTTTAAAATTTTTTTTAAAATTTTTTTTTGAAATTTTTTTTTTTGAAAATTTTTTTTTTGAAATTTTTTCTGAATTTTTTAAAAATTTTTTTTCTTGAAAATTTTTTTTTCGAATTTTTTTTTTCAATTTTTTTTTTAATTGTTTTTTCATTTTTTTTGAATTTTTTTTTAAATTTTTTTTTTGAAAATTTTTTTTTTGAAATTTTTTTTAATTCTTTTTTTTGAAAATTTTTTTTTTTGAAATTTTTTTTCGGATTTTTTTTTGAAATTTTTTCTGAATTTTTTAAAAATTTTTTTAAAATTTTTTTTTCTTGAAAATTTTTTTTTCGAAATTTTTTTTTCAATTTTTTTTTAATTTTTTTTTTCATTTTTTTGAAATTTTTTTTAAACTTTTTTTTTGAAATTTTTTTTTTTTGAAATTTTTTTTTTTTTAAATTTTTTTTCGGATTTTTTTTTTGAAATTTTTTCTGAATTTTTTTAAATTTTTTTTTAAATTTTTTATTCTTGAAAATTTTTTTTTCGAATTTTTTTTTCAATTTTTTTTTAAATTTTTTTTTTCATTTTTTTTGAAATTTTTTTTAAATTTTTTTTTTGAAAATTTTTTTTTGAAATTTTTTTTAAATCTTTTTTTGAAAATTTTTTTTTTGAAATTTTTTTTTTTGAAATTTTTTTTTTCGAAAATTTTTTTGAAATTTTTTTTTCTAATTTTTTTATTTGAAAATTTTTTTGAAATTTTTTTTGAATTTTTTTTTTGAAATTTTTTTTTCGAAATTTTTTTTCGAATTTTTTTTTTCAATTTTTTTTAAATTTTTTTTTTAATTTTTTTTTTGAAATTTATTTGAAATTTTTTTTTTCATTTTTTTTTTAAATTTATTTTTTCGAAAATTTTTTTTTCAATTTTTTTTTAAATTTTTTTTTTTGAATTTTTTTTTTCAATTTTTTTTGAAATTTTTTTTGAAATTTTTTTTTTTGAAAATTTTTTTTTTGAAATTTTTTTTTTCGAAAATTTTTTTGAAATTTTTTTTTTGAAAATTTTTTTTTTTTTAAATTTTTTTTTTTTAAATTTTTTTTTAAATTTTTTTAAAAATTTTTTTTCAAAATTTTTTTTGAATTTTTTTTAAATTTTTTTTGAATTTTTTTTTTTTTTTTAATTTTTTTTGAAAATTTTTTTGAAATTTTTTTTTTCATTTTTTTTCGAATTTTTTTTTTCAATTTTTTTTAAAATTTTTTTTTCATTTTTTTTTGAAATTTTTTTTTTAATTTTTTTTTTAATTTTTTTTTCGAAAATTTTTTTGAAATTTTTTTGAAATTTTTTTTTTTAAATTTTTTTGAAATTTTTTTTGAATTTTTTTTTTAATTTTTTTTGAAATTTTTTTTTTTTAATTTTTTTTTTTGAAATTTTTTTTTTCGAAATTTTTTTTGAAATTTTTTTTCGGATTTTTTTTTGAAATTTTTTCTGAATTTTTTAAAAAATTTTTAAAAATTTTTTTTTTTGAAAATTTTTTTTTTGAAATTTTTTTTCGGATTTTTTTTTTGAAATTTTTTCTGAATTTTTTTAAATTTTTTTTTAAATTTTTTTTTCTTGAAAATTTTTTTTTCGAATTTTTTTTTTCAATTTTTTTTTAATTTTTTTTTTTCATTTTTTTTGAAATTTTTTTTAAATTTTTTTTTTGAAATTTTTTTTTTTGAAATTTTTTTAAAATCTTTTTTTGAAAATTTTTTTTTTGAAATTTTTTTCTTTTGAAATTTTTTTTTCGAAAATTTTTTTGAAATTTTTTTTTCTAATTTTTTTTTTCGAAAATTTTTTTGAAATTTTTTCTGAATTTTTTTAAATTTTTTTTTAAATTTTTTTTTCTTGAAAATTTTTTTTTCGAATTTTTTTTTTCAATTTTTTTTTCGAAAATTTTTTTGAAATTTTTTTTTTGAAAATTTTTTTTTTAGAAATTTTTTTTTTGAATTTTTTTTTTCAATTTTTTTTTTAATTTTTTTTGAAATTTTTTTTTTGAAAATTTTTTTTTTGAAATTTTTTTTTTCGAAAATTTTTTTGAAATTTTTTTTTTGAAAATTTTTTTTTTTTTAATTTTTTTTTTTGAAATTTTTTTTAAATTTTTTTTTTTTAATTTTTTTTTTTATTTTTTTAAAAATTTTTTTTGAAATTTTTTTTTGAATTTTTTTTAAATTTTTTTTGAATTTTTTTTTTTTTTGAAATTTTTTTTGAAAATTTTTTTGAAATTTTTTTTTTTCATTTTTTTTCGAATTTTTTTTTCAATTTTTTTTTGAAATTTTTTTTCGGATTTTTTTTTTGAAATTTTTTCTGAATTTTTTTAAATTTTTTTTTAAATTTTTTTTTCTTGAAAATTTTTTTTTCGAATTTTTTTTTTCAATTTTTTTTTAAATTTTTTTTTTCATTTTTTTTGAAATTTTTTTTAAATTTTTTTTTTGAAAATTTTTTTTTTGAAATTTTTTTTAAATCTTTTTTTGAAAATTTTTTTTTTGAAATTTTTTTCTTTTGAAATTTTTTTTTTCGAAAATTTTTTTGAAATTTTTTTTTCTAATTTTTTTTTTCGAAAATTTTTTTGAAATTTTTTCTGAATTTTTTTAAATTTTTTTTTAAATTTTTTTTTCTTGAAATTTTTTTTTTTGAAATTTTTTTTTTGAATTTTTTTTTTCAATTTTTTTTGAAATTTTTTTTGAAATTTTTTTTTTTGAAAATTTTTTTTTTGAAATTTTTTTTTTCGAAAATTTTTTTGAAATTTTTTTTTTGAAAAATTTTTTTTTTTTAAATTTTTTTTTTTTAATTTTTTTTTTTATTTTTTTAAAAATTTTTTTTCAAAATTTTTTTTAAATTTTTTTTAAATTTTTTTTGATTTTTTTTTTTTTTTTAATTTTTTTTGAAAATTTTTTTGAAATTTTTTTTTTCATTTTTTTTCGAATTTTTTTTTTCAATTTTTTTTTAAATTTTTTTTTCATTTTTTTTTGAAATTTTTTTTTAAATTTTTTTTTTAATTTTTTTTTCGAAAATTTTTTTGAAATTTTTTTGAAATTTTTTTTTTTAAATTTTTTTGAAATTTTTTTTGAATTTTTTTTTAATTTTTTTTGAATTTTTTTTTCGAATTTTTTTTTGAAATTTTTTCTGAATTTTTTAAAAATTTTTTTAAAATTTTTTTTTCTTGAAAATTTTTTTTTCGAAATTTTTTTTTCAATTTTTTTTAATTTTTTTTTTCATTTTTTTGAAATTTTTTTTAAACTTTTTTTTTGAAAATTTTTTTTTTTGAAATTTTTTTTTTTTTAATTTTTTTTCGGATTTTTTTTTTGAAATGTTTTCTGAATTTTTTAAAATATTTTTTTAAATTTTTTATTCTTGAAAATTTTTTTTTCGAATTTTTTTTTCAATTTTTTTTTTAATTTTTTTTTTTCATTTTTTTTGAAATTTTTTTTAAATTTTTTTTTTGAAAATTTTTTTTTTGAAATTTTTTTAAAATCTTTTTTTGAAAATTTTTTTTTTTTTAATTTTTTTTTTTCGAAAATTTTTTTGAAATTTTTTTTTCTAATTTTTTTTTTTGAAAATTTTTTTGAAATTTTTTTTGAATTTTTTTTTTGAATTTTTTTTTTCGAAATTTTTTTTCGAATTTTTTTTTTCAATTTTTTTTTAAATTTTTTTTTTAATTTTTTTTTTGAAATTTTTTTGAATTTTTTTTTTCAATTTTTTTTAAAATTTATTTTTTCGAAAATTTTTTTTTTCAATTTTTTTTAAAATTTTTTTTTTTATTTTTTTTTTTTAATTTTTTTTTCGAATTTTTTTTTATTTTTTTTTAAATTTCTTTTTTCATTTTTTTTTTGAAATTTTTTTAAAATTTTTTTTGAAATTTTTTTTGAAATTTTTTTTGAAATTTTTTTTTTTGAAAATTTTTTTGAAATTTTTTTTTTCGATTTTTTTTTTTCAATTTTTTTTAAAATTTTTTTTTCATTTTTTTTACAATTTTTTTTAAATTTTTGAAAATTTTTTATTTGAAATTTTTTTTTAATTTTTTTTTTGAAAATTTTTTTTTTGAAATTTTTTTTTTCGAAAATTTTTTTGAAATTTTTTTTCGAATTTTTTTTAAAAATTTTTTTAAAATTTTTTTTGAAATTTTTTTTTGAAATTTTTTTTTTTTGAAATTTTTTTTTCGTAAATTTTTTTTTCGAATTTTTTTTTCAATTTTTTTTTAAATTTTTTTTTTTCATTTTTTTTCGAAAATTTTTTTGAAATTTTTTTTCGAATTTTTTTTAAAAATATTTTTAAAATTTTTTTTTTAATTTTTTTTTGAAATTTTTTTTTTTGAAAATTTTTTTTTTGAAATTTTTTCTGAATTTTTTAAAATTTTTTTTTCTTGAAAATTTTTTTTTCGAATTTTTTTTTTCAATTTTTTTTTTAATTGTTTTTTCATTTTTTTTGAATTTTTTTTTAAATTTTTTTTTTGAAAATTTTTTTTTTGAAATTTTTTTTAATTCTTTTTTTTGAAAATTTTTTTTTCGACAATTTTTTTGAATTTTTTTTTTAAATTTTTTTTTTTGAAATTTTTTTTAAATTTTTTTTTTAACATTTTTTTTTCAATTTTTTTTTAAATTTTTTTTTTTCATTTTTTTTTCGAAAATTTTTTTGAAATTTTTTTTGAATTTTTTTTTTTGAAAATTTTTTTGAAATTTTTTTTTTCGAAATTTTTTTTGAATTTTTTTTTTCGAAAATTTTTTTGAATTTTTTTTTTTTAAATTTTTTTTTTGAAAATTTTTTTTGAATTTTTTTTTTTGAAATTTTTTTTTCGAAATTTTTTTTCGAATTTTTTTTTTCAATTTTTTTTTAAATTTTTTTTTTATTTTTTTTTTTGAAATTTTTTTTTTTGAAATTTTTTTTTTTGAAATTTTTTTTTTGAAATTTTTTTTCAATTTTTTTTAAAAGTTTTTTTGAAATTTTTTTTTTTGAAAATTTTTTTTTTGAAATTTTTTTTTTGAAAATTTTTTTTTTTGAAATTTTTTTTTTTTAAATTTTTTTTAAATTTTTTTTTTTTAATTTTTTTTTTATTTTTTTAAAAAATTTTTTTGAAAATTTTTTTTTGAATTTTTTTAAAATTTTTTTTGAATTTTTTTTTTTTGAAATTTTTTTTGAAATTTTTTTTTTGAAATTTATTTTGAAATTTTTTTTTTTGAAAATTTTTTAGAAATTTTTTTTTTCATTTTTTTTCGAATTTTTTCTTTCAATTTTTTTTTTAATTTTTTTTTTCATTTTTTTTTGAAATTTTTTTTAAAATTTTTTTTTCGAAAATTTTTTTGAAATTTTTTTTTTGAAAATTTTTTTGAAATTTTTTTTGAATTTTTCTTTTAATTTTTTTTGAAAATTTTTTTTTTGAAATTTTTTTTTTCGAAATTTTTTTTGAAATTTTTTTTCGGATTTTTTTTTGAAATTTTTTCTGAATTTTTTAAAAATTTTTTTTCTTGAAAATTTTTTTTTCTTGAAAATTTTTTTTTCGAAATTTTTTTTTCAATTTTTTTTTTAATTTTTTTAAATTTTTTTTTAAATTTTTTTTTCTTGAAAATTTTTTTTTCGAATTTTTTTTTTCAATTTTTTTTTTAATTTTTTTTTTCATTTTTTTTGAAATTTTTTTTAAATTTTTTTTTTGAAAATTTTTTTTTTGAAATTTTTTTAAAATCTTTTTTTGAAAATTTTTTTTTTGAAATTTTTTTCTTTTGAAATTTTTTTTTTCGAAAATTTTTTTGAAATTTTTTTTTCTAATTTTTTTTTTCGAAAATTTTTTTGAAATTTTTTCTGAATTTTTTAAAATTTTTTTTAAAATTTTTTTTTCTTGAAAATTTTTTTTTCGAATTTTTTTTTTCAATTTTTTTTTCGAAAATTTTTTTGAAATTTTTTTTTTTTGAATTTTTTTTTTCAATTTTTTTTTTAATTTTTTTTGAAATTTTTTTTTTTGAAAATTTTTTTTTTGAAATTTTTTTTTTCGAAAATTTTTTTGAAATTTTTTTTTTGAAAATTTTTTTTTTTAATTTTTTTTTTTGAAATTTTTTTTAAATTTTTTTTTTTTTATTTTTTTTTTTATTTTTTTAAAAATTTTTTTTGAAATTTTTTTTTGAATTTTTTTAAAATTTTTTTTGAATTTTTTTTTTTTTTGAAATTTTTTTTGAAAATTTTTTTGAATTTTTTTTTTTTCATTTTTTTTCGAATTTTTTTTTCAATTTTTTTTTTAATTTTTTTTTCATTTTTTTTGAAATTTTTTTTAAAATTTTTTTTTCGAAAATTTTTTTGAAATTTTTTTTTTGAAAATTTTTTTGAAATTTTTTTTGAATTTTTCTTTTAATTTTTTTTGAAAATTTTTTTTTTGAAATTTTTTTTTTCGAAATTTTTTTTGAAATTTTTTTTCGGATTTTTTTTTGAAATTTTTTCTGAATTTTTTAAAAATTTTTTTTCTTGAAAATTTTTTTTTCTTGAAAATTTTTTTTTCGAAATTTTTTTTTCAATTTTTTTTTTAATTTTTTTAAATTTTTTTTTAAATTTTTTTTTCTTGAAAATTTTTTTTTCGAATTTTTTTTTTCAATTTTTTTTTTAATTTTTTTTTTCATTTTTTTTGAAATTTTTTTTAAATTTTTTTTTTGAAAATTTTTTTTTTGAAATTTTTTTAAAATCTTTTTTTGAAAATTTTTTTTTTGAAATTTTTTTCTTTTGAAATTTTTTTTTTCGAAAATTTTTTTGAAATTTTTTTTTCTAATTTTTTTTTTCGAAAATTTTTTTGAAATTTTTTCTGAATTTTTTTAAATTTTTTTTAAAATTTTTTTTTCTTGAAAATTTTTTTTTCGAATTTTTTTTTTCAATTTTTTTTTTAATTTTTTTTGAAATTTTTTTTTTTGAAATTTTTTTTTTTCAATTTTTTTTTTAATTTTTTTTGAAATTTTTTTTTTTGAAATTTTTTTTTTTGAAATTTTTTTTTTCGAAAATTTTTTTGAAATTTTTTTTTTGAAAAATTTTTTTTTTAATTTTTTTTTTTGAAATTTTTTTTAAATTTTTTTTTTTATTTTTTTTTTTATTTTTTTAAAAATTTTTTTTGAAATTTTTTTTTGAATTTTTTTAAAATTTTTTTTGAATTTTTTTTTTTTTTGAAATTTTTTTTGAAAATTTTTTTGAATTTTTTTTTTTTTCATTTTTTTTCGAATTTTTTTTTTCAATTTTTTTTAAAATTTTTTTTTCATTTTTTTTGAAATTTTTTTTTAAATTTTTTTTTTAATTTTTTTTTCGAAAATTTTTTTGAAATTTTTTTGAAATTTTTTTTTTGAAAATTTTTTTGAAATTTTTTTTGAATTTTTTTTTAATTTTTTTTGAAAATTTTTTTTTTGAAATTTTTTTTTTTGAAATTTTTTTTTTCGAAATTTTTTTTGAAATTTTTTTTCGGATTTTTTTTTGAAATTTTTTCTGAATTTTTTAAAATTTTTTTTAAAATTTTTTTTTCTTGAAAATTTTTTTTTCATTTTTTTGAAATTTTTTTTAAACTTTTTTTTTGAAAATTTTTTTTTTTGAAATTTTTTTTTTAATTTTTTTTCGGATTTTTTTTTTGAAATTTTTTCTGAATTTTTTTAAATTTTTTTTTAAATTTTTTATTCTTGAAAATTTTTTTTTCGAATTTTTTTTTCAATTTTTTTTGAAAATTTTTTTTTTGAAATTTTTTTTTTTTAAATTTTTTTTTTGAAATTTTTTTTAAATCTTTTTTTGAAAATTTTTTTTTTGAAATTTTTTTTTTCGAAAATTTTTTTGAAATTTTTTTTTCTAATTTTTTTTTTTGAAAATTTTTTTGAAATTTTTTTTGAATTTTTTTTTTTGAAATTTTTTTTTCGAAATTTTTTTTCGAATTTTTTTTTTCAATTTTTTTTAAATTTTTTTTTTAATTTTTTTTTTGAAATTTTTTTGAATTTTTTTTTTCAATTTTTTTTAAAATTTATTTTTTCGAAAATTTTTTTTTTCAATTTTTTTTTAAATTTTTTTTTTTAATTTTTTTTTTTTAATTTTTTTTTCGAATTTTTTTTTATTTTTTTTTAAATTTCTTTTTTCATTTTTTTTTGAAATTTTTTTTAAATTTTTTTTTGAAATTTTTTTTGAAATTTTTTTTGAAATTTTTTTTTTTGAAAATTTTTTTGAAATTTTTTTTTTCGATTTTTTTTTTCAATTTTTTTTTAAATTTTTTTTTCAATTTTTTTACAATTTTTTTTAAATTTTTGAAAATTTTTTATTTGAAATTTTTTTTTAATTTTTTTTTTGAAAATTTTTTTTTTGAAATTTTTTTTTTCGAAAATTTTTTTGAAATTTTTTTTCGAATTTTTTTTAAAAATTTTTTTAAAATTTTTTTTGAAATTTTTTTTTGAAATTTTTTTTTTTTGAAATTTTTTTTTCGAAAATTTTTTTCGAATTTTTTTTTTCAATTTTTTTTTAATTTTTTTTTTAATTTTTTTTTGAAATTTTTTTGAAATTTTTTTTTTCAATTTTTTTTAAAATTTATTTTTTCGAAAATTTTTTTTTTCAATTTTTTTTTAAATTTTTTTTTTAATTTTTTTTTTTAATTTTTTTTTCGAATTTTTTTTTATTTTTTTTTAATTTCTTTTTTCATTTTTTTTTGAAATTTTTTTTAAATTTTTTTTTGAAATTTTTTTTGAAATTTTTTTTGAAATTTTTTTTTTTGAAAATTTTTTTGAAATTTTTTTTTTCGATTTTTTTTTTCAATTTTTTTTTAAATTTTTTTTTCAATTTTTTTACAATTTTTTTTAAATTTTTGAAAATTTTTTATTTGAAATTTTTTTTTAATTTTTTTTTTGAAAATTTTTTTTTTGAAATTTTTTTTTTCGAAAATTTTTTTGAAATTTTTTTTCGAATTTTTTTTAAAAATTTTTTTAAAATTTTTTTTGAAATTTTTTTTTGAATTTTTTTTTTTTTGAAATTTTTTTTTCGAAAATTTTTTTTTCGAATTTTTTTTTCAATTTTTTTTTAAATTTTTTTTTTCATTTTTTTTCGAAAATTTTTTTGAAATTTTTTTTCGAAATTTTTTTTGAAATTTTTTTTCGGATTTTTTTTTGAAATTTTTTCTGAATTTTTTAAATTTTTTTTTTAAATTTTTTTTTCTTGAAAATTTTTTTTTCGAAATTTTTTTTTCAATTTTTTTTTAATTTTTTTTTTCATTTTTTTGAAATTTTTTTTAAACTTTTTTTTTGAAAATTTTTTTTTTTGAAATTTTTTTTTTAATTTTTTTTCGGATTTTTTTTTTGAAATTTTTTCTGAATTTTTTTAAATTTTATTTTAAATTTTTTATTCTTGAAAATTTTTTTTTCGAATTTTTTTTTCAATTTTTTTTTAAATTTTTTTTTTTCATTTTTTTTGAAATTTTTTTTAAATTTTTTTTTTGAAAATTTTTTTTTGAAATTTTTTTAAAATCTTTTTTTGAAAATTTTTTTTTTGAAATTTTTTTTTTTGAAATTTTTTTTTTCGAAAATTTTTTTGAAATTTTTTTTTCTAATTTTTTTTTTGAAAATTTTTTTGAAATTTTTTTTGAATTTTTTTTTTTGAAATTTTTTTTTCGAAATTATTTTTCGAATTTTTTTTTTCAATTTTTTTTTTAATTTTTTTTTTTATTTTTTTTTTTAAATTTTTTTGAAATTTTTTTTTTCAATTTTTTTTTAAATTTATTTTTTCGAAAATTTTTTTTTTCAATTTTTTTTTTAATTTTTTTTTTAATTTTTTTTTTTATAATTTTTTTTTTCGAATTTTTTTTAAATTTCTTTTTTCATTTTTTTTTTGAAATTTTTTTTAAATTTTTTTTTGAAATTTTTTTTGAAATTTTTTTTGAAATTTTTTTTCTGAAAATTTTTTTGAAATTTTTTTTTTCGATTTTTTTTTTCAATTTTTTTTTAAATTTTTTTTTCATTTTTTTTACAATTTTTTTTAAATTTTTGAAAATTTTTTATTTGAAATTTTTTTTTAATTTTTTTTTTTGAAAATTTTTTTTTTGAAATTTTTTTTTTCGAAAATTTTTTTGAAATTTTTTTTCGAATTTTTTTTAAAAATTTTTTTAAAATTTTTTTTGAAATTTTTTTTTGAATTTTTTTTTTTTGAAATTTTTTTTTCGAAAATTTTTTTTTCGAATTTTTTTTTCAATTTTTTTTTTAATTTTTTTTAAAAATATTTTTAAAATTTTTTTTAAAATTTTTTTTTGAAATTTTTTTTTTTGAAAATTTTTTTTTTGAAATTTTTTCTGAATTTTTTAAAATTTTTTTTCTTGAAAATTTTTTTTTCGAATTTTTTTTTTCAATTTTTTTTTAATTGTTTTTTCATTTTTTTTGAATTTTTTTTTAAATTTTTTTTTTGAAAATTTTTTTTTTGAAATTTTTTTTAATTCTTTTTTTTGAAAATTTTTTTTTTTTTAATTTTTTTTTCGACAATTTTTTTGAAATTTTTTTTTTAATTTTTTTTTTTGAAATTTTTTTTAAATTTTTTTTTGAACATTTTTTTTTAAATTTTTTTTAAATTTTTTTTTTCATTTTTTTTCGAAAATTTTTTTGAAATTTTTTTTTGAATTTTTTTTTTGAAAATTTTTTTGAAATTTTTTTTTTCGAAATTTTTTTTGAATTTTGTTTTTCGAAAATTTTTTTGAATTTTTTTTTTTTTAATTTTTTTTTTGAAAATTTTTTTTGAATTTTTTTTTTTGAAATTTTTTTTTCGAAATTTTTTTTCGAATTTTTTTTTTCAATTTTTTTTAAAATTTTTTTTTTATTTTTTTTTTGAAATTTTTTTGAATTTTTTTTTTCAATTTTTTTTTAAATTTATTTTTTCGAAATTTTTTTTTTCAATTTTTTTTTAAATTTTTTTTTTTTATTTTTTTTGAAAATTTTTTTTTTCGAATTTTTTTTTCAATTTTTTTTTCATTTTTTTTTTTTTTAATTTTTTTTAAATTTTTTTTTTGAAAATTTTTTTTTTGAAATTTTTTTTAAATCTTTTTTTTGAAATTTTTTTTTTTTGAAATTTTTTTTTTTGAAATTTTTTTTTTCGAAAATTTTTTTGAAATTTTATTTTTAATTTTTTTTTTTGAAAATTTTTTTGAAATTTTTTTTGAATTTTTTTTTTTTAATTTTTTTTTCGAAATTTTTTTTCGAATTTTTTTTTTCAATTTTTTTTAAAATTTTTCTTTTAATTTTTTTTTTGAAATTTTTTTGAAATTTTTTTGAAATTTTTTTTTCAATCTTTTTTAAAATTTATTTTTTCGAAATTTTTTTTTTAAATTTTTTTTGAATTTTTTTTTTTTTAAATTTTTTTTTTTGAAATTTTTTTTTTTGAAAATTTTTTTTTTTTGAAATTTTTTTTTTTTGAAATTTTTTTTCGGATTTTTTTTTTGAAATTTTTTCTGAATTTTTTAAAATTTTTTTTTCTTGAAAATTTTTTTTTCGAATTTTTTTTTTTCAATTTTTTTTAAAATTTTTTTTTTCATTTTTTTTTGAAATTTTTTTTAAATTTTTTTTTTGAAAATTTTTTTTTGAAATTTTTTTTAAATCTTTTTTTTGAAAATTTTTTTTTTGAAATTTTTTTTTCGAAATTTTTTTTGAAATTTTTTTTGAAATTTTTTTTTTTGAAAATTTTTTTGAAACTTTTTTTTTCGAAATTTTTTTTGAAATTTTTTTAAAATTTTTTTTGAAAATTTTTTTTTTTGAATTTTTTTTTTTGAAATTTTTTTTTGAAATTTTTTTTTTTGAAATTTTTTTTTTGAAATTTTTTTTCAATTTTTTTAAAATTTTTTTTTGAATTTTTTTTTAAATTTTTTTTGAATTTTTTTTTTTTGAAATTTTTTTTTTTGAAATTTATTTTGAAATTTTTTTTTTTGAAAATTTTTTTGAAATTTTTTTTTCATTTTTTTTCGACTTTTTTTTTTCAATTTTTTTTAAAATTTTTTTTAACTTTTTTTTTTGAAAATTTTTTTTTTTGAAATTTTTTTTTTTGAAATTTTTTTTCGGATTTTTTTTTTGAAATTTTTTCTGAATTTTTTTAAATTTTTATTAAATTTTTTTTTCTTGAAAATTTTTTTTTCGAATTTTTTTTTTCAATTTTTTTTAAATTTTTTTTTTCATTTTTTTTGAAATTTTTTTTAAATTTTTTTTTTGAAAATTTTTTTTTTGAAATTTTTTTTAAATCTTTTTTTGAAAATTTTTTTTTTGAAATTTTTTTCTTTTGAAATTTTTATATTCGAAAATTTTTTTGAAATTTTTTTTTCTAATTTTTTTTTTCGAAAATATTTTTGAAATTTTTTCTGAATTTTTTTAAATTTTTTTTCAAATTTTTTTTTCTTGAAAATTTTTTTTTCGAATTTTTTTTTTCAATTTTTTTTTCGAAAATTTTTTTGAAATTTTTTTTTTGAAAATTTTTTTTTTTGAAATTTTTTTTTTGAAATTTTTTTTCAATTTTTTTTTAAATTTTTTTTGAAATTTTTTTTCGAATTTTTTTTAAAATTTTTTTTAAATTTTTATTTTAAATTTTTTTTTTTTATTTTTTCTTCGAAAATTATTTTGAAATTTTTTTTAAAATTTTTTTTTTAATTTTTTTTTTGAAATTTTTTTAAAATTTTTTTTTGAAAATTTTTTTTTTTGAAATTTGTTTTTTCGAAAAATTTTTTGAAATTTTTTTTTTGAAAATTTTTTTTTTGAAATTTTTTTTTTAATTTTTTTTTTAATTTTTTTTTTATTTTTTTTAAAAATTTTTTTGAAAATTTTTTTTTTGAAATTTTTTTAAAATCTTTTTTTGAAAATTTTTTTTTTGAAATTTTTTTCTTTTGAAATTTTTTTTTTCGAAAATTTTTTTGAAATTTTTTTTTCTAATTTTTTTTTTCGAAAATTTTTTTGAAATTTTTTCTGAATTTTTTAAAATTTTTTTTTAAATTTTTTTTCTTGAAAATTTTTTTTTCGAATTTTTTTTTTCAATTTTTTTTTCGAAAATTTTTTTGAAATTTTTTTTTTGAAAATTTTTTTTTTTGAAATTTTTTTTTTTGAATTTTTTTTTTCAATTTTTTTTTTAATTTTTTTTGAATTTTTTTTTTTTGAAAATTTTTTTTTTGAAATTTTTTTTTTCGAAAATTTTTTTGAAATTTTTTTTTTGAAATTTTTTTTTTTTTTTAATTTTTTTTTTGAAATTTTTTTTAAATTTTTTTTTTTCAATTTTTTTTTTATTTTTTTAAAAATTTTTTTTGAAAATTTTTTTTGAATTTTTTTAAAATTTTTTTTGAATTTTTTTTTTTTTGATATTTTTTTTGAAAATTTTTTTGAAATTTTTTTTTTCATTTTTTTCGAATTTTTTTTTTCAATTTTTTTTTTAATTTTTTTTTCATTTTTTTTTGAAATTTTTTTTTAAATTTTTTTTTTAATTTTTTTTTCGAAAATTTTTTTGAAATTTTTTTGAAATTTTTTTTTTGAAAATTTTTTTTAAATTTTTTTTGAATTTTTTTTTTTATTTTTTTTGAAAATTTTTTTTTGAAATTTTTTTTTTTGAAATTTTTTTTTTCGAAATTTTTTTTGAAATTTTTTTTCGGATTTTTTTTTGAAATTTTTTCTGAATTTTTTAAATTTTTTTTTTTAATTTTTTTTTCTTGAAAATTTTTTTTTCGAAATTTTTTTTTCAATTTTTTTTTAATTTTTTTTTTCATTTTTTTGAAATTTTTTTTAAACTTTTTTTTTGAAAATTTTTTTTTTTGAAATTTTTTTTTTTTAATTTTTTTTCGGATTTTTTTTTTGAAATTTTTTCTGAATTTTTTTTAAATTTTATTTTAAATTTTTTATTCTTGAAAATTTTTTTTTCGAATTTTTTTTTCAATTTTTTTTTAAATTTTTTTTTTTCATTTTTTTTGAAATTTTTTTTAAATTTTTTTTTTGAAAATTTTTTTTTGAAATTTTTTTTAAATCTTTTTTTGAAAATTTTTTTTTTGAAATTTTTTTTTTTGAATTTTTTTTTTTCGAAAATTTTTTTGAAATTTTTTTTTCTAATTTTTTTTTTTGAAAATTTTTTTGAAATTTTTTTTGAATTTTTTTTTTTGAAATTTTTTTTTCGAAATTATTTTTCGAATTTTTTTTTTCAATTTTTTTTTTAATTTTTTTTTTTTATTTTTTTTTTTAAATTTTTTTGAAATTTTTTTTTTCAATTTTTTTTAAAATTTATTTTTTCGAAAATTTTTTTTTTCAATTTTTTTTTAAATTTTTTTTTTAATTTTTTTTTTTAATTTTTTTTTTCGAATTTTTTTTAAATTTCTTTTTTCATTTTTTTTTTGAAATTTTTTTTAAATTTTTTTTTGAAATTTTTTTTGAAATTTTTTTTGAAATTTTTTTTTTGAAAATTTTTTTGAAATTTTTTTTTTCGATTTTTTTTTTTCAATTTTTTTTTAATTTTTTTTTTCATTTTTTTTACAATTTTTTTTAAATTTTTGAAAATTTTTTATTTGAAATTTTTTTTTAATTTTTTTTTTTGAAAATTTTTTTTTTGAAATTTTTTTTTTCGAAAATTTTTTTGAAATTTTTTTTCGAATTTTTTTTAAAAATTTTTTTAAAATTTTTTTTGAAATTTTTTTTTGAAATTTTTTTTTTTTGAAATTTTTTTTTCGAAAATTTTTTTTTCGAATTTTTTTTTCAATTTTTTTTTAAATTTTTTTTTTCATTTTTTTTCGAAAATTTTTTTGAAATTTTTTTTCGAATTTTTTTTAAAAATATTTTTAAAATTTTTTTTAAAATTTTTTTTTGAAATTTTTTTTTTTGAAAATTTTTTTTTTGAAATTTTTTCTGAATTTTTTAAAATTTTTTTTTCTTGAAAATTTTTTTTTCGAATTTTTTTTTTCAATTTTTTTTTAATTGTTTTTTCATTTTTTTTGAATTTTTTTTTAAATTTTTTTTTTGAAAAATTTTTTTTTGAAATTTTTTTTAATTCTTTTTTTTGAAAATTTTTTTTTTTTTAATTTTTTTTTTCGACAATTTTTTTGAAATTTTTTTTTTAATTTTTTTTTTTGAAATTTTTTTTAAATTTTTTTTTGAACATTTTTTTTTCAATTTTTTTTTAAATTTTTTTTTTCATTTTTTTTTCGAAAATTTTTTTGAAATTTTTTTTTGAATTTTTTTTTTGAAAATTTTTTTGAAATTTTTTTTTTCGAAATTTTTTTTGAATTTTGTTTTTCGAAAATTTTTTTGAATTTTTTTTTTTTTTATTTTTTTTTTGAAAATTTTTTTTGAATTTTTTTTTTTGAAATTTTTTTTTCGAAATTTTTTTTCGAATTTTTTTTTTCAATTTTTTTTAAAAATTTTTTTTTATTTTTTTTTTGAAATTTTTTTGAATTTTTTTTTTCAATTTTTTTTTAAATTTATTTTTTCGAAATTTTTTTTTTCAATTTTTTTTTAATTTTTTTTTTTTTATTTTTTTTGAAAAATTTTTTTTTCGAATTTTTTTTTCAATTTTTTTTTCATTTTTTTTTTTTTTTTAATTTTTTTTAAATTTTTTTTTTGAAAATTTTTTTTTTGAAATTTTTTTTAAATCTTTTTTTTGAAATTTTTTTTTTTTGAAATTTTTTTTTTGAAATTTTTTTTTTCGAAAATTTTTTTGAAATTTTATTTTTAATTTTTTTTTTGAAAATTTTTTTGAAATTTTTTTTGAATTTTTTTTTTTAAATTTTTTTTTCGAAATTTTTTTTCGAATTTTTTTTTTCAATTTTTTTTAAAATTTTTCTTTTAATTTTTTTTTTGAAATTTTTTTGAAATTTTTTTTTCAATCTTTTTTAAAATTTATTTTTTCGAAATTTTTTTTTTAAATTTTTTTTGAAATTTTTTTTTTTAAAATTTTTTTTTTTGAAATTTTTTTTTTTGAAAATTTTTTTTTTGAAATTTTTTTTTTTTGAAATTTTTTTTCGGATTTTTTTTTTGAAATTTTTTCTGAATTTTTTAAATTTTTTTTTTCTTGAAAATTTTTTTTTCGAATTTTTTTTTTTCAATTTTTTTTTAAATTTTTTTTTTTCATTTTTTTTTGAAATTTTTTTTAAATTTTTTTTTTGAAAATTTTTTTTTGAAATTTTTTTTAAATCTTTTTTTTGAAAATTTTTTTTTTGAAATTTTTTTATCGAAAATTTTTTTGAAATTTTTTTTGAAATTTTTTTTTTTGAAAATTTTTTTGAAACTTTTTTTTTCGAAATTTTTTTTGAAATTTTTTTAAAATTTTTTTTGAAAATTTTTTTTTTTGAAATTTTTTTTTTGAAATTTTTTTTTTTGAAATTTTTTTTTTGAAATTTTTTTTCAATTTTTTTAAAATTTTTTTTGAAAATTTTTTTTTGAATTTTTTTTAAAATTTTTTTTGAATTTTTTTTTTTTGAAATTTTTTTTTTTGAAATTTATTTTGAAATTTTTTTTTTTGAAAATTTTTTTGAAATTTTTTTTTCATTTTTTTTCGAATTTTTTTTTTCAATTTTTTTTTAAATTTTTTTTAACTTTTTTTTTTGAAAATTTTTTTTTTTGAAATTTTTTTTTTTGAAATTTTTTTTCGGATTTTTTTTTTGAAATTTTTTCTGAATTTTTTAAAATTTTTTTTAAATTTTTTTTTCTTGAAAATTTTTTTTTCGAATTTTTTTTTTCAATTTTTTTTAAATTTTTTTTTTCATTTTTTTTGAAATTTTTTTTAAATTTTTTTTTTGAAAATTTTTTTTTTGAAATTTTTTTAAAATCTTTTTTTGAAAATTTTTTTTTTGAAATTTTTTTCTTTTGAAATTTTTATATTCGAAAATTTTTTTGAAATTTTTTTTTCTAATTTTTTTTTTCGAAAATATTTTTGAAATTTTTTCTGAATTTTTTTAAATTTTTTTTCAAATTTTTTTTTCTTGAAAATTTTTTTTTCGAATTTTTTTTTTCAATTTTTTTTTCGAAAATTTTTTTGAAATTTTTTTTTTGAAAATTTTTTTTTTTGAAATTTTTTTTTTGAAATTTTTTTTCAATTTTTTTTTTAATTTTTTTTGAAATTTTTTTTTTTGAAAATTTTTTTTTTGAAATTTTTTTTTTCGAAAATTTTTTTGAAATTTTTTTTTTGAAAATTTTTTTTTTTTGAAATTTTTTTTTTTGAAATTTTTTTTAAATTTTTTTTTTTAAATTTTTTTTTTTATTTTTTTAAAAATTTTTTTTGAAAATTTTTTTTTGAATTTTTTTTAAATTTTTTTTGAATTTTTTTTTTTTGAAATTTTTTTTGAAATTTTTTTTGAAATTTTTTTTTTTGAAAATTTTTTTGAAATTTTTTTTTTCATTTTTTTTCGAATTTTTTTTTTCAATTTTTTTTAAATTTTTTTTTTTCATTTTTTTTTGAAATTTTTTTTTAAATTTTTTTTTAAATTTTTTTTTCGAAAATTTTTTTGAAATTTTTTTTTAAATTTTTTTTTTGAAAATTTTTTTGAAATTTTTTCTGAATTTTTTTTTTAATTTTTTTTGAAAATTTTTTTTTT
>OX101823.2:30394470-30466970 GCA_944452925.2 Chrysolina oricalcia | reverse complement strand
GAAAATTTTTTTTTTGAAATTTTTTTTTTCGAAAATTTTTTTGAAATTTTTTTTCGAATTTTTTTTAAAAATTTTTTTAAAATTTTTTTTGAAATTTTTTTTTGAAATTTTTTTTTTTTGAAATTTTTTTTTCGAAAATTTTTTTTTCGAATTTTTTTTTCAATTTTTTTTTAAATTTTTTTTTTTCATTTTTTTTCGAAAATTTTTTTGAAATTTTTTTTCGAATTTTTTTTAAAAATATTTTTAAAATTTTTTTTAAAATTTTTTTTTGAAATTTTTTTTTTTGAAAATTTTTTTTTTGAAATTTTTTCTGAATTTTTTAAAATTTTTTTTTCTTGAAAATTTTTTTTTCGAATTTTTTTTTTCAATTTTTTTTTTAATTGTTTTTTCATTTTTTTGAATTTTTTTTTAAATTTTTTTTTTGAAAATTTTTTTTTTGAAATTTTTTTTAATTCTTTTTTTTGAAAATTTTTTTTTTTTTTATTTTTTTTTCGACAATTTTTTTGAAATTTTTTTTTTAATTTTTTTTTTTGAAATTTTTTTTAAATTTTTTTTTGAACATTTTTTTTTCAATTTTTTTTTAAATTTTTTTTTTCATTTTTTTTTCGAAAATTTTTTTGAAATTTTTTTTTGAATTTTTTTTTTGAAAATTTTTTTGAAATTTTTTTTTTCGAAATTTTTTTTGAATTTTGTTTTTCGAAAATTTTTTTGAATTTTTTTTTTTTAAATTTTTTTTTTGAAAATTTTTTTTGAATTTTTTTTTTTGAAATTTTTTTTTCGAAATTTTTTTTCGAATTTTTTTTTTCAATTTTTTTTTTAATTTTTTTTTTATTTTTTTTTTGAAATTTTTTTGAATTTTTTTTTTCAATTTTTTTTTTAATTTATTTTTTCGAAATTTTTTTTTTCAATTTTTTTTTAAATTTTTTTTTTTATTTTTTTTGAAAATTTTTTTTTTCGAATTTTTTTTTCAATTTTTTTTTCATTTTTTTTTTTTTTAATTTTTTTTAAATTTTTTTTTTGAAAATTTTTTTTTTGAAATTTTTTTTAAATCTTTTTTTTGAAATTTTTTTTTTTTGAAATTTTTTTTTTTGAAATTTTTTTTTTCGAAAATTTTTTTGAAATTTTATTTTTAATTTTTTTTTTTGAAAATTTTTTTCAATTTTTTTTTAAATTTTTCTTTTAATTTTTATTTTGAAATTTTTTTGAAATTTTTTTTTCAATCTTTTTTAAAATTTATTTTTTCGAAATTTTTTTTTAAAATTTTTTTTGAAATTTTTTTTTTTGAAAATTTTTTTGAAATTTTTTTTTTAAAATTTTTTTTTTTGAAATTTTTTTTTTTGAAAATTTTTTTTTTTTGAAATTTTTTTTTTTTCGAAATTTTTTTTCGGATTTTTTTTTTGAAATTTTTTCTGAATTTTTTAAAATTTTTTTTTCTTGAAAATTTTTTTTTCGAATTTTTTTTTTTCAATTTTTTTTTAAATTTTTTTTTTCATTTTTTTTTTAAATTTTTTTTTAATTTTTTTTTTGAAAATTTTTTTTTTGAAATTTTTTTTAAATCTTTTTTTTGATAATTTTTTTTTTGAAATTTTTTTTTTCGAAAATTTTTTTGAAATTTTTTTTGAAATTTTTTTTTTTGAAAATTTTTTTGAAACTTTTTTTTTCGAAATTTTTTTTGAAATTTTTTTTAAATTGTTTTTGAAAATTTTTTTTTTGAAATTTTTTTTTTTGAAATTTTTTTTTTCGAAAATTTTTTTGAAATTTTTTTTTTGAAAATTTTTTTTTTTGAAATTTTTTTTTGAATTTTTTTTAAATTTTTTTTTAATTTTTTTTGAAATTTTTTTTGAAATTTTTTTTTAAATTTTTTTTGAAATTTTTTTTTTGAAAATTTTTTTTTTGAAATTTTTTTTTTCGAAAATTTTTTTGAAATTTTTTTTTTGAAAATTTTTTTTTTTGAAATTTTTTTTTGAATTTTTTTTAAATTTTTTTTGAATTTTTTTTTTTTTTTTATTTTTTTTGAAATTTTTTTTGAAATTTTTTTTTTGAAATTTTTTTTAAATTTTTTTTTTGAAATTTTTTTGAATTTTTTTTTCGAATTTTTTTTAAAATTTTTTTTAAAATTTTTTTTGAAATTTTTTTTTGAAAATTTTTTTTTTTTGAAATTTTTTTTTCGAAAATTTTTTTTTCGAAATTTTTTTTTCGAAATTTTTTTTCGAATTTTTTTTAAAATTTTTTTTTAAATTTTTTTTGAAAATTTTTTTTTGAAAATTTTCTTTTTTGAAATTTTTTTTTTTGAAATTTTTTTTCGGATTTTTTTTTTGAAATTTTTTCTGAATTTTTTAAAAATTTTTTTAAATTTTTTTTTCTTGAAAATTTTTTTTTCGAATTTTTTTTTTCAATTTTTTTTTAATTTTTTTTTTTTCATTTTTTTTTGAAATTTTTTTTAAATTTTTTTTTTGAAAATTTTTTTTTGAAATTTTTTTTAAATCTTTTTTTTGAAAATTTTTTTTTTGAAATTTTTTTAAAATTTTTTTTTGAAAAACTTTTTTTTGAAATTTTTTTTGAAATTTTTTTTTCGAATTTTTTTTTGAAATTTTTTTTGAAATTTTTTTTTTAATTTTTTTTTTTGAAATTTTTTTTAAATTTTTTTTTGAAAATTTTATTTTTGAAATTTTTTTAAAATTTTTATTTGAAAATTTTTTTTTTGAAATTTTTTTTTTCAATTTTTTTAAATTTTTTTTTATTTTTTTTTTATTTTTTTTTTAATTTTTTTTAAATTTTTTTTTTGAAAATTTTTTTTTTGAAATTTTTTTTTTCGAAAATTTTTTTGAAATTTTTTTTTTGAAAATTTTTTTTTCAATTTTTTTTTAAATTTTTTTTTTATTTTTTTTTTTGAAATTTTTTTAAAACTTTTATTTGAAAATTTTTTTTTTGAAATTTTTTTTTTCAATTTTTTTTAAATTTTTTTTTATTTTTTTTTAATTTTTTTAAAATTTTTTTTCTTTATTTTTTTTAAATTTTCTTTTTGAAAATTTTTTTTTGAGATTTTTTTTATATTTTTTTTTGAAATCTTTTTTTTTGAAATTTTTTTTTTCGAAAATTTTTTTGAAATTTTTTTTGTATTTTTTTTTTAATTTTTAATTCGAAATTTTTTTTCGAATTTTTTTTCAATTTTTTTTTTAATTTTTTTTTTAAATTTTTTTTTTGAAATTTTTTTTAAATTTTTTTTTTGAAATTTTTTTTTTGAAATTTTTTTTTTCGAAAATTTTTTTGAAATTTTTTTTGGATTTTTTTTAAAATTTTTTTTTCGAAATTTTTTTTCGAATTTTTTTTAAATTTTTTTTTAAATTTTTTTTTTTAATTTTTTTTTTTTTAATTTTTTTAAAATTTTTTTTGAAAATTTTTTTTTTTTGAAATTTTTTTAAAATTTTTTTTAAAATTGTTTTTTCTTTGAAAATTTTTTTTTGAATTTTCTTTTTGAAAATTTTTTTTTGAAATTTTTTTAAAATTTTTTTTTGAAATTTTTTTTTTCGAAATTTTTTTTTTTGAAATTTTTTTTTAAATTTTTTTAAAATTTTTTTTTAAATTTTTTTTTGAAAATCTTTTTTTTTGAAAATCTTTTTTTTTGAAATTTTTTTTTTCGAAAATTTTTTTGAAATTTTTTATTTTGAAAATTTTTTTTTCGAATTTTTTTAATTTTTTTTTTTGAAATTTTTTTTAAATTTTTTTTTGAAATTTTTTTTTTGAAATTTTCTTTTTCGAAAATTTTTTTGAAATTTTTTTTGGATTTTTTTTTAAAATTTTTTTTTCGAAATTTTTTTTCGAATTTTTTTTTCAATTTTTTTTAAAAATTTTTATTTTAATTTTTTTAAAATTTTTTTTGAAAATTTTTTTTTTGAAATTTTTTTTTCGAAAATTATTTTGAAATTTTTTTTCAATTTTTTTAAAATTTTTTTTTTAATTTTTTTTTTGAAATTTTTTTGAAATTTTTTTTTGAAATTTTTTTTTTTGTTTTTTTTTAATTTTATTTCTTTGAAAATTTTTTTTTGAATTTTCTTTTTGAAAATTTTTTTTTTGAAATTTTTTTTAAATTTTTTTTTTGAAATTTTTTTTTAAATTTTTTTTTTGAAAATTTTTTTGAAATTTTTTTTGAATTTTTTTTTTTGAAATTTTTTTTTCGAAATTTTTTTTCGAATTTTTTCAATTTTTTTTAAAAATTTTTTTTTAATTTTTTTTTTAATTTTTTTAAAATTTTTTTTTGAAATTTTTTTTTCGAAAATTTTTTTGAAATTTTTTTTAAATTTTTTTTAAAATTTTTTTTTCTTGAAAATTTTTTTTTCGAATTTTCTTTTTGAAAATTTTTTTTTAATTTTTTATTTTTTTTTATTTTTATTTTTTTTTTGTTTTTGAAATTTTTTTTTTGGAAATTTTTTCTGAATTTTTTTTAAATTTTTTTTTGAAATTTTTTTTTTCGAAAATTTTTTTGAAATTTTTTTTGGATTTTTTTTTTAAATTTTTTTTTCGAAATTTTTTTTCGAATTTTTTTTCAATTTTTTTTTAAATTTTTTTTTTAATTTTTTTTTTGAAATTTTTTTTTTCAATTTTTTTTAAATTTTTTTTTCAATTTTTTTAAAGATTTTTTTTGAAATTTTTTTAAAATTTTTTATTTTAATTTTTTTTTCTTTGAAAAATTTTTTTTTTATTTTCTTTTTGAAAAATTTTTTTTGAAATTTTTTTTAAATTTTTTTTTTGAAATTTTTTTTTGAATTTTTTTTTTGTAAATTTTTTTGAAATTTTTTTTGAATTTTTTTTTTTGAATTTTTTTTTCGAAATTTTTTTTCGATTTTTTTCAATTTTTTTTAAATTTTTTTTTTTAATTTTTTTTTTTGAAATTTTTTTTAAATTTTTTTTTTAAATTTTTTTTTCGAAATTTTTTTTGAAATTTAAAAAAAAATTGAAAAAAAAAATCCGAAAAAAAATTTCGAAAATAAAATTTCAAAAAAAAAATTCAAAAAAAATTTCAAAAAAATTTTCGAAAAAAAAAATTTCAAAAATTTTGAAATTTTTTTTTTTTGAAATTTTTTTTTAAATTTTTTTTTGAAAATTTTTTTTTTTGAAATTTTTTTTTTCGAAAATTTTTTTTTCGAAAATTTTTTTGAATTTTTTTTTGAATTTTTTTTTCGAAATTTTGTTTCGAATTTTTTTTTAAAATTTTTTTAAATTTTTTTTTTAATTTTTTTTTAAATTTTTTTTGAAAAATTTTTTTTTTCAATTTTTTTAAAATTTTTTTTTTAATTTTTTTATTTTGAAATTTTTTTTTGAATTTTCCTTTTGAAAATTTTTTTTTCGAAAATTTTTTTGAAATTTTTTTTGAATTTTCTTTTTGAAATTTTTTTTTAGAAATTTTTTTTCGAATTTTTTTTTCAATTTTTTTTAAAATTTTTTTTTAAATTTTTTTTAAATTCTTTTTTAAATTTTGTTTTGAAAATTTTTTTTTTGAAATTTTTTTTTTCGAAAATTATTTTGAAATTTTTTTTCAATTTTTTTTTAATTTTTTTTTTAAATTTTTTTTTGAATTTTTTTTTAAATTTTTTTTTGAAAATTTTTTTTTTTTAATTTTTTTTTTCGAAAATTTTTTTGAAATTTTTTTAGAAATTTTTTTTTTGAAAATTTTTTTTTTGAAATTTTTTTTTTCAATTTTTTTTTAATTTTTTTTTTTTATTTTTTTAAAAATTTTTTTTGAAAATTTTTTTTTTTGAAATTTTTTTAAAATTTTTTTTTGAAAAACTTTTTTTTTGAAATTTTTTTTTTGAAATTTTTTTTTTGAAATTTTTTTAAATTTTTTTTTAAATTGTTTTTTCTTTGAAAATTTTTTTTTGAATTTTCTTTTTGAAAATTTTTTTTGAAATTTTTTTTTTCGAAATTTTTTTTTTTGAAATTTTTTTTTAAATTTTTTTAAAATTTTTTTTAAAATTTTTTTATCTTTGAAAATTTTTTTTTCTTTGAAAATTTTTTTTTAATTTTCTTTTTGAAAATTTTTTTTTGAAATTTTTTTTAAATTTTTTTTTTAAAAATTTTTTTTTTGAAATTTTTTTTTTCGAAAATTTTTTTGAAATTTTTTTTGAATTTTTTTTTTGAAATTTTTTTTTCGAAATTTTTTTTCGAATTTTTTCAATTTTTTTTTAAAATTTTTTTTAAAATTTTTTTTTTGAAATTTTTTTTAAATTTTTTTTTGAAATTTTTTTAAATTTTTTTTTTAATTTTTTTTTCTTGAAAATTTTTTTTTCGAATTTTCTCTTTGAAATTTTTTTTTGAATTTTTTTTTAAATTTTTTACTTTTTTTTATTTTAATTTTTTTTTGTTTTTGAAATTTTCTTTAAATTTTTTTTTTCGAAAATTTTTTTGAAATTTTTTTTGAAATTTTTTTTTTGAAAATTTTTTTTTCGAATTTTTTTTTGAAATTTTTTTTGAAATTTTTTTTTTAATTTTTTTTTTTGAAATTTTTTTTAAAT
Source organism: Chrysolina oricalcia (assembly GCA_944452925.2). Classification (NCBI taxonomy): domain Eukaryota; kingdom Metazoa; phylum Arthropoda; class Insecta; order Coleoptera; family Chrysomelidae; genus Chrysolina; species Chrysolina oricalcia. The sequence continues at coordinate 30,460,461 of OX101823.2, read as the reverse complement.
TTTTTTTTTGAAAATTTTTTTTTTTTTAAATTTTTTTAAAATTTTTATTTGAAAATTTTTTTTTTTTGAAATTTTTTTTTTCAATTTTTTTTTAATTTTTTTTTATTTTTTTAAAATTTTTTTTAATTTTTTTTTTGAAAATTTTTTTTTTGAAATTTTTTTTTTCGAAAATTTTTTTGAAATTTTTTTTTTGAAAATTTTTTTTTCGATTTTTTTTTCAATTTTTTTTTAAATTTTTTTTTTAAATTTTTTTTTTGAAATTTTTTTTTTCAAATTTTTTAAAATTTTTTTTTAAAAATTTTTTTAAAGATTTTTTTGAAATTTTTTTTTTTGAAATTTTTTTAAAATTTTTTATTTTAATTTTTTTTTCTTTGAAATTTTTTTTTTTTATTTTCTTTTTGAAAATTTTTTTTTGAAATTTTTTTTAAATTTTTTTTTGAAATTTTTTTTTGAATTTTTTTTTCGAAATTTTCTTTCGATTTTTTTCAATTTTTTTTTTATTTTTTTTTTTGAAATTTTTTTTAATTTTTTTTTTTAAATATTTTTTTCGAAATTTTTTTTGAAATTAAAAAAAAAATTGAAAAAAAAATCCGAAAAAAAATTTCGAAAATAAAATTTTTTTTTTCGAAAATTTTTTTGAAATTTTTTTTGAATTTTTTTTTTGAAATTTTTTTTTCGAAATTTTTTTTCGAATTTTTTCAATTTTTTTTAAAATTTTTTTTTTAAATTTTTTTTTTGAAATTTTTTTTTAATTTTTTTTTGAAATTTTTTTAAATTTTTTTTTTAATTTTTTTTTCTTGAAAATTTTTTTTTCGAATTTTCACTTTGAAATTTTTTTTTTGAATTTTTTTTTATTTTTTTTTAAATTTTTTTTTAAATTTTTTACTTTTTTTTATTTTAATTTTTTTTTTGTTTTTGAAATTTTTTTTTGGAAATTTTTTCTGAATTTTTTTTAAATTTTTTTTTAAATTTTTTTTTCGAAAATTCTTTTGAAATTTTTTTTGAAATTTTTTTTTTGAAAATTTTTTTTTCGAATTTTTTTTTGAAATTTTTTTTGAAATTTTTTTTTTAATTTTTTTTTTTGAATTTTTTTTTAAATTTTTTTTTGAAAATTTTTTTTTGAAATTTTTTTAAAATTTTTATTTGAAAATTTTTTTTTTTGAAATTTTTTTTTTCAATTTTTTTAAATTTTTTTTTTTGAAAATTTTTTTGAAACTTTTTTTTTCGAAATTTTTTTTGAAATTTTTTTTAAATTGTTTTTGAAAATTTTTTTTTTGAAATTTTTTTTTTTGAAATTTTTTTTTTCGAAAATTTTTTTGAAATTTTTTTTTTGAAAATTTTTTTTTTTGAAATTTTTTTTTGAATTTTTTTTAAATTTTTTTTTAATTTTTTTTGAAATTTTTTTTTAAATTTTTTTTGAAATTTTTTTTTTGAAAATTTTTTTTTTGAAATTTTTTTTTTCGAAAATTTTTTTGAAATTTTTTTTTTGAAAATTTTTTTTTTTGAAATTTTTTTTTGAATTTTTTTTAAATTTTTTTTGAATTTTTTTTTTTTTTTAATTTTTTTTGAAATTTTTTTTGAAATTTTTTTTTTGAAATTTTTTTTAAATTTTTTTTTTGAAATTTTTTTGAATTTTTTTTTCGAATTTTTTTTAAAATTTTTTTTTAAATTTTTTTTGAAATTTTTTTTTGAAAATTTTTTTTTTTTTAAATTTTTTTTTCGAAAATTTTTTTTTCGAAATTTTTTTTTCGAAATTTTTTTTCGAATTTTTTTTAAAATTTTTTTTAAAATTTTTTTTGAAAATTTTTTTTTGAAAATTTTCTTTTTTGAAATTTTTTTTTTTGAAATTTTTTTTCGGATTTTTTTTTTGAAATTTTTTCTGAATTTTTTAAAAATTTTTTTAAATTTTTTTTTCTTGAAAATTTTTTTTTCGAATTTTTTTTTTCAATTTTTTTTAAATTTTTTTTTTCATTTTTTTTTTGAAATTTTTTTTTTCGAAAATTTTTTTGAAATTTTTTTTTCTAATTTTTTTTTTTGAAAATTTTTTTGAAATTTTTTTTGAATTTTTTTTTTTGAAATTTTTTTTTCGAAATTATTTTTCGAATTTTTTTTTTCAATTTTTTTTTAAATTTTTTTTTAATTTTTTTTTTTTAATTTTTTTGAAATTTTTTTTTTCAATTTTTTTTTAAATTTATTTTTTCGAAAATTTTTTTTTTCAATTTTTTTTTAAATTTTTTTTTTAATTTTTTTTTTTAATTTTTTTTTTTTAATTTTTTTTTCGAATTTTTTTTAAATTTCTTTTTTCATTTTTTTTTTTGAAATTTTTTTTAAATTTTTTTTTGAAATTTTTTTTGAAATTTTTTTTGAAATTTTTTTTTTGAAAATTTTTTTGAAATTTTTTTTTTCGATTTTTTTTTTTCAATTTTTTTTTAAATTTTTTTTTCATTTTTTTTACAATTTTTTTTAAATTTTTGAAAATTTTTTATTTGAAATTTTTTTTTAATTTTTTTTTTTGAAAATTTTTTTTTTGAAATTTTTTTTTTCGAAAATTTTTTTGAAATTTTTTTTCGAATTTTTTTTAAAAATTTTTTTAAAATTTTTTTTGAAATTTTTTTTTGAAATTTTTTTTTTTTGAAATTTTTTTTTCGAAAATTTTTTTTTCGAATTTTTTTTTCAATTTTTTTTTAAATTTTTTTTTTTCATTTTTTTTCGAAAATTTTTTTGAAATTTTTTTTCGAATTTTTTTTAAAAATATTTTTAAAATTTTTTTTAAAATTTTTTTTTGAAATTTTTTTTTTTGAAAATTTTTTTTTTGAAATTTTTTCTGAATTTTTTAAAATTTTTTTTTCTTGAAAATTTTTTTTTCGAATTTTTTTTTTCAATTTTTTTTTTAATTGTTTTTTCATTTTTTTGAATTTTTTTTTAAATTTTTTTTTTGAAAATTTTTTTTTTGAAATTTTTTTTAATTCTTTTTTTTGAAAATTTTTTTTTTTTTTATTTTTTTTTCGACAATTTTTTTGAAATTTTTTTTTTAATTTTTTTTTTTGAAATTTTTTTTAAATTTTTTTTTGAACATTTTTTTTTCAATTTTTTTTTAAATTTTTTTTTTCATTTTTTTTTCGAAAATTTTTTTGAAATTTTTTTTTGAATTTTTTTTTTGAAAATTTTTTTGAAATTTTTTTTTTCGAAATTTTTTTTGAATTTTGTTTTTCGAAAATTTTTTTGAATTTTTTTTTTTTAAATTTTTTTTTTGAAAATTTTTTTTGAATTTTTTTTTTTGAAATTTTTTTTTCGAAATTTTTTTTCGAATTTTTTTTTTCAATTTTTTTTTTAATTTTTTTTTTAATTTTTTTTTTGAAATTTTTTTGAATTTTTTTTTTCAATTTTTTTTTTAATTTATTTTTTCGAAATTTTTTTTTTCAATTTTTTTTTAAATTTTTTTTTTATTTTTTTTGAAAATTTTTTTTTTCGAATTTTTTTTTCAATTTTTTTTTCATTTTTTTTTTTTTTAATTTTTTTTAAATTTTTTTTTTGAAAATTTTTTTTTTGAAATTTTTTTTAAATCTTTTTTTTGAAATTTTTTTTTTTGAAATTTTTTTTTTTGAAATTTTTTTTTTCGAAAATTTTTTTGAAATTTTATTTTTAATTTTTTTTTTGAAAATTTTTTTCAATTTTTTTTTAAATTTTTCTTTTAATTTTTTTTTTGAAATTTTTTTGAAATTTTTTTTTCAATCTTTTTTAAAATTTATTTTTTCGAAATTTTTTTTTTAAATTTTTTTTGAAATTTTTTTTTTTGAAAATTTTTTTGAAATTTTTTTTTTAAAATTTTTTTTTTTGAAATTTTTTTTTTTGAAAATTTTTTTTTTTTGAATTTTTTTTTTTTTCGAAATTTTTTTTCGGATTTTTTTTTGAAATTTTTTCTGAATTTTTTAAAATTTTTTTTTCTTGAAAATTTTTTTTTCGAATTTTTTTTTTTCAATTTTTTTTTAAATTTTTTTTTTCATTTTTTTTTTAAATTTTTTTTTAATTTTTTTTTTGAAAATTTTTTTTTTGAAATTTTTTTTAAATCTTTTTTTTGATAATTTTTTTTTTGAAATTTTTTTTTTCGAAAATTTTTTTGAAATTTTTTTTGAAATTTTTTTTTTTGAAAATTTTTTTGAAACTTTTTTTTTCGAAATTTTTTTTGAAATTTTTTTTAAATTGTTTTTGAAAATTTTTTTTTTGAAATTTTTTTTTTTGAAATTTTTTTTTTCGAAAATTTTTTTGAATTTTTTTTTTTGAAAATTTTTTTTTTTGAAATTTTTTTTTGAATTTTTTTTAAATTTTTTTTTAATTTTTTTTGAAATTTTTTTTGAAATTTTTTTTTAAATTTTTTTTGAAATTTTTTTTTTGAAAATTTTTTTTTTGAAATTTTTTTTTTCGAAAATTTTTTTGAAATTTTTTTTTCGAAAATTTTTTTTTTTGAAATTTTTTTTTGAATTTTTTTTAAATTTTTTTTGAATTTTTTTTTTTTTTTAATTTTTTTTGAAATTTTTTTTGAAATTTTTTTTTTGAAATTTTTTTTAAATTTTTTTTTTGAAATTTTTTTGAATTTTTTTTTCGAATTTTTTTTAAAATTTTTTTTTAAATTTTTTTTGAAATTTTTTTTTGAAAATTTTTTTTTTTTGAAATTTTTTTTTCGAAAATTTTTTTTTCGAAATTTTTTTTTCGAAATTTTTTTTCGAATTTTTTTTAAAATTTTTTTTAAAATTTTTTTTGAAAATTTTTTTTTGAAAATTTTCTTTTTTGAAATTTTTTTTTTTGAAATTTTTTTTCGGATTTTTTTTTTGAAATTTTTTCTGAATTTTTTAAAAATTTTTTTAAATTTTTTTTTCTTGAAAATTTTTTTTTCGAATTTTTTTTTTCAATTTTTTTTTAATTTTTTTTTTCATTTTTTTTTGAAATTTTTTTTAAATTTTTTTTTTGAAAATTTTTTTTTGAAATTTTTTTTAAATCTTTTTTTTGAAAATTTTTTTTTTGAAATTTTTTTAAAATTTTTTTTTGAAAAACTTTTTTTTGAAATTTTTTTTGAAATTTTTTTTTCGAATTTTTTTTTGAAATTTTTTTTGAAATTTTTTTTTTAATTTTTTTTTTTGAAATTTTTTTTAAATTGTTTTTTGAAAATTTTTTTTTTGAAATTTTTTTAAAATTTTTATTTGAAAATTTTTTTTTTGAAATTTTTTTTTTCAATTTTTTTAAATTTTTTTTTATTTTTTTTTTATTTTTTTTTTAATTTTTTTTAAATTTTTTTTTTGAAAATTTTTTTTTTGAAATTTTTTTTTTCGAAAATTTTTTTGAAATTTTTTTTTTGAAAATTTTTTTTTCAATTTTTTTTTAAAATTTTTTTTTATTTTTTTTTTTGAAATTTTTTTAAAACTTTTATTTGAAAATTTTTTTTTTGAAATTTTTTTTTTCAATTTTTTTTAAATTTTTTTTTATTTTTTTTTAAATTTTTTTTAAAATTTTTTTTCTTTATTTTTTTTTAATTTTCTTTTTGAAAATTTTTTTTTGAGATTTTTTTTATATTTTTTTTTGAAATCTTTTTTTTTGAAATTTTTTTTTTCGAAAATTTTTTTGAAATTTTTTTTGTATTTTTTTTTTAATTTTTAATTCGAAATTTTTTTTCGAATTTTTTTTCAATTTTTTTTTTAATTTTTTTTTAAATTTTTTTTTTGAAATTTTTTTTAAATTTTTTTTTTGAAATTTTTTTTTTGAAATTTTTTTTTTCGAAAATTTTTTTGAAATTTTTTTTGGATTTTTTTTTTAAATTTTTTTTTCGAAATTTTTTTTCGAATTTTTTTTAAAATTTTTTTTAAATTTTTTTTTTTAATTTTTTTTTTTTTAATTTTTTTAAAATTTTTTTTGAAAATTTTTTTTTTTTGAAATTTTTTTAAAATTTTTTTTAAAATTGTTTTTTCTTTGAAAATTTTTTTTTGAATTTTCTTTTTGAAAATTTTTTTTTGAAATTTTTTTAAAATTTTTTTTTGAAATTTTTTTTTTCGAAATTTTTTTTTTTGAAATTTTTTTTAAAATTTTTTTAAAATTTTTTTTTAAATTTTTTTTTGAAAATCTTTTTTTTTGAAAATCTTTTTTTTTGAAATTTTTTTTTTCGAAAATTTTTTTGAAATTTTTTATTTTGAAAATTTTTTTTTCGAATTTTTTTAATTTTTTTTTTTGAAATTTTTTTTAAATTTTTTTTTGAAATTTTTTTTTTGAAATTTTTTTTTTCGAAAATTTTTTTGAAATTTTTTTTGGATTTTTTTTTAAAATTTTTTTTTCGAAATTTTTTTTCGAATTTTTTTTTCAATTTTTTTTAAAAATTTTTATTTTAATTTTTTTAAAATTTTTTTTGAAAATTTTTTTTTTGAAATTTTTTTTTCGAAAATTATTTTGAAATTTTTTTTCAATTTTTTTAAAATTTTTTTTTTAATTTTTTTTTTGAAATTTTTTTGAAATTTTTTTTTGAAATTTTTTTTAATGTTTTTTTTAATTTTATTTCTTTGAAAATTTTTTTTTGAATTTTCTTTTTGAAAATTTTTTTTTTGAAATTTTTTTTAAATTTTTTTTTGAAATTTTTTTTTTAATTTTTTTTTTGAAAATTTTTTTGAAATTTTTTTTGAATTTTTTTTTTTGAAATTTTTTTTTCGAAATTTTTTTTCGAATTTTTTCAATTTTTTTTAAAAATTTTTTTTTAATTTTTTTTAAAATTTTTTTAAAATTTTTTTTTGAAATTTTTTTTTCGAAAATTTTTTTGAAATTTTTTTTAAATTTTTTTTAAAATTTTTTTTTCTTGAAAATTTTTTTTTCGAATTTTCTTTTTGAAAATTTTTTTTTAATTTTTTATTTTTTTTTATTTTTATTTTTTTTTTGTTTTTGAAATTTTTTTTTTGGAAATTTTTTCTGAATTTTTTTTAAATTTTTTTTTGAAATTTTTTTTTTCGAAAATTTTTTTGAAATTTTTTTTGGATTTTTTTTTTAAATTTTTTTTTCGAAATTTTTTTTCGAATTTTTTTTCAATTTTTTTTTAAATTTTTTTTTTAATTTTTTTTTTGAAATTTTTTTTTTCAATTTTTTTTAAATTTTTTTTTCAATTTTTTTAAAGATTTTTTTTGAAATTTTTTTAAAATTTTTTATTTTAATTTTTTTTTCTTTGAAAAATTTTTTTTTTATTTTCTTTTTGAAAAATTTTTTTTGAAATTTTTTTTAAATTTTTTTTTTGAAATTTTTTTTTGAATTTTTTTTTTGTAAATTTTTTTGAAATTTTTTTTGAATTTTTTTTTTTGAATTTTTTTTTCGAAATTTTTTTTCGATTTTTTTCAATTTTTTTTAAATTTTTTTTTTAATTTTTTTTTTTGAAATTTTTTTTAAATTTTTTTTTTTAATTTTATTTTCGAAATTTTTTTTGAAATTAAAAAAAAAATTGAAAAAAAAAATCCGAAAAAAAATTTCGAAAATAAAATTTCAAAAAAAAAATTCAAAAAAAATTTCAAAAAAATTTTCGAAAAAAAAAATTTCAAAAATTTTGAAATTTTTTTTTTTTGAAATTTTTTTTTAAATTTTTTTTTGAAAATTTTTTTTTTTGAAATTTTTTTTTTCGAAAATTTTTTTTTCGAAAATTTTTTTGAATTTTTTTTTGAATTTTTTTTTCGAAATTTTGTTTCGAATTTTTTTTTTAAATTTTTTTAAATTTTTTTTTTAATTTTTTTTTAAATTTTTTTTGAAAAATTTTTTTTTTCAATTTTTTTAAAATTTTTTTTTTAATTTTTTTATTTTGAAATTTTTTTTTGAATTTTCCTTTTGAAAATTTTTTTTTCGAAAATTTTTTTGAAATTTTTTTTGAATTTTCTTTTTGAAATTTTTTTTTAGAAATTTTTTTTCGAATTTTTTTTTCAATTTTTTTTAAAATTTTTTTTTAAATTTTTTTTTAATTCTTTTTTAAATTTTGTTTTGAAAATTTTTTTTTTGAAATTTTTTTTTTCGAAAATTATTTTGAAATTTTTTTTCAATTTTTTTTTAATTTTTTTTTTTTAATTTTTTTTTGAATTTTTTTTTAAATTTTTTTTTGAAAATTTTTTTTTTTTAATTTTTTTTTTCGAAAATTTTTTTGAAATTTTTTTAGAAATTTTTTTTTTGAAAATTTTTTTTTTGAAATTTTTTTTTTCAATTTTTTTTTAAATTTTTTTTTTTAATTTTTTTAAAAATTTTTTTTGAAAATTTTTTTTTTTGAAATTTTTTTAAAATTTTTTTTTGAAAAACTTTTTTTTTGAAATTTTTTTTTGAAATTTTTTTTTTGAAATTTTTTTAAATTTTTTTTTAAATTGTTTTTTCTTTGAAAATTTTTTTTTGAATTTTCTTTTTGAAAATTTTTTTTGAAATTTTTTTTTTCGAAATTTTTTTTTTTGAAATTTTTTTTTAAATTTTTTTAAAATTTTTTTTAAAATTTTTTTATCTTTGAAAATTTTTTTTTCTTTGAAAATTTTTTTTTAATTTTCTTTTTGAAAATTTTTTTTTGAAATTTTTTTTAAATTTTTTTTTTAAAAATTTTTTTTTTGAAATTTTTTTTTTCGAAAATTTTTTTGAAATTTTTTTTGAATTTTTTTTTTGAAATTTTTTTTTCGAAATTTTTTTTCGAATTTTTTCAATTTTTTTTTTAAATTTTTTTTAAAATTTTTTTTTTGAAATTTTTTTTAAATTTTTTTGTGAAATTTTTTTAAATTTTTTTTTTAATTTTTTTTTCTTGAAAATTTTTTTTTCGAATTTTCTCTTTGAAATTTTTTTTTGAATTTTTTTTTAAATTTTTTACTTTTTTTCATTTTAATTTTTTTTTGTTTTTGAAATTTTCTTTAAATTTTTTTTTTCGAAAATTTTTTTGAAATTTTTTTTGAAATTTTTTTTTTGAAAATTTTTTTTTCGAATTTTTTTTTGAAATTTTTTTTGAAATTTTTTTTTTAATTTTTTTTTTTGAAATTTTTTTTAAATTTTTTTTTGAAAATTTTTTTTTTTTGAAATTTTTTTAAAATTTTTATTTGAAAATTTTTTTTTTTGAAATTTTTTTTTTCAATTTTTTTTAATTTTTTTTTATTTTTTTAAAATTTTTTTTTAAAATTTTTTTTAATTTTTTTTTTGAAAATTTTTTTTTTGAAATTTTTTTTTTCGAAAATTTTTTTGAAATTTTTTTTTTGAAAATTTTTTTTTCGATTTTTTTTCAATTTTTTTTAAAATTTTTTTTTTAAATTTTTTTTTGAAATTTTTTTTTTCAAATTTTTTAAAATTTTTTTTTAAAAATTTTTTTAAAGATTTTTTTGAAATTTTTTTTTTTGAAATTTTTTTAAAATTTTTTATTTTAATTTTTTTTTCTTTGAAATTTTTTTTTTTTATTTTCTTTTTGAAAATTTTTTTTTGAAATTTTTTTTAAATTTTTTTTTGAAATTTTTTTTTGAATTTTTTTTTCGAAATTTTCTTTCGATTTTTTTCAATTTTTTTTTTATTTTTTTTTTTGAAATTTTTTTTAATTTTTTTTTTTTAATATTTTTTTCGAAATTTTTTTTGAAATTAAAAAAAAAATTGAAAAAAAAATCCGAAAAAAAATTTCGAAAATAAAATTTTTTTTTTCGAAAATTTTTTTGAAATTTTTTTTGAATTTTTTTTTGAAATTTTTTTTTCGAAATTTTTTTTCGAATTTTTTCAATTTTTTTTAAAATTTTTTTTTTAAATTTTTTTTTTGAAATTTTTTTTTAATTTTTTTTTGAAATTTTTTTAAATTTTTTTTTAAATTTTTTTTTCTTGAAAATTTTTTTTTCGAATTTTCACTTTGAAATTTTTTTTTTGAATTTTTTTTTATTTTTTTAAAAATTTTTTTTTAAATTTTTTACTTTTTTTTATTTTAATTTTTTTTTTGTTTTTGAAATTTTTTTTTGGAAATTTTTTCTGAATTTTTTTTAAATTTTTTTTTAAATTTTTTTTTCGAAAATTCTTTTGAAATTTTTTTTGAAATTTTTTTTTTGAAAATTTTTTTTTCGAATTTTTTTTTGAAATTTTTTTTGAAATTTTTTTTTTAATTTTTTTTTTTGAAATTTTTTTTAAATTTTTTTTTGAAAATTTTTTTTTGAAATTTTTTTAAAATTTTTATTTGAAAATTTTTTTTTTTGAAATTTTTTTTTTCAATTTTTTTAAATTTTTTTTTATTTTTTTTTAATTTTTTTTTTTAATTTTTTTTAAATTTGTTTTTTGAAAATTTTTTTTTGAAATTTTTTTTTTCGAAAATTTTTTTGAAATTTTTTTTTTGAAAATTTTTTTTTCAATTTTTTTTTTAATTTTTTTTTTTATATTTTTTTTGAAATTTTTTTAAAACTTTTATTTGAAAATTTTTTTTTTGAAATTTTTTTTTTCAATTTTTTTTAAATTTTTTTTTATTTTTTTTTTTTTTTTAATTTTTTTTCTTTATTTTTTTTTAATTTTCTTTTTGAAAATTTTTTTTTGAGATTTTTTTTAAATTTTTTTTTTGAAACCTTTTTTTTTGATATTTTTTTTTTCGAAAATTTTTTTGAAATTTTTTTTGGATTTTTTTTTTAATTTTTAATTCGAAATTTTTTTTCGAATTTTTTTTCAATTTTTTTTTTAATTTTTTTTTTTTAATTTTTTTTTTGAAATTTTTTTTTAAATTTTTTTTTTGAAATTTTTTTTTTGAAATTTTTTTTTTCGAAAATTTTTGTGAAATTTTTTTTGGATTTTTTTTTAAATTTTTTTTTCGAAATTTTTTTTCGAATTTTTTTTAAAATTTTTTTTAAATTTTTATTTTAAATTTTTTTTTTTTTTTTTTTTCTTCGAAAATTATTTTGAAATTTTTTTTTAAATTTTTTTTTTAATTTTTTTTTTGAAATTTTTTTAAAATTTTTTTTTGAAAATTTTTTTTTTTGAAATTTGTTTTTTCGAAAAATTTTTTGAAATTTTTTTTGAAATTTTTTTTTTGAAAATTTTTTTTTTGAAATTTTTTTTTAAATTTTTTTTTTAATTTTTTTTTTATTTTTTTTAAAATTTTTTTTGAAAATTTTTTTTTTTTGAAATTTTTTTAAAATTTTTTTTAAATTTTTTTAAAGATTTTTTTTGAAATTTTTTTTTTTGAAATTTTTTTAAATTTTTTTTTATTGTTTTTTTTTTGAAAAATTTTTTTTTTGTTTTTTTTTGAAATTTTTTTTTTCGAAATTTTTTTTTTTGAAAATTTTTTTTTAAAATTTTTTTAAAATTTTTTTTTTAATTTTTTTTTCTTTGAAAATTTTTTTTGAATTTTCTTTTTGAAAATTTTTTTTTGAAATTTTTTTTAAATTTTTTTTTTGAAAATTTTTTTTTTGAAATTTTTTTTATCGAAAATTTTTTTGAAATTTTTTTTGAATTTTTTTTGAAATTTTTTTTTCGAAATTTTTTTCGAATTTTTTTTTCAATTCTTTTTAAAATTTTTTTTTTTTATTTTTTTTAAATTTTTTTTAAATTTTTTTTTTCGAAAATTTTTTTGAATTTTGTTTTTTTGAATTTTTTTTTTTAATTTTCTTTTTGAAATTTTTTTTTTGAAATTTTTTTAAAATTTTTCCTTGAAAATTTTTTTTTTTGAAATTTTTATTTTCGAAAATTTTTTTGAAATTTTTTTTGAATTTTTTTTTTTGAAAATTTTTTTTTTGAAATTTTTTTTTTCAATTTTTTTTTAAATTTTTTTAATGATTATTTTGAAATTTTTTTAAATTTTTTTTCTTTGAAAATTTTTTTTTGAATTTTCTTTTTGAAAATTTTTTTTTTGAAATTTTTTTAAAATTTTTTTTTTTAATTTTTTTTTTGAAAATTTTTTTGAAATTTTTTTTAAATTTTTTTTTTGAAATTTTTTTTAAATTTTTTTTTGAAATTTTTTTTTCGAAAATTTTTTTGAAATTTTTTTTAAATTTTTTTTAAAATTTTTTTTTCTTGAAAATTTTTTTTTCGAATTTTCTTTTTGAAAATTTTTTTTTAATTTTTTATTTTTTTTTATTTTTATTTTGTTTTTGAAATTTTTTTTTTGGAAATTTTTTCTGAATTTTTTTAAAATTTTTTTTTGAAAATTTTTTTTCGAAAATTTTTTTGAAATTTTTTTTAAATTTTTTTTTAAATTTTTTTTTCTTAAAAATTTTTTTTCGAATTTTCTTTTTGAAAATTTTTTTTTATTTTTCTTTTGTTTATGAAATTTTTTTTTTCGAAAATTTTTTTGAAATTTTTTTTTTGAAAATTTTTTTTTTTGAAATTTTTTTTTTTGAAATTTTTTTTCAATTTTTTTTAAAATTTTTTTTGAAATTTTTTTTTTTGAAAATTTTTTTTTTGAAATTTTTTTTTCGAAAATTTTTTTGAAATTTTTTTTTTGAAAATTTTTTTTTTGAAATTTTTTTTTTTGAATTTTTTTTTAAATTTTTTTTCTAAATTTTTTTTTATTTTTTTTAAAAATTTTTTTGAAAATTTTTTTTTGAATTTTTTTTAAATTTTTTTTGAATTTTTTTTTTTTGAAATTTTTTTTGAAATTTTTTTTTTTGAAATTTATTTTGAAATTTTTTTTTTTGAAAATTTTTTTGAAACTTTTTTTTTCATTTTTTTTCGAATTTTTTTTTTTCAATTTTTTTTAAAATTTTTTTTTCATTTTTCTTTGAAATTTTTTTTGAAATTTTTTTTTTGAAAATTTTTTTGAAATTTTTTTTGAATTTTTTTTTAAATTTATTTTGAAAATTTTTTTTTTGAAATTTTTTTTTTTGAATTTTTTTTTTCGAAATTTTTTTTGAAATTTTTTTTCGCATTTTTTTTTTGAAATTTTTTCTGAATTTTTTAAAAAATTTTTTTAAATTTTTTTTTCTTGAAAATTTTTTTTTCGAAATTTTTTTTTCAATTTTTTTTTTTTAATTTTTTTTTTTCATTTTTTTGAAATTTTCTTTAAATTTTTTTTTTGAAAATTTTTTTTTTGAAATTTTTTCTAAATCTTTTTTTGAAAATTTTTTTTTTTGAAATTTTTTTTTTTGAAATTTTTTTTTTCGAAAATTTTTTTGAAATTTTTTTTTCTAATTTTTTTTTTTGAAAATTTTTTTGAAATTTTTTTTGAATTTTTTTTTTTGAAATTTTTTTTTCGAAATTTTTTTTCGAATTTTTTTTTTCATTTTTTTTTTAAATTTTTTTTTGAAATTTTTTTTGAAATTTTTTTTTTCAATTTTTTTTAAAATTTATTTTTTCGAAAATTTTTTTTTTCAATTTTTTTTTAAATTTTTTTTTAAATTTTTTTTTTTTTTAATTTTTTTTTCGAATTTTTTTTTTATTTTTTTTAAATTTCTTTTTTCATTTTTTTTTGAATTTTTTTTTAAATTTTTTTTTGAAATTTTTTTGAAATTTTTTTTGAAATTTTTTTTGAAATTTTTTTTTTTGAAAACTTTTTTGAAATTTTTTTTTTCGATTTTTTTTTTCAATTTTTTTTTCATTTTTTTTTTAAATTTTTTTTTTTCATTTTTTTTACAATTTTTTTTAAATTTTTGAAAATTTTTTTTTTTAAATATTTTTTAAATTTTTTTTTTTGAAAATTTTTTTTTTGAAAATTTTTTTTTCGAAAATTTTTTTGAAATTTTTTTTCGAATTTTTTTTAAAAATTTTTTTAAAATTTTTTTTGAAATTTTTTTTTGAAATTTTTTTTTTTTGAAATTTTTTTTTCGAAAATTTTTTTTTTGAATTTTTTTTTCAATTTTTTTTTAAATTTTTTTTTTCATTTTTTTTCGAAAATATTTTTGAAATTTTTTTTGAAATTTTTTTTAAACTTTTTTTTTTGAAAATTTTTTTTTTGAAATTTTTTCTGAATTTTTTAAATTTTTTTTTCTTGAAAATTTTTTTTTCGAATTTTTTTTTTCAATTTTTTTTTAAATTTTTTTTTTCATTTTTTTTTGAATTTTTTTTTAAATTTTTTTTTTGAAATTTTTTTTTTTGAAATTTTTTTTAATTCTTTTTTTTGAAATTTTTTTTTTTTGAAATTTTTTTTTTCGACAATTTTTTTGAAATTTTTTTTTTTAATTTTTTTTTTGAAATTTTTTTTAAATTTTTTTTTGAACATTTTTTTTTTCAATTTTTTTTAAAATTTTTTTTTTCATTTTTTTTCGAAAATTTTTTTGAAATTTTTTTTGAATTTTTTTTTTTGAAAATTTTTTTGAAATTTTTTTTTTCGAAATTTTTTTTGAATTTTTTTTTTAATTTTTTCTGAAAATTTTTTTTTTGAAATTTTTTTTTTTGAAATTTTTTTTTTCGAAAATTTTTTTAATTTTTTTTTTCATTTTTTTTTGCAATTTTTTTTTAATTTTTGAAAATTTTTTTTTTTGAAATTTTTTTTTAATCTTTATTTTGAAAATTTTTTTTTTGAAATTTTTTTTTTCGAAAATTTTTTTGAAATTTTTTTTCGAATCTTTTTAAAAATTTTTTTAAAAATTTTTTTTGAAATTTTTTTTTAAAAATTTTTTTTTTTGAAATTTTTTTTTCGAAAATTTTTTTTTGCGAATTTTTTTTTCAATTTTTTTTTCATTTTTTTTTCATTTTTTTTCGAAAATTTTTTTGAAATTTTTTTTGAAATTTTTTTTAAACTTTTTTTTTTGAAAATTTTTTTTTTGAAATTTTTTTTTTTGAAATTTTTTTTCGGATTTTTTTTTTGAAATTTTTTCTGAATTTTTTTAAATTTTTTTTTCTTGAAAATTTTTTTTCGAATTTTTTTTTTCAATTTTTTTTTCATTTTTTTTTGAAATTTTTTTAAAATTTTTTTTTTGAAAATTTTTTTTTTTGAAATTTTTTTTAAATCTTTTTTTTTGAAAATTTTTTTTTTTGAAATTTTTTTTTTGAAATTTTTTTTTTCGAAAATTTTTTTGAAATTTTTTTTTTTTAATTTTTTTTTTGAAATTTTTTTAAAATTTTTTTTTGAACATTTTTTTTTCAATTTTTTTTTAAATTTTTTTTAAAATTTTTTTTTCGAAAATTTTTTTGAAATTTTTTTTGAAATTTTTTTTTTGAAAATTTTTTTGAATTTTTTTTTTTTGAAATTTTTTTTGAAATTTTTTTTAAATTTTTTTTTGAATTTTTTTTTAATTTTTTTTTTTAATTTTTTTTTCTTGGAAATTTTTTTTTCGAATTTTTTTTTTTCAATTTTTTTTTAAATTTTTTTTTAAATTTTTTTTTTGAAATTTTTTTGAATTTTTTTTTCGAATTTTTTTTAAAATTTTTTTTAAAATTTTTTTTGAAATTTTTTTTTGAAAATTTTTTTTTTTTGAAATTTTTTTTTCGAAAATTTTTTTTTCGAAATTTTTTTTTCGAAATTTTTTTTCGAATTTTTTTTAAAATTTTTTTTAAAATTTTAATTGAAATTTTTTTTTTGAAAATTTTTTTTTTGAAATTTTTTTTTTTGAAATTTTTTTTCGGATTTTTTTTTTGAAATTTTTTCTGAATTTTTTAAAATTTTTTTTAAATTTTTTTTTCTTGAAAATTTTATTTTCGAATTTTTTTTTTCAATTTTTTTTTAATTTTTTTTTTCATTTTTTTTTGAATTTTTTTTTAAATTTTTTTTTTGAAAATTTTTTTTTGAAATTTTTTTTAAATCTGTTTTTTGAAAATTTTTTTTTTTGAAATTTTTTTTTTCGAAAATTTTTTTTTCGAAAATTTTTTTGAATTTTTTTTTGAATTTTTTTTTCGAAATTTTGTTTCGAATTTTTTTTTAAAATTTTTTTAAATTTTTTTTTTTATTTTTTTTTAAATTTTTTTTGAAAAATTTTTTTTTTCAATTTTTTTAAAATTTTTTTTTTAATTTTTTTATTTTGAAATTTTTTTTTGAATTTTCCTTTTGAAAATTTTTTTTTCGAAAATTTTTTTGAAATTTTTTTTGAATTTTCTTTTTGAAATTTTTTTTTAGAAATTTTTTTTCGAATTTTTTTTTCAATTTTTTTTAAAATTTTTTTTTAAATTTTTTTTTAATTCTTTTTTAAATTTTGTTTTGAAAATTTTTTTTTTGAAATTTTTTTTTTCGAAAATTATTTTGAAATTTTTTTTCAATTTTTTTTTAATTTTTTTTTTAATTTTTTTTTAAATTTTTTTTTAAATTTTTTTTTGAAATTTTTTTAGAAATTTTTTTTTTGAAAATTTTTTTTTTGAAATTTTTTTTTTCAATTTTTTTTTAAATTTTTTTTTTAAATTTTTTTAAAAATTTTTTTTGAAAATTTTTTTTTTTGAAATTTTTTTAAAATTTTTTTTTGAAAAACTTTTTTTTTGAAATTTTTTTTTTGACATTTTTTTTTTGAAATTTTTTTTTTGAAATTTTTTTAAATTTTTTTTTAAATTGTTTTTTCTTTGAAAATTTTTTTTTGAATTTTCTTTTTGAAAATTTTTTTTGAAATTTTTTTTTTCGAAATTTTTTTTTTTGAAATTTTTTTTTAAATTTTTTTAAAATTTTTTTTAAAATTTTTTTATCTTTGAAAATTTTTTTTTCTTTGAAAATTTTTTTTTAATTTTCTTTTTGAAAATTTTTTTTTGAAATTTTTTTTAAATTTTTTTTTTAAAAATTTTTTTTTTGAAATTTTTTTTTTCGAAAATTTTTTTGAAATTTTTCTTGAATTTTTTTTTTGAAATTTTTTTTTCGAAATTTTTTTTCGAATTTTTTCAATTTTTTTTTTTAATTTTTTTTAAAATTTTTTTTTTGAAATTTTTTTTAAATTTTTTTTTGAAATTTTTTTAAATTTTTTTTTTTAATTTTTTTTTCTTGAAAATTTTTTTTTCGAATTTTCTCTTTGAAATTTTTTTTTGAATTTTTTTTTAAATTTTTTACTTTTTTTTATTTTAATTTTTTTTTGTTTTTGAAATTTTCTTTAAATTTTTTTTTTCGAAAATTTTTTTGAAATTTTTTTTGAAATTTTTTTTTTGAAAATTTTTTTTTCGAATTTTTTTTTGAAATTTTTTTTGAAATTTTTTTTTTAATTTTTTTTTTTGAAATTTTTTTTAAATTTTTTTTTTGAAAATTTTTTTTTTTTGAAATTTTTTTAAAATTTTCATTTGAAAATTTTTTTTTTTTTAAATTTTTTTTTTCAATTTTTTTTAATTTTTTTTTATTTTTTTAAAAATTTTTTTTAAAATTTTTTTTAATTTTTTTTTTGAAAATTTTTTTTTTGAAATTATTTTTTTCGAAAATTTTTTTGAAATTTTTTTTTTGAAAATTTTTTTTTCGATTTTTTTTTCAATTTTTTTTTAAATTTTTTTTTTGAAATTTTTTTTTTCAAATTTTTTAAAAATTTTTTTTAAAAATTTTTTTAAAGATTTTTTTGAAATTTTTTTTTTTGAAATTTTTTTAAAATTTTTTATTTTAATTTTTTTTTCTTTGAAATTTTTTTTTTTTATTTTCTTTTTGAAAATTTTTTTTTGAAATTTTTTTTAAATTTTTTTTTGAAATTTTTTTTTGAATTTTTTTTTCGAAATTTTCTTTCGATTTTTTTCAATTTTTTTTTTATTTTTTTTTTTGAAATTTTTTTTAATTTTTTTTTTTAAATATTTTTTTCGAAATTTTTTTTGAAATTAAAAAAAAAATTGAAAAAAAAATCCGAAAAAAAATTTCGAAAATAAAATTTTTTTTTTCGAAAATTTTTTTGAAATTTTTTTTGAATTTTTTTTTTGAAATTTTTTTTTCGAAATTTTTTTTCGAATTTTTTCAATTTTTTTTAAAATTTTTTTTTTAAATTTTTTTTTTGAAATTTTTTTTAAATTTTTTTTTGAAATTTTTTTAAATTTTTTTTTAAATTTTTTTTTCTTGAAAATTTTTTTTTCGAATTTTCACTTTGAAATTTTTTTTTTGAATTTTTTTTTATTTTTTTTAAAATTTTTTTTTAAATTTTTTACTTTTTTTTATTTTAATTTTTTTTTTGTTTTTGAAATTTTTTTTTGGAAATTTTTTCTGAATTTTTTTTAAATTTTTTTTAAATTTTTTTTTCGAAAATTGTTTTGAAATTTTTTTTGAAATTTTTTTTTTGAAAATTTTTTTTTCGAATTTTTTTTTGAAATTTTTTTTGAAATTTTTTTTTAATTTTTTTTTTTGAAATTTTTTTTAAATTTTTTTTTGAAAATTTTTTTTTGAAATTTTTTTAAAATTTTTATTTGAAAATTTTTTTTTTTGAAATTTTTTTTTTCAATTTTTTTAAATTTTTTTTTATTTTTTTTTAATTTTTTTTTTTAATTTTTTTTAAATTTGTTTTTTGAAAATTTTTTTTTGAAATTTTTTTTTTCGAAAATTTTTTTGAAATTTTTTTTTTGAAAATTTTTTTTTCAATTTTTTTTTTAATTTTTTTTTTATATTTTTTTTGAAATTTTTTTAAAACTTTTATTTGAAAATTTTTTTTTTGAAATTTTTTTTTTCAATTTTTTTTTCATTTTTTTTTTAAATTTTTTTTTTTCATTTTTTTTACAATTTTTTTTAAATTTTTGAAAATTTTTTTTTTGAAATATTTTTTAAATTTTTTTTTTTGAAAATTTTTTTTTGAAAATTTTTTTTTCGAAAATTTTTTTGAAATTTTTTTTCGAATTTTTTTTAAAAATTTTTTTAAAATTTTTTTTGAAATTTTTTTTTGAAATTTTTTTTTTTTGAAATTTTTTTTTCGAAAATTTTTTTTTCGAATTTTTTTTTCAATTTTTTTTTAAATTTTTTTTTTCATTTTTTTTCGAAAATATTTTTGAAATTTTTTTTGAAATTTTTTTTAAACTTTTTTTTTTGAAAATTTTTTTTTTGAAATTTTTTCTGAATTTTTTAAATTTTTTTTTCTTGAAAATTTTTTTTTCGAATTTTTTTTTTCAATTTTTTTTTAAATTTTTTTTTTCATTTTTTTTTGAATTTTTTTTTAAATTTTTTTTTTGAAATTTTTTTTTTTTAAATTTTTTTTAATTCTTTTTTTTGAAATTTTTTTTTTTTGAAATTTTTTTTTTCGACAATTTTTTTGAAATTTTTTTTTTTAATTTTTTTTTTGAAATTTTTTTTAAATTTTTTTTTGAACATTTTTTTTTTCAATTTTTTTTAAAATTTTTTTTTTCATTTTTTTTCGAAAATTTTTTTGAAATTTTTTTTGAATTTTTTTTTTTGAAAATTTTTTTGAAATTTTTTTTTTCGAAATTTTTTTTGAATTTTTTTTTTAATTTTTTCTGAAAATTTTTTTTTTGAAATTTTTTTTTTTGAAATTTTTTTTTTCGAAATTTTTTTTTCAATTTTTTTTTTAATTTTTTTTTTCATTTTTTTTTGCAATTTTTTTTTAATTTTTGAAAATTTTTTTTTTTGAAATTTTTTTTTAATCTTTATTTTGAAAATTTTTTTTTTGAAATTTTTTTTTTCGAAAATTTTTTTGAAATTTTTTTTCGAATCTTTTTAAAAATTTTTTTAAAAATTTTTTTTGAAATTTTTTTTTAAAAATTTTTTTTTTTGAAATTTTTTTTTCGAAAATTTTTTTTTGCGAATTTTTTTTTCAATTTTTTTTTCATTTTTTTTTCATTTTTTTTCGAAAATTTTTTTGAAATTTTTTTTGAAATTTTTTTTAAACTTTTTTTTTTGAAAATTTTTTTTTTGAAATTTTTTTTTTTGAAATTTTTTTTCGGATTTTTTTTTTGAAATTTTTTCTGAATTTTTTTAAATTTTTTTTTAAATTTTTTTTTCTTGAAAATTTTTTTTCGAATTTTTTTTTTCAATTTTTTTTTCATTTTTTTTTGAAATTTTTTTAAAATTTTTTTTTTGAAAATTTTTTTTTTTGAAATTTTTTTTAAATCTTTTTTTTTTAAATTTTTTTTTTAATTTTTTTATTTTGAAATTTTTTTTTGAATTTTCCTTTTGAAAATTTTTTTTTCGAAAATTTTTTTGAAATTTTTTTTGAATTTTCTTTTTGAAATTTTTTTTTAGAAATTTTTTTTCGAATTTTTTTTTCAATTTTTTTTAAAATTTTTTTTTAAATTTTTTTTTAATTCTTTTTTAAATTTTGTTTTGAAAATTTTTTTTTTGAAATTTTTTTTTTCGAAAATTATTTTGAAATTTTTTTTCAATTTTTTTTTAATTTTTTTTTAAATTTTTTTTTTAAATTTTTTTTTAAATTTTTTTTTGAAAATTTTTTTTTTTTAATTTTTTTTTCGAAAATTTTTTTGAAATTTTTTTAGAAATTTTTTTTTTGAAAATTTTTTTTTTGAAATTTTTTTTTTCAATTTTTTTTTAAATTTTTTTTTTAAATTTTTTTAAAAATTTTTTTTGAAAATTTTTTTTTTTGGACTTTTTTTTAAATTTTTTTTTTGAAAAACTTTTTTTTTGAAATTTTTTTTTTGAAATTTTTTTTTTGAAATTTTTTTAAATTTTTTTTTAAATTGTTTTTTCTTTGAAAATTTTTTTTTGAATTTTCTTTTTGAAAATTTTTTTTGAAATTTTTTTTTTCGAAATTTTTTTTTTTGAAATTTTTTTTTAAATTTTTTTAAAATTTTATTTAAAATTTTTTTATCTTTGAAAATTTTTTTTTCTTTGAAAATTTTTTTTTAATTTTCTTTTTGAAAATTTTTTTTTGAAATTTTTTTTAAATTTTTTTTTTAAAAATTTTTTTTTTGAAATTTTTTTTTTCGAAAATTTTTTTGAAATTTTTTTTGAATTTTTTATTTGAAATTTTTTTTTCGAAATTTTTTTTCGAATTTTTTCAATTTTTTTTTTAAATTTTTTTTAAAATTTTTTTTTTGAAATTTTTTTTAAATTTTTTTTTGAAATTTTTTTAAATTTTTTTTTTTAATTTTTTTTTCTTGAAAATTTTTTTTTCGAATTTTCTCTTTGAAATTTTTTTTTGAATTTTTTTTTAAATTTTTTACTTTTTTTTATTTTAATTTTTTTTTGTTTTTGAAATTTTCTTTAAATTTTTTTTTTCGAAAATTTTTTTGAAATTTTTTTTGAAATTTTTTTTTTGAAAATTTTTTTTTCGAATTTTTTTTTGAAATTTTTTTTGAAATTTTTTTTTTAATTTTTTTTTTTGAAATTTTTTTTAAATTTTTTTTTTGAAAATTTT
The DNA here is from genome assembly GCA_944452925.2 of Chrysolina oricalcia. Taxonomy (NCBI): domain Eukaryota; kingdom Metazoa; phylum Arthropoda; class Insecta; order Coleoptera; family Chrysomelidae; genus Chrysolina; species Chrysolina oricalcia. The sequence goes on along the minus strand of OX101823.2, from coordinate 30,439,360 downwards.
TTTTTTTTGAAATTTTTTTAAAATTTTTATTTGAAAATTTTTTTTTTTGAAATTTTTTTTTTCAATTTTTTTTAATTTTTTTTTATTTTTTTAAAATTTTTTTTTTAAATTTTTTTTAATTTTTTTTTTGAAAATTTTTTTTTTGAAATTTTTTTTTTCGAAAATTTTTTTGAAATTTTTTTTTTGAAAATTTTTTTTTCGATTTTTTTTTCAATTTTTTTTGAAATTTTTTTTTTAAATTTTTTTTTTGAAATTTTTTTTTTCAAATTTTTTAAAAATTTTTTTTAAAAATTTTTTTAAAGATTTTTTTGAAATTTTTTTTTTTGAAATTTTTTTAAAATTTTTTATTTTAATTTTTTTTTCTTTGAAATTTTTTTTTTTTATTTTCTTTTTGAAAATTTTTTTTTGAAATTTTTTTTAAATTTTTTTTTGAAATTTTTTTTTGAATTTTTTTTTCGAAATTTTCTTTCGATTTTTTTCAATTTTTTTTTTATTTTTTTTTTGAAATTTTTTTTAATTTTTTTTTTTAAATATTTTTTTCGAAATTTTTTTTGAAATTAAAAAAAAAATTTCGAAAAAAATATTTAAAAAAAAAAATTAAAAAAAATTTCAAAAAAAAAATAAAAAAAAAATTGAAAAAAATCGAAAGAAAATTTCGAAAAAAAAATTCAAAAAAAAATTTCAAAAAAAAATTTAAAAAAAATTTCAAAAAAAAATTTTCAAAAAGAAAATAAAAAAAAAAAATTTCAAAGAAAAAAAAATTAAAATAAAAAATTTTAAAAAAATTTCAAAAAAAAAAATTTCAAAAAAATCTTTAAAAAAATTTTTAAAAAAAATTTTTAAAAAATTTGAAAAAAAAAAATTCAAAAAAAAAATTTAAAAAAAAAATTTAAAAAAAAATTGAAAAAAAAATCGAAAAAAAAATTTTCAAAAAAAAAATTTCAAAAAAATTTTCGAAAAAAAAAATTTCAAAAAAAAAATTTTCAAAAAAAAAATTAAAAAAAATTTAAAAAAAAAATTTTAAAAAAATAAAAAAAAATTAAAAAAAATTGAAAAAAAAAATTTCAAAAAAAAAAATTTTCAAATAAAAATTTTAAAAAAATTTCAAAAAAAAAAAATTTTCAAAAAAAAAATTTAAAAAAAATTTCAAAAAAAAAAATTAAAAAAAAAATTTCAAAAAAAATTTCAAAAAAAAATTCGAAAAAAAAATTTTCAAAAAAAAAATTTCAAAAAAAATTTCAAAAAAATTTTCGAAAAAAAAAATTTAAAGAAAATTTCAAAAACAAAAAAAAATTAAAATAAAAAAAAGTAAAAAATTTAAAAAAAAATTCAAAAAAAAATTTCAAAGAGAAAATTCGAAAAAAAAATTTTCAAGAAAAAAAAATTAAAAAAAAATATTTAAAAAAATTTAAAAAAAAAATTTAAAAAAAATTTCAAAAAAAAAATTTTAAAAAAAATTTAAAAAAAAAATTGAAAAAATTCGAAAAAAAATTTCGAAAAAAAAATTTCAAATAAAAAATTCAAAAAAAATTTCAAAAAAATTTTCGAAAAAAAAAATTTCAAAAAAAAAATTTTTAAAAAAAAAATTTAAAAAAAATTTCAAAAAAAAATTTTCAAAAAGAAAATTAAAAAAAAATTTTCAAAGAAAAAAAAATTTTCAAAGATAAAAAAATTTTAAATAAAATTTTAAAAAAATTTAAAAAAAAATTTCAAAAAAAAAAATTTCGAAAAAAAAAATTTCAAAAAAAATTTTCAAAAAGAAAATTCAAAAAAAAATTTTCAAAGAAAAAACAATTTAAAAAAAAATTTCAAAAAAAAAATTTCAAAAAAAAAGTTTTTCAAAAAAAAAATTTAAAAAAAAGTCCAAAAAAAAAAATTTTCAAAAAAAATTTTTAAAAAAATTTAAAAAAAAAATTTAAAAAAAAATTGAAAAAAAAAATTTCAAAAAAAAAATTTTCAAAAAAAAAATTTCTAAAAAAATTTCAAAAAAATTTTCGAAAAAAAAATTAAAAAAAAAAAATTTTCAAAAAAAAATTTAAAAAAAAATTTAAAAAAAAAATTTAAAAAAAAATTAAAAAAAAATTGAAAAAAAATTTCAAAATAATTTTCGAAAAAAAAAATTTCAAAAAAAAAATTTTCAAAACAAAATTTAAAAAAGAATTAAAAAAAAATTTAAAAAAAAATTTTAAAAAAAATTGAAAAAAAAATTCGAAAAAAAATTTCTAAAAAAAAATTTCAAAAAGAAAATTCAAAAAAAATTTCAAAAAAATTTTCGAAAAAAAAATTTTCAAAAGGAAAATTCAAAAAAAAATTTCAAAATAAAAAAATTAAAAAAAAAATTTTAAAAAAAAAGATTTAAAAAAAATTTCAAAAAAAAAAATTTTCAAAAAAAAAATTTTAAAAAAATTTCAAAAAAAAATGAAAAAAAAATTGAAAAAAAAAATTCGAAAAAAAATTTTCAAGAAAAAAAAATTTAAAAAAAAATTTAAAAAAATTCAGAAAAAATTTCAAAAAAAAAATCCGAAAAAAAATTTCAAAAAAAAAAATTTCAAAAAAAAAATTTTCAAAAAAAAAAGTTTAAAAAAAATTTCAAAAAAAATTTCAAAAAAATTTTCGAAAAAAAATGAAAAAAAAATGAAAAAAAAATTGAAAAAAAAATTCGCAAAAAAAAATTTTCGAAAAAAAAATTTCAAAAAAAAAAATTTTTAAAAAAAAATTTCAAAAAAAATTTTTAAAAAAATTTTTAAAAAGATTCGAAAAAAAATTTCAAAAAAATTTTCGAAAAAAAAAATTTCAAAAAAAAAATTTTCAAAATAAAGATTAAAAAAAAATTTCAAAAAAAAAAATTTTCAAAAATTAAAAAAAAATTGCAAAAAAAAATGAAAAAAAAAATTAAAAAAAAAATTGAAAAAAAAATTTCGAAAAAAAAAATTTCAAAAAAAAAAATTTCAAAAAAAAAATTTTCAGAAAAAATTAAAAAAAAAATTCAAAAAAAATTTCGAAAAAAAAAATTTCAAAAAAATTTTCAAAAAAAAAAATTCAAAAAAAATTTCAAAAAAATTTTCGAAAAAAAATGAAAAAAAAAATTTTAAAAAAAATTGAAAAAAAAAATGTTCAAAAAAAAATTTAAAAAAAATTTCAAAAAAAAAATTAAAAAAAAAAATTTCAAAAAAATTGTCGAAAAAAAAAATTTCAAAAAAAAAAAATTTCAAAAAAAAGAATTAAAAAAAATTTCAAAAAAAAAAATTTCAAAAAAAAAATTTAAAAAAAAATTCAAAAAAAAATGAAAAAAAAAATTTAAAAAAAAATTGAAAAAAAAAATTCGAAAAAAAAATTTTCAAGAAAAAAAAATTTAAAAAATTCAGAAAAAATTTCAAAAAAAAAATTTTCAAAAAAAAAAGTTTAAAAAAAATTTCAAAAAAAATTTCAAAAATATTTTCGAAAAAAAATGAAAAAAAAAATTTAAAAAAAAATTGAAAAAAAAATTCGAAAAAAAAATTTTCGAAAAAAAAATTTCAAAAAAAAAAAATTTCAAAAAAAAATTTCAAAAAAAATTTTAAAAAAATTTTTAAAAAAAATTCGAAAAAAAATTTCAAAAAAATTTTCGAAAAAAAAATTTTCAAAAAAAAATTTTCAAAAAAAAAAATTTAAAAAATATTTCAAAAAAAAAATTTTCAAAAATTTAAAAAAAATTGTAAAAAAAATGAAAAAAAAAAATTTAAAAAAAAAATGAAAAAAAAATTGAAAAAAAAAATTTCAAAAAAAAAATTTTCAAATAAAAGTTTTAAAAAAATTTCAAAAAAAATATAAAAAAAAAAATTAAAAAAAAAATTGAAAAAAAAATTTTCAAAAAAAAAATTTCAAAAAAATTTTCGAAAAAAAAAATTTCAAAAAAAAATTTTCAAAAAACAAATTTAAAAAAAATTAAAAAAAAAAATTAAAAAAAAATAAAAAAAAATTTAAAAAAATTGAAAAAAAAAATTTCAAAAAAAAAAATTTTCAAATAAAAATTTTAAAAAAATTTCAAAAAAAAATTTTCAAAAAAAAATTTAAAAAAAATTTCAAAAAAAAAAATTAAAAAAAAATTTCAAAAAAAATTTCAAAAAAAAATTCGAAAAAAAAATTTTCAAAAAAAAAATTTCAAAAAAAATTTCAAAACAATTTTCGAAAAAAAAATTTAAAAAAAATTTAAAAAAAATTCAGAAAAAATTTCCAAAAAAAAATTTCAAAAACAAAAAAAAAATTAAAATAAAAAAAAGTAAAAAATTTAAAAAAAAATTTTAAAAAAAATAAAAAAAAATTCAAAAAAAAAATTTCAAAGTGAAAATTCGAAAAAAAAATTTTCAAGAAAAAAAAATTAAAAAAAAAATTTAAAAAAATTTCAAAAAAAAATTTAAAAAAAATTTCAAAAAAAAAATTTAAAAAAAAAATTTAAAAAAAAATTGAAAAAATTCGAAAAAAAATTTCGAAAAAAAAATTTCAAAAAAAAAATTCAAAAAAAATTTCAAAAAAATTTTCGAAAAAAAAAATTTTATTTTCGAAATTTTTTTTCGGATTTTTTTTTCAATTTTTTTTTTAATTTCAAAAAAAATTTCGAAAAAAATATTTAAAAAAAAAAATTAAAAAAAATTTCAAAAAAAAAAATAAAAAAAAAATTGAAAAAAATCGAAAGAAAATTTCGAAAAAAAAATTCAAAAAAAAATTTCAAAAAAAAATTTAAAAAAAATTTCAAAAAAAAATTTTCAAAAAGAAAATAAAAAAAAAAAATTTCAAAGAAAAAAAAATTAAAATAAAAAATTTTAAAAAAATTTCAAAAAAAAAAATTTCAAAAAAATCTTTAAAAAAATTTTTAAAAAAAATTTTTAAAAAATTTGAAAAAAAAAATTTCAAAAAAAAAATTTAAAAAAAAATTGAAAAAAAAATCGAAAAAAAAATTTTCAAAAAAAAAATTTCAAAAAAATTTTCGAAAAAAATAATTTCAAAAAAAAAATTTTCAAAAAAAAAATTAAAAAAAATTTTAAAAAAAATTTTTAAAAAAATAAAAAAAAATTAAAAAAAATTGAAAAAAAAAATTTCAAAAAAAAAAAATTTTCAAATGAAAATTTTAAAAAAATTTCAAAAAAAAAAAATTTTCAAAAAAAAAATTTAAAAAAAATTTCAAAAAAAAAAATTAAAAAAAAAATTTCAAAAAAAATTTCAAAAAAAAATTCGAAAAAAAAATTTTCAAAAAAAAAATTTCAAAAAAAATTTCAAAAAAATTTTCGAAAAAAAAAATTTAAAGAAAATTTCAAAAACAAAAAAAAATTAAAATAAAAAAAAGTAAAAAATTTAAAAAAAAATTCAAAAAAAAATTTCAAAGAGAAAATTCGAAAAAAAAATTTTCAAGAAAAAAAAATTAAAAAAAAAAATTTAAAAAAATTTCAAAAAAAAATTTAAAAAAAATTTCAAAAAAAAAATTTTAAAAAAAATTAAAAAAAAAAATTGAAAAAATTCGAAAAAAAATTTCGAAAAAAAAATTTCAAAAAAAAAATTCAAGAAAAATTTCAAAAAAATTTTCGAAAAAAAAAATTTCAAAAAAAAAATTTTTAAAAAAAAAATTTAAAAAAAATTTCAAAAAAAAATTTTCAAAAAGAAAATTAAAAAAAAATTTTCAAAGAAAAAAAAATTTTCAAAGATAAAAAAATTTTAAAAAAAATTTTAAAAAAATTTAAAAAAAAATTTCAAAAAAAAAAATTTCGAAAAAAAAAATTTCAAAAAAAATTTTCAAAAAGAAAATTCAAAAAAAAATTTTCAAAGAAAAAACAATTTAAAAAAAAATTTAAAAAAATTTCAAAAAAAAAATTTCAAAAAAAAAATGTCAAAAAAAAAATTTCAAAAAAAAAGTTTTTCAAAAAAAAATTTTAAAAAAATTTCAAAAAAAAAAATTTTCAAAAAAAATTTTTAAAAAAATTTAAAAAAAAAATTTAAAAAAAAATTGAAAAAAAAAATTTCAAAAAAAAAATTTTCAAAAAAAAAATTTCTAAAAAAATTTCAAAAAAAAATTTAAAAAAAAATTTAAAAAAAAATAAAAAAAAAAATTAAAAAAAAATTGAAAAAAAATTTCAAAATAATTTTCGAAAAAAAAAATTTCAAAAAAAAAATTTTCAAAACAAAATTTAAAAAAGAATTAAAAAAAAATTTAAAAAAAAATTTTAAAAAAAATTGAAAAAAAAATTCGAAAAAAAATTTCTAAAAAAAAATTTCAAAAAGAAAATTCAAAAAAAATTTCAAAAAAATTTTCGAAAAAAAAATTTTCAAAAGGAAAATTCAAAAAAAAATTTCAAAATAAAAAAATTAAAAAAAAAATTTTAAAAAAATTGAAAAAAAAAATTTTTCAAATTTGAAATTTTTTTTGAAATTTTTTTTTTAATTTTTTTTTTTGAAATTTTTTTTAAATTTTTTTTTTGAAAATTTTTTTTTTTTGAAATTTTTTTAAAATTTTTATTTGAAAATTTTTTTTTTTGAAATTTTTTTTTTCAATTTTTTTTAATTTTTTTTTATTTTTTTAAAAATTTTTTTTTAAATTTTTTTTAATTTTTTTTTTGAAAATTTTTTTTTTGAAATTTTTTTTTTCGAAAATTTTTTTGAAATTTTTTTTTTGAAAATTTTTTTTTCGATTTTTTTTTCAATTTTTTTTTAAATTTTTTTTTTAAATTTTTTTTTTGAAATTTTTTTTTTCAAATTTTTTAAAAATTTTTTTTAAAAATTTTTTTAAAGATTTTTTTGAAATTTTTTTTTTTGAAATTTTTTTAAAATTTTTTATTTTAATTTTTTTTTCTTTGAAATTTTTTTTTTTTATTTTCTTTTTGAAAATTTTTTTTTGAAATTTTTTTTAAATTTTTTTTTGAAATTTTTTTTTGAATTTTTTTTTCGAAATTTTCTTTCGATTTTTTTCAATTTTTTTTTTATTTTTTTTTTGAAATTTTTTTTAATTTTTTTTTTTAAATATTTTTTTCGAAATTTTTTTTGAAATTAAAAAAAAAATTGAAAAAAAAATCCGAAAAAAAATTTCGAAAATAAAATTTTTTTTTTCGAAAATTTTTTTGAAATTTTTTTTGAATTTTTTTTTTGAAATTTTTTTTTCGAAATTTTTTTTCGAATTTTTTCAATTTTTTTTAAAATTTTTTTTTTAAATTTTTTTTTTGAAATTTTTTTTTAATTTTTTTTTGAAATTTTTTTAAATTTTTTTTTTAATTTTTTTTTCTTGAAAATTTTTTTTTCGAATTTTCACTTTGAAATTTTTTTTTTGAATTTTTTTTTATTTTTTTTTAAATTTTTTTTTAAATTTTTTACTTTTTTTTATTTTAATTTTTTTTTTGTTTTTGAAATTTTTTTTTGTAAATTTTTTCTGAATTTTTTTAAAATTTTTTTTAAATTTTTTTTTTGAAAATTCTTTTGAAATTTTTTTTGAAATTTTTTTTTTGAAAATTTTTTTTTCGAATTTTTTTTTGAAATTTTTTTTGAAATTTTTTTTTTAATTTTTTTTTTTGAAATTTTTTTTAAATTTTTTTTTGAAAATTTTTTTTTGAAATTTTTTTAAAATTTTTATTTGAAAATTTTTTTTTTTGAAATTTTTTTTTCAATTTTTTTAAATTTTTTTTTATTTTTTTTTAATTTTTTTTTTAATTTTTTTTAAATTTGTTTTTTGAAAATTTTTTTTTGAAATTTTTTTTTTCGAAAATTTTTTTGAAATTTTTTTTTTGAAAATTTTTTTTTCAATTTTTTTTTTAATTTTTTTTTTTATATTTTTTTTGAAATTTTTTTAAAACTTTTATTTGAAAATTTTTTTTTTGAAATTTTTTTTTTCAATTTTTTTTAAATTTTTTTTTATTTTTTTTTTTTTTTTTAATTTTTTTTCTTTATTTTTTTTTAATTTTCTTTTTGAAAATTTTTTTTTGAGATTTTTTTTAAATTTTTTTTTGAAACCTTTTTTTTTGATATTTTTTTTTTCGAAAATTTTTTTGAAATTTTTTTTGGATTTTTTTTTAATTTTTAATTCGAAATTTTTTTTCGAATTTTTTTTCAATTTTTTTTTTAATTTTTTTTTTTTAATTTTTTTTTTGAAATTTTTTTTTAAATTTTTTTTTTGAAATTTTTTTTTTGAAATTTTTTTTTCGAAAATTTTTGTGAAATTTTTTTTGGATTTTTTTTAAAATTTTTTTTTCGAAATTTTTTTTCGAATTTTTTTTTAAATTTTTTTTAAATTTTTATTTTAAATTTTTTTTTTTTTTTTTTTCTTCGAAAATTATTTTGAAATTTTTTTTAAAATTTTTTTTTTAATTTTTTTTTTGAAATTTTTTTAAAATTTTTTTTTGAAAATTTTTTTTTTGTGAAATTTGTTTTTTCGAAAAATTTTTTGAAATTTTTTTTGAAATTTTTTTTTTGAAAATTTTTTTTTTGAAATTTTTTTTTAAATTTTTTTTTTAATTTTTTTTTTATTTTTTTTAAAATTTTTTTTGAAAATTTTTTTTTTTTGAAATTTTTTTAAAATTTTTTTTAAATTTTTTTAAAGATTTTTTTTGAAATTTTTTTTTTTGAAATTTTTTTAAATTTTTTTTTATTGTTTTTTTTTTGAAAAATTTTTTTTTTATTATTTTTTTTTGAAATTTTTTTTTTCGAAATTTTTTTTTTTGAAAATTTTTTTTTAAAATTTTTTTAAAATTTTTTTTTTAATTTTTTTTTCTTTGAAAATTTTTTTTGAATTTTCTTTTTGAAAATTTTTTTTTGAAATTTTTTTTGAATTTTTTTTTTGAAAATTTTTTTTTTGAAATTTTTTTTATCGAAAATTTTTTTGAAATTTTTTTTGAATTTTTTTTGAAATTTTTTTTTCGAAATTTTTTTTCGAATTTTTTTTTCAATTCTTTTTAAAATTTTTTTTTTAAATTTTTTTTAAATTTTTTTTTAATTTTTTTTTTCGAAAATTTTTTTGAATTTTGTTTTTTTGAATTTTTTTTTTTAATTTTCTTTTTGAAATTTTTTTTTTGAAATTTTTTTAAAATTTTTCCTTGAAAATTTTTTTTTTTGAAATTTTTATTTTCGAAAATTTTTTTGAAATTTTTTTTGAATTTTTTTTTTTGAAAATTTTTTTTTTGAAATTTTTTTTTTCAATTTTTTTTAAAATTTTTTTAATGATTATTTTGAAATTTTTTTAAATTTTTTTTCTTTGAAAATTTTTTTTTGAATTTTCTTTTTGAAAATTTTTTTTTTGAAATTTTTTTAAAATTTTTTTTTTAAATTTTTTTTTGAAAATTTTTTTGAAATTTTTTTTAAATTTTTTTTTTGAAATTTTTTTTAAATTTTTTTTTGAAATTTTTTTTTCGAAAATTTTTTTGAAATTTTTTTTAAATTTTTTTTAAAATTTTTTTTTCTTGAAAATTTTTTTTTCGAATTTTCTTTTTGAAAATTTTTTTTTAATTTTTTATTTTTTTTTATTTTTATTTTGTTTTTGAAATTTTTTTTTTGGAAATTTTTTCTGAATTTTTTTAAAATTTTTTTTTGAAAATTTTTTTTCGAAAATTTTTTTGAAATTTTTTTTAAATTTTTTTTTAAATTTTTTTTTCTTAAAAATTTTTTTTCGAATTTTCTTTTTGAAAATTTTTTTTTATTTTTCTTTTGTTTATGAAATTTTTTTTTTCGAAAATTTTTTTGAAATTTTTTTTTTGAAAATTTTTTTTTTGAAATTTTTTTTTTTGAAATTTTTTTTCAATTTTTTTTAAAATTTTTTTTGAAATTTTTTTTTTTGAAAATTTTTTTTTTGAAATTTTTTTTTCGAAAATTTTTTTGAAATTTTTTTTTTGAAAATTTTTTTTTGAAATTTTTTTTTTTGAATTTTTTTTTAAATTTTTTTTCTAAATTTTTTTCTAATTTTTTTTAAAAATTTTTTTGAAAATTTTTTTTTGAATTTTTTTTAAATTTTTTTTGAATTTTTTTTTTTTGAAATTTTTTTTGAAATTTTTTTTTTTGAAATTTATTTTGAAATTTTTTTTTTTGAAAATTTTTTTGAAACTTTTTTTTTCATTTTTTTTCGAATTTTTTTTTTCAATTTTTTTTAAAATTTTTTTTTCATTTTTCTTTGAAATTTTTTTTGAAATTTTTTTTTTGAAAATTTTTTTGAAATTTTTTTTGAATTTTTTTTTTAATTTATTTTGAAAATTTTTTTTTTGAAATTTTTTTTTTTGAATTTTTTTTTTCGAAATTTTTTTTGAAATTTTTTTTCGGATTTTTTTTTTGAAATTTTTTCTGAATTTTTTAAAAAATTTTTTTAAATTTTTTTTTCTTGAAAATTTTTTTTTCGAAATTTTTTTTTCAATTTTTTTTTTTAATTTTTTTTTTCATTTTTTTTGAAATTTTCTTTAAATTTTTTTTTTGAAAATTTTTTTTTTGAAATTTTTTCTAAATCTTTTTTTGAAAATTTTTTTTTTTGAAATTTTTTTTTTTGAAATTTTTTTTTTCGAAAATTTTTTTGAAATTTTTTTTTCTAATTTTTTTTTTTGAAAATTTTTTTGAAATTTTTTTTGAATTTTTTTTTTGAAATTTTTTTTTCGAAATTTTTTTTCGAATTTTTTTTTTCAATTTTTTTTTAAATTTTTTTTTAATTATTTTTTTGAAATTTTTTTTTAAATTTTTTTTTTCAATTTTTTTTAAAATTTATTTTTTCGAAAATTTTTTTTTTCAATTTTTTTTTAAATTTTTTTTTAAATTTTTTTTTTTTTTAATTTTTTTTTCGAATTTTTTTTTTATTTTTTTTAAATTTCTTTTTTCATTTTTTTTTGAATTTTTTTTTAAATTTTTTTTTGAAATTTTTTTGAAATTTTTTTTGAAATTTTTTTTGAAATTTTTTTTTTTGAAAACTTTTTTGAAATTTTTTTTTTCGATTTTTTTTTTCAATTTTTTTTTCATTTTTTTTTTAAATTTTTTTTTTTCATTTTTTTTACAATTTTTTTTAAATTTTTGAAAATTTTTTTTTTGAAATATTTTTTAAATTTTTTTTTTTGAAAATTTTTTTTTTGAAAATTTTTTTTTCGAAAATTTTTTTGAAATTTTTTTTCGAATTTTTTTTAAAAATTTTTTTAAAATTTTTTTTGAAATTTTTTTTTGAAATTTTTTTTTTTTGAAATTTTTTTTTCGAAAATTTTTTTTTCGAATTTTTTTTTCAATTTTTTTTTAAATTTTTTTTTTCATTTTTTTTCGAAAATATTTTTGAAATTTTTTTTGAAATTTTTTTTAAACTTTTTTTTTTGAAAATTTTTTTTTTGAAATTTTTTCTGAATTTTTTAAATTTTTTTTTCTTGAAAATTTTTTTTTCGAATTTTTTTTTTCAATTTTTTTTTAAATTTTTTTTTTCATTTTTTTTTGAATTTTTTTTAAATTTTTTTTTTGAAATTTTTTTTTTTGAAATTTTTTTTAATTCTTTTTTTTGAACATTTTTTTTTTCAATTTTTTTTAAAATTTTTTTTTTCATTTTTTTTCGAAAATTTTTTTGAAATTTTTTTTGAATTTTTTTTTTTGAAAATTTTTTTGAAATTTTTTTTTTCGAAATTTTTTTTGAATTTTTTTTTTAATTTTTTCTGAAAATTTTTTTTTTGAAATTTTTTTTTTTGAAATTTTTTTTTTCGAAATTTTTTTTCAATTTTTTTTTTAATTTTTTTTTTCATTTTTTTTTGCAATTTTTTTTTAATTTTTGAAAATTTTTTTTTTTGAAATTTTTTTTTAATCTTTATTTTGAAAATTTTTTTTTTGAAATTTTTTTTTTCGAAAATTTTTTTGAAATTTTTTTTCGAATCTTTTTAAAAATTTTTTTAAAAATTTTTTTTGAAATTTTTTTTTAAAAATTTTTTTTTTTGAAATTTTTTTTTCGAAAATTTTTTTTTGCGAATTTTTTTTTCAATTTTTTTTTCATTTTTTTTTCATTTTTTTTCGAAAATTTTTTTGAAATTTTTTTTGAAATTTTTTTTAAACTTTTTTTTTTGAAAATTTTTTTTTTGAAATTTTTTTTCGGATTTTTTTTTTGAAATTTTTTCTGAATTTTTTTAAATTTTTTTTTAAATTTTTTTTTCTTGAAAATTTTTTTTCGAATTTTTTTTTTCAATTTTTTTTTCATTTTTTTTTGAAATTTTTTTAAAATTTTTTTTTTGAAAAATTTTTTTTTTGAAATTTTTTTTAAATCTTTTTTTTTGAAAATTTTTTTTTTTGAAATTTTTTTTTTGAAATTTTTTTTTTCGAAAATTTTTTTGAAATTTTTTTTTTTTAATTTTTTTTTTGAAATTTTTTTTAAATTTTTTTTTGAACATTTTTTTTTCAATTTTTTTTTTAATTTTTTTTAAAATTTTTTTTTCGAAAATTTTTTTGAAATTTTTTTTGAAATTTTTTTTTTGAAAATTTTTTTGAATTTTTTTTTTTTGAAATTTTTTTTGAAATTTTTTTTAAATTTTTTTTTGAATTTTTTTTTAATTTTTTTTTTTTAATTTTTTTTTCTTGGAAATTTTTTTTTCGAATTTTTTTTTTTCAATTTTTTTTTTAATTTTTTTTTAAATTTTTTTTTTGAAATTTTTTTGAATTTTTTTTTCGAATTTTTTTTAAAATTTTTTTTAAAATTTTTTTTGAAATTTTTTTTTGAAAATTTTTTTTTTTTGAATTTTTTTTTTCGAAAATTTTTTTTTCGAAATTTTTTTTTCGAAATTTTTTTTCGAATTTTTTTTAAAATTTTTTTTAAAATTTTTTTTGAAAATTATTTTTTGAAAATTTTTTTTTTGAAATTTTTTTTTTTGAAATTTTTTTTCGGATTTTTTTTTTGAAATTTTTTCTGAATTTTTTAAAATTTTTTTTAAATTTTTTTTTCTTGAAAATTTTTTTTTCGAATTTTTTTTTTCAATTTTTTTTTAATTTTTTTTTTCATTTTTTTTTGAAATTTTTTTTAAATTTTTTTTTTGAAAATTTTTTTTTGAAATTTTTTTTAAATCTTTTTTTTGAAATTTTTTTTTTTGAAATTTTTTTTTCGAAAATTTTTTTGAAATTTTTTTTGAAATTTTTTTTTTTGAAAATTTTTTTGAAACTTTTTTTTTCGAAATTTTTTTTGAAATTTTTTTAAAATTTTTTTTGAAAATTTTTTTTTTTGAAATTTTTTTTTTGAAATTTTTTTTTTTGAAATTTTTTTTTTGAAATTTTTTTTCAATTTTTTTAAAATTTTTTTTGAAAATTTTTTTTTGAATTTTTTTTTAAATTTTTTTTGAATTTTTTTTTTTTGAAATTTTTTTTTTTGAAATTTATTTTGAATTTTTTTTTTTTGAAAATTTTTTTGAAATTTTTTTTTCATTTTTTTTCGAATTTTTTTTTTCAATTTTTTTAAAAATTTTTTTTAACTTTTTTTTTTGAAAATTTTTTTTTTTGAAATTTTTTTTTTTGAAATTTTTTTTCGGATTTTTTTTTTGAATTTTTTTCTGAATTTTTTAAAATTTTTTTAAAATTTTTTTTTCTTGAAAATTTTTTTTTCGAATTTTTTTTTTCAATTTTTTTTAAATTTTTTTTTTCATTTTTTTTTCATTTTTTTTAAATTTTTTTTTTGAAAATTTTTTTTTTGAAATTTTTTTAAAATCTTTTTTTGAAAATTTTTTTTTTGAAATTTTTTTCTTTTGAAATTTTTATATTCGAAAATTTTTTTGAAATTTTTTTTTCTAATTTTTTTTTTCGAAAATATTTTTGAAATTTTTTTCTGAATTTTTTTAAATTTTTTTTCAAATTTTTTTTTCTTGAAAATTTTTTTTTCGAATTTTTTTTTTCAATTTTTTTTTCGAAAATTTTTTTGAAATTTTTTTTCAATTTTTTTTTAAATTTTTTTTGAAATTTTTTTTTTTGAAAATTTTTTTTTTGAAATTTTTTTTTTCGAAAATTTTTTTGAAATTTTTTTTTTTTGAAAATTTTTTTTTTTTGAAATTTTTTTTTTTGAAATTTTTTTTAAATTTTTTTTTTAAATTTTTTTTTTTATTTTTTTAAAAATTTTTTTTGAAAATTTTTTTTTGAATTTTTTTTAAATTTTTTTTGAATTTTTTTTTTTTGAAATTTTTTTTGAAATTTTTTTTGAAATTTTTTTTTTTGAAAATTTTTTTGAAATTTTTTTTTTCATTTTTTTTCGAATTTTTTTTTTCAATTTTTTTTAAATTTTTTTTTTCATTTTTTTTTGAAATTTTTTTTAAAATTTTTTTTTAAATTTTTTTTTCGAAAATTTTTTTGAAAATTTTTTTTTAAATTTTTTTTTTGAAAATTTTTTTGAAATTTTTTTTGAATTTTTTTTTTTAATTTTTTTTTAAAATTTTTTTTTTGAAATTTTTTTTTTGAAATTTTTTTTAAATTTTTTTTTAAAAATTTTTTTAAAGATTTTTTTGAAATTTTTTTTTTTGAAATTTTTTTAAAATTTTTTTTTGAAAAACTTTTTTTTTGAAATTTTTTTTTCGAATTTTTTTTTGGAATTTTTTTTGAAATTTTTTTTTTTAATTTTTTTTTTTGAAATTTTTTTTAAATTTTTTTTTGAAAATTTTTTTTTTGAAATTTTTTTAAAATTTTTATTTGAAAATTTTTTTTTTTGAAATTTTTTTTTTCAATTTTTTTAAATTTTTTTTTATTTTTTTTTTTATTTTTTTTTTAATTTTTTTTAAATTTTTTTTTTGAAAATTTTTTTTTTGAAATTTTTTTTTTCGAAAATTTTTTTGAAATTTTTTTTTTGAAAATTTTTTTTTCAATTTTTTTTTAAATTTTTTTTTTTATTTTTTTTTTTGAAATTTTTTTAAAACTTTTATTTGAAAATTTTTTTTTTGAAATTTTTTTTTTCAATTTTTTTTAAATTTTTTTTTATTTTTTTTTTAATTTTTTTTAAAATTTTTTTTCTTTATTTTTTTTAATTTTCTTTTTGAAAATTTTTTTTTGAGATTTTTTTTATATTTTTTTTTTGAAATCTTTTTTTTTGAAATTTTTTTTTTCGAAAATTTTTTTGAAATTTTTTTGTATTTTTTTTTTAATTTTTAATTCGAAATTTTTTTTCGAATTTTTTTTCAATTTTTTTTTTAATTTTTTTTTTAATTTTTTTTTTGAAATTTTTTTTAAATTTTTTTTTTGAAATTTTTTTTTTGAAATTTTTTTTTTCGAAAATTTTTTTGAAATTTTTTTTGGATTTTTTTTAAAAATTTTTTTTCGAAATTTTTTTTCGAATTTTTTTAAAAATTTTTTTTAAATTTTTTTTTTAATTTTTTTTTTTTTAATTTTTTTAAAATTTTTTTTGAAAATTTTTTTTTTTTGAAATTTTTTTAAAATTTTTTTTAAAATTGTTTTTTCTTTGAAAATTTTTTTTTGAATTTTCTTTTTGAAAATTTTTTTTTGAAATTTTTTTAAAATTTTTTTTTGAAATTTTTTTTTTCGAAATTTTTTTTTTTGAAATTTTTTTTTAAATTTTTTTAAAATTTTTTTTTAAATTTTTTTTTTGAAAATCTTTTTTTTTGAAAATCTTTTTTTTTGAAATTTTTTTTTTCGAAAATTTTTTTGAAATTTTTTATTTTGAAAATTTTTTTTTCGAATTTTTTTAATTTTTTTTTTTGAAATTTTTTTTAAATTTTTTTTTGAAATTTTTTTTTTGAAATTTTTTTTTTCGAAAATTTTTTTGAAATTTTTTTTGGATTTTTTTTTAAAATTTTTTTTTCGAAATTTTTTTTCGAATTTTTTTTTCAATTTTTTTTAAAAATTTTTATTTTAATTTTTTTAAAATTTTTTTTGAAAATTTTTTTTTTGAAATTTTTTTTTCGAAAATTATTTTGAAATTTTTTTTCAATTTTTTTAAAATTTTTTTTTCAATTTTTTTTTTGAAATTTTTTTGAAATTTTTTTTTGAAATTTTTTTTAATGTTTTTTTTAATTTTATTACTTTGAAAATTTTTTTTTGAATTTTCTTTTTGAAAATTTTTTTTTTGAAATTTTTTTTAAATTTTTTTTTTGAAATTTTTTTTTTAATTTTTTTTTTGAAAATTTTTTTGAAATTTTTTTTGAATTTTTTTTTTTGAAATTTTTTTTTCGAAATTTTTTTTCGAATTTTTTCAATTTTTTTTAAAAATTTTTTTTAAATTTTTTTTTAAATTTTTTTAAAATTTTTTTTTGAAATTTTTTTTTCGAAAATTTTTTTGAAATTTTTTTTAAATTTTTTTTAAAATTTTTTTTTCTTGAAAATTTTTTTTTCGAATTTTCTTTTTGAAAATTTTTTTTTAATTTTTTATTTTTTTTTATTTTTATTTTTTTTTTGTTTTTGAAATTTTTTTTTTGGAAATTTTTTCTGAATTTTTTTTAAATTTTTTTTTGAAATTTTTTTTTTCGAAAATTTTTTTGAAATTTTTTTTGGATTTTTTTTTTAAATTTTTTTTTCGAAATTTTTTTTCGAATTTTTTTTCAATTTTTTTTTAAATTTTTTTTTAAATTTTTTTTTTGAAATTTTTTTTTTCAATTTTTTTTAAATTTTTTTTTCAATTTTTTTAAAGATTTTTTTTGAAATTTTTTTAAAATTTTTTATTTTAATTTTTTTTTCTTTGAAAAATTTTTTTTTTATTTTCTTTTTGAAAAATTTTTTTTGAAATTTTTTTTTTTAATTTTTTTTTTTGAAATTTTTTTTAAATTTTTTTTTGAAAATTTTTTTTTTGAAATTTTTTTAAAATTTTTATTTGAAAATTTTTTTTTTTGAAATTTTTTTTTTCAATTTTTTTAAATTTTTTTTATTTTTTTTTTATTTTTTTTTTAATTTTTTTTAAATTTTTTTTTTGAAAATTTTTTTTTTGAAATTTTTTTTTTCGAAAATTTTTTTGAAATTTTTTTTTTGAAAATTTTTTTTTCAATTTTTTTTTAAATTTTTTTTTTTATTTTTTTTTTTGAAATTTTTTTAAAACTTTTATTTGAAAATTTTTTTTTTTCAATTTTTTTTTTCAATTTTTTTTAAATTTTTTTTTATTTTTTTTTAAATTTTTTTTAAAATTTTTTTTCTTTATTTTTTTTTAATTTTCTTTTTGAAAATTTTTTTTTGAGATTTTTTTTATATTTTTTTTTTGAAATCTTTTTTTTTGAAATTTTTTTTTTCGAAAATTTTTTTGAAATTTTTTTTGTATTTTTTTTCGAATTTTTTTTCAATTTTTTTTTTAATTTTTTTTTTTAATTTTTTTTTTGAAATTTTTTTTAAATTTTTTTTTTGAAATTTTTTTTTTGAAATTTTTTTTTTCGAAAATTTTTTTGAAATTTTTTTTGGATTTTTTTTAAAATTTTTTTTTCGAAATTTTTTTTCGAATTTTTTTTAAAATTTTTTTTAAATTTTTTTTTTTAATTTTTTTTTTTTTAATTTTTTTAAAAATTTTTTTGAAAATTTTTTTTTTTTGAAATTTTTTTAAAATTTTTTTTAAAATTGTTTTTTCTTTGAAAATCTTTTTTTGAATTTTCTTTTTGAAAATTTTTTTTTGAAATTTTTTTAAAATTTTTTTTTGAAATTTTTTTTTTCGAAATTTTTTTTTTTGAAATTTTTTTTTAAATTTTTTTAAAATTTTTTTTTAAATTTTTTTTTGAAAATCTTTTTTTTTGAAAATCTTTTTTTTTTGAAATTTTTTTTTTCGAAAATTTTTTTGAAATTTTTTATTTTGAAAATTTTTTTTTCGAATTTTTTTAATTTTTTTTTTTGAAATTTTTTTTAAATTTTTTTTTGAAATTTTTTTTTTGAAATTTTTTTTTTCGAAAATTTTTTTGAAATTTTTTTTGGATTTTTTTTTAAAATTTTTTTTTCGAAATTTTTTTTCGAATTTTTTTTTCAATTTTTTTTAAAAATTTTTATTTTAATTTTTTTAAAATTTTTTTTGAAAATTTTTTTTTTGAAATTTTTTTTTCGAAAATTATTTTGAAATTTTTTTTCAATTTTTTTAAAATTTTTTTTTTAATTTTTTTTTTGAAATTTTTTTGAAATTTTTTTTTGAAATTTTTTTTAATGTTTTTTTTAATTTTATTTCTTTGAAAATTTTTTTTTGAATTTTCTTTTTGAAAATTTTTTTTTTGAAATTTTTTTTAAATTTTTTTTTTGAAATTTTTTTTTGAATTTTTTTTTTGAAAATTTTTTTGAAATTTTTTTTGAATTTTTTTTTTTGAAATTTTTTTTTCGAAATTTTTTTTCGAATTTTTTCAATTTTTTTTTTAATTTTTTTAAAATTTTTTTTTGAAATTTTTTTTTCGAAAATTTTTTTGAAATTTTTTTTAAATTTTTTTTAAAATTTTTTTTTCTTGAAAATTTTTTTTTCGAATTTTCTTTTTGAAAATTTTTTTTTAATTTTTTATTTTTTTTTATTTTTATTTTTTTTTTGTTTTTGAAATTTTTTTTTTGGAAATTTTTTCTGAATTTTTTTTAAATTTTTTTTTGAAATTTTTTTTTTCGAAAATTTTTTTGAAATTTTTTTTGGATTTTTTTTTTAAATTTTTTTTTCGAAATTTTTTTTCGAATTTTTTTTCAATTTTTTTTTAAATTTTTTTTAAATTTTTTTTTTGAAATTTTTTTTTTCTATTTTTTTTAAATTTTTTTTTCAATTTTTTTAAAGTTTTTTTTTGAAATTTTTTTAAAATTTTTTATTTTAATTTTTTTTTAAAATTTTTTTTTTGAAATTTTTTTTTTGAAATTTTTTTTAAATTTTTTTTTAAAAATTTTTTTAAAGATTTTTTTGAAATTTTTTTTTTTGAAATTTTTTTAAAATTTTTTTTTGAAAAACTTTTTTTTTGAAATTTTTTTTTCGAATTTTTTTTTGGAATTTTTTTTGAAATTTTTTTTTTTAATTTTTTTTTTTGAAATTTTTTTTAAATTTTTTTTTGAAAATTTTTTTTTTGAAATTTTTTTAAAATTTTTATTTGAAAATTTTTTTTTTTGAAATTTTTTTTTTCAATTTTTTTAAATTTTTTTTTATTTTTTTTTTTATTTTTTTTTTAATTTTTTTTAAATTTTTTTTTTGAAAATTTTTTTTTTGAAATTTTTTTTTTCGAAAATTTTTTTGAAATTTTTTTTTTGAAAATTTTTTTTTCAATTTTTTTTTAAATTTTTTTTTTTATTTTTTTTTTTGAAATTTTTTTAAAACTTTTATTTGAAAATTTTTTTTTTGAAATTTTTTTTTTCAATTTTTTTTAAATTTTTTTTTATTTTTTTTTTAATTTTTTTTAAAATTTTTTTTCTTTATTTTTTTTTAATTTTCTTTTTGAAAATTTTTTTTTGAGATTTTTTTTATATTTTTTTTTTGAAATCTTTTTTTTTGAAATTTTTTTTTTCGAAAATTTTTTTGAAATTTTTTTGTATTTTTTTTTTAATTTTTAATTCGAAATTTTTTTTCGAATTTTTTTTCAATTTTTTTTTTAATTTTTTTTTTAATTTTTTTTTTGAAATTTTTTTTAAATTTTTTTTTTGAAATTTTTTTTTTGAAATTTTTTTTTTCGAAAATTTTTTTGAAATTTTTTTTGGATTTTTTTTAAAAATTTTTTTTCGAAATTTTTTTTCGAATTTTTTTAAAAATTTTTTTTAAATTTTTTTTTTAATTTTTTTTTTTTTAATTTTTTTAAAATTTTTTTTGAAAATTTTTTTTTTTTGAAATTTTTTTAAAATTTTTTTTAAAATTGTTTTTTCTTTGAAAATTTTTTTTTGAATTTTCTTTTTGAAAATTTTTTTTTGAAATTTTTTTAAAATTTTTTTTTGAAATTTTTTTTTTCGAAATTTTTTTTTTTGAAATTTTTTTTTTAATTTTTTTAAAATTTTTTTTTAAATTTTTTTTTTGAAAATCTTTTTTTTTGAAAATCTTTTTTTTTGAAATTTTTTTTTTCGAAAATTTTTTTGAAATTTTTTATTTTGAAAATTTTTTTTTCGAATTTTTTTAATTTTTTTTTTTGAAATTTTTTTTAAATTTTTTTTTGAAATTTTTTTTTTGAAATTTTTTTTTTCGAAAATTTTTTTGAAATTTTTTTTGGATTTTTTTTTAAAATTTTTTTTTCGAAATTTTTTTTCGAATTTTTTTTTCAATTTTTTTTAAAAATTTTTATTTTAATTTTTTTAAAATTTTTTTTGAAAATTTTTTTTTTGAAATTTTTTTTTCGAAAATTGTTTTGAAATTTTTTTTCAATTTTTTTAAAATTTTTTTTTCAATTTTTTTTTTGAAATTTTTTTGAAATTTTTTTTTGAAATTTTTTTTAATGTTTTTTTTAATTTTATTACTTTGAAAATTTTTTTTTGAATTTTCTTTTTGAAAATTTTTTTTTTGAAATTTTTTTTAAATTTTTTTTTTGAAATTTTTTTTTTAATTTTTTTTTTGAAAATTTTTTTGAAATTTTTTTTGAATTTTTTTTTTTGAAATTTTTTTTTCGAAATTTTTTTTCGAATTTTTTCAATTTTTTTTAAAAATTTTTTTTAAATTTTTTTTTAAATTTTTTTAAAATTTTTTTTTGAAATTTTTTTTTCGAAAATTTTTTTGAAATTTTTTTTAAATTTTTTTTAAAATTTTTTTTTCTTGAAAATTTTTTTTTCGAATTTTCTTTTTGAAAATTTTTTTTTAATTTTTTATTTTTTTTTATTTTTATTTTTTTTTTGTTTTTGAAATTTTTTTTTTGGAAATTTTTTCTGAATTTTTTTTAAATTTTTTTTTGAAATTTTTTTTTTCGAAAATTTTTTTGAAATTTTTTTTGGATTTTTTTTTTAAATTTTTTTTTCGAAATTTTTTTTCGAATTTTTTTTCAATTTTTTTTTAAATTTTTTTTTAAATTTTTTTTTTGAAATTTTTTTTTTCAATTTTTTTTAAATTTTTTTTTCAATTTTTTTAAAGATTTTTTTTGAAATTTTTTTAAAATTTTTTATTTTAATTTTTTTTTCTTTGAAAAATTTTTTTTTTATTTTCTTTTTGAAAAATTTTTTTTGAAATTTTTTTTTTTAATTTTTTTTTTTGAAATTTTTTTTAAATTTTTTTTTGAAAATTTTTTTTTTGAAATTTTTTTAAAATTTTTATTTGAAAATTTTTTTTTTTGAAATTTTTTTTTTCAATTTTTTTAAATTTTTTTTTATTTTTTTTTTATTTTTTTTTTAATTTTTTTTAAATTTTTTTTTTGAAAATTTTTTTTTTGAAATTTTTTTTTTCGAAAATTTTTTTGAAATTTTTTTTTTGAAAATTTTTTTTTCAATTTTTTTTTAAATTTTTTTTTTTATTTTTTTTTTTGAAATTTTTTTAAAACTTTTATTTGAAAATTTTTTTTTTTCAATTTTTTTTTTCAATTTTTTTTAAATTTTTTTTTATTTTTTTTTTAATTTTTTTTAAAATTTTTTTTCTTTATTTTTTTTTAATTTTCTTTTTGAAAATTTTTTTTTGAGATTTTTTTTATATTTTTTTTTTGAAATCTTTTTTTTTGAAATTTTTTTTTTCGAAAATTTTTTTGAAATTTTTTTTGTATTTTTTTTCGAATTTTTTTTCAATTTTTTTTTTAATTTTTTTTTTTAATTTTTTTTTTGAAATTTTTTTTAAATTTTTTTTTTGAAATTTTTTTTTTGAAATTTTTTTTTTCGAAAATTTTTTTGAAATTTTTTTTGGATTTTTTTTAAAATTTTTTTTTCGAAATTTTTTTTCGAATTTTTTTTAAAATTTTTTTTAAATTTTTTTTTTTAATTTTTTTTTTTTTAATTTTTTTAAAAATTTTTTTGAAAATTTTTTTTTTTTGAAATTTTTTTAAAATTTTTTTTAAAATTGTTTTTTCTTTGAAAATCTTTTTTTGAATTTTCTTTTTGAAAATTTTTTTTTGAAATTTTTTTAAAATTTTTTTTTGAAATTTTTTTTTTCGAAATTTTTTTTTTTGAAATTTTTTTTTAAATTTTTTTAAAATTTTTTTTTAAATTTTTTTTTGAAAATCTTTTTTTTTGAAAATCTTTTTTTTTGAAATTTTTTTTTTCGAAAATTTTTTTGAAATTTTTTATTTTGAAAATTTTTTTTTCGAATTTTTTTAATTTTTTTTTTTTGAAATTTTTTTTAAATTTTTTTTTGAAATTTTTTTTTTGAAATTTTTTTTTTCGAAAATTTTTTTGAAATTTTTTTTGGATTTTTTTTTAAAATTTTTTTTTCGAAATTTTTTTTCGAATTTTTTTTTCAATTTTTTTTAAAAATTTTTATTTTAATTTTTTTAAAATTTTTTTTGAAAATTTTTTTTTTGAAATTTTTTTTTCGAAAATTATTTTGAAATTTTTTTTCAATTTTTTTAAAATTTTTTTTTTAATTTTTTTTTTGAAATTTTTTTGAAATTTTTTTTTGAAATTTTTTTTAATGTTTTTTTTAATTTTATTTCTTTGAAAATTTTTTTTTGAATTTTCTTTTTGAAAATTTTTTTTTTGAAATTTTTTTTAAATTTTTTTTTTGAAATTTTTTTTTGAATTTTTTTTTTGAAAATTTTTTTGAAATTTTTTTTGAATTTTTTTTTTTGAAATTTTTTTTTCGAAATTTTTTTTCGAATTTTTTCAATTTTTTTTTTAATTTTTTTAAAATTTTTTTTTGAAATTTTTTTTTCGAAAATTTTTTTGAAATTTTTTTTAAATTTTTTTTAAAATTTTTTTTTCTTGAAAATTTTTTTTTCGAATTTTCTTTTTGAAAATTTTTTTTTAATTTTTTATTTTTTTTTATTTTTATTTTTTTTTTGTTTTTGAAATTTTTTTTTTGGAAATTTTTTCTGAATTTTTTTTAAATTTTTTTTTGAAATTTTTTTTTTCGAAAATTTTTTTGAAATTTTTTTTGGATTTTTTTTTTAAATTTTTTTTTCGAAATTTTTTTTCGAATTTTTTTTCAATTTTTTTTTAAATTTTTTTTAAATTTTTTTTTTGAAATTTTTTTTTTCTATTTTTTTTAAATTTTTTTTTCAATTTTTTTAAAGTTTTTTTTTGAAATTTTTTTAAAATTTTTTATTTTAATTTTTTTTTCTTTGAAAAATTTTTTTTTTATTTTCTTTTTGAAAAATTTTTTTTGAAATTTTTTTTAAATTTTTTTTTTGAAATTTTTTTTTGAATTTTTTTTTTGTAAATTTTTTTGAAATTTTTTTTGAATTTTTTTTTTTGAATTTTTTTTTCGAAATTTTTTTTCGATTTTTTTCAATTTTTTTTAAATTTTTTTTTTTAATTTTTTTTTTTGAAATTTTTTTTAAATTTTTTTTTTTTATTTTTTTTTCGAATTTTTTTTTGAAATTTAAAAAAAAATTGAAAAAAAAAATCCGAAAAAAAATTTCGAAAATAAAATTTCAAAAAAAAAATTCAAAAAAAATTTCAAAAAAATTTTCGAAAAAAAAAATTTCAAAAATTTTTAAATTTTTTTTTTTTGAAATTTTTTTTTTAATTTTTTTTTGAAAATTTTTTTTTTTGAAATTTTTTTTTTCGAAAATTTTTTTTTCGAAAATTTTTTTGAATTTTTTTTTGAATTTTTTTTTCGAAATTTTGTTTCGAATTTTTTTTAAAAATTTTTTTAAATTTTTTTTTTTATTTTTTTTAAAATTTTTTTTGAAAAATTTTTTTTTTCAATTTTTTTAAAATTTTTTTTTTAATTTTTTTTTTTGAAATTTTTTTTTGAATTTTCCTTTTGAAAATTTTTTTTTTCGAAAATTTTTTTGAAATTTTTTTTGAATTTTCTTTTTGAAATTTTTTTTTAGAAATTTTTTTTCGAATTTTTTTTTCAATTTTTTTTTAAATTTTTTTTTAAATTTTTTTTTAAATTCTTTTTTAAATTTTGTTTTGAAAATTTTTTTTTTGAAATTTTTTTTTTCGAAAATTATTTTGAAATTTTTTTTCAATTTTTTTTTAATTTTTTTTTTTAATTTTTTTTTTTAATTTTTTTTAAAATTTTTTTTTGAAAATTTTTTTTTTTTATTTTTTTTTCCGAAAATTTTTTTGAAATTTTTTTAGAAATTTTTTTTTTGAAAATTTTTTTTTTAAATTTTTTTTTTCAATTTTTTTTTAAATTTTTTTTTTAAATTTTTTTAAAAATTTTTTTTGAAAATTTTTTTTTTTGAAATTTTTTTAAAATTTTTTTTTGAAAAACTTTTTTTTTGAAATTTTTTTTTTGAAATTTTTTTAAATTTTTTTTTAAATTGTTTTTTCTTTGAAAATTTTTTTTTGAATTTTCTTTTTGAAAATTTTTTTTGAAATTTTTTTTAAATTTTTTTTTTGAAATTTTTTTTTTCGAAATTTTTTTTTTTGAAATTTTTTTTTAAATTTTTTTAAAATTTTTTTTAAAATTTTTTTATCTTTGAAAATTTTTTTTTCTTTGAAAATTTTTTTTAAATTTTCTTTTTGAAAATTTTTTTTTGAAATTTTTTTTAAATTTTTTTTTTAAAAATTTTTTTTTTGAAATTTTTTTTTTCGAAAATTTTTTTGAAATTTTTTTTGAATTTTTTTTTTGAAATTTTTTTTTCGAAATTTTTTTTCGAATTTTTTCAATTTTTTTTTTAAATTTTTTTTAAAATTTTTTTTTTGAAATTTTTTTTAAATTTTTTTTTGAAATTTTTTTAAATTTTTTTTTTAAATTTTTTTTTCTTGAAAATTTTTTTTTCGAATTTTCTCTTTGAAATTTTTTTTTGAATTTTTTTTTAAATTTTTTACTTTTTTTTATTTTAATTTTTTTTTGTTTTTGAAATTTTTTTTTAAATTTTTTTTTTCGAAAATTTTTTTGAAATTTTTTTTGAAATTTTTTTTTTGAAAATTTTTTTTTCGAATTTTTTTTTTGAAATTTTTTTTGAAATTTTTTTTTTAATTTTTTTTTTTGAAATTTTTTTTAAATTTTTTTTTTGAAAATTTTTTTTTTTGAAATTTGTTTTTTCGAAAAAATTTTTGAAATTTTTTTTGAAATTTTTTTTTTGAAAATTTTTTTTTTGAAATTTTTTTTTTAATTTTTTTTTTAATTTTTTTTTTATTTTTTTTAAAATTTTTTTTGAAAAATTTTTTTTTTTGAAATTTTTTTAAAATTTTTTTAAAATTTTTTTAAAGATTTTTTTTGAAATTTTTTTTTTTGAAATTTTTTTAAATTTTTTTTTATTGTTTTTTTTTTGAAAAATTTTTTTTTTATTGTTTTTTTTTGAAATTTTTTTTTTCGAAATTTTTTTTTTGAAAATTTTTTTTTTAAATTTTTTTAAAATTTTTTTTTAAATTTTTTTTTCTTTGAAAATTTTTTTTGAATTTTCTTTTTGAAAATTTTTTTTTGAAATTTTTTTTAAATTTTTTTTTTGAAAATTTTTTTTTTGAAATTTTTTTTATCGAAAATTTTTTTGAAATTTTTTTGAATTTTTTTTGAAATTTTTTTTTCGAAATTTTTTTTCGAATTTTTTTTTCAATTCTTTTTAAAATTTTTTTTTTTTATTTTTTTAAAATTTTTTTTAAATTTTTTTTTTCGAAAATTTTTTTGAATTTTGTTTTTTTGAAATTTTTTTTTGAATTTTCTTTTTGAAATTTTTTTTTTTTAATTTTTTTAAAATTTTTCCTTGAAAATTTTTTTTTTGAAATTTTTATTTTCGAAAATTTTTTTGAAATTTTTTTTGAATTTTTTTTTTGAAATTTTTTTTTTCAATTTTTTTTAAAATTTTTTTAATGATTATTTTGAAATTTTTTTAAATTTTTTTTCTTTGAAAAATTTTTTTTGAATTTTCTTTTTGAAAATTTTTTTTTTGAAATTTTTTTAAAATTTTTTTTTTTAATTTTTTTTTTGAAAATTTTTTTGAAATTTTTTTTAAATTTTTTTTTTGAAATTTTTTTTAAATTTTTTTTTGAAATTTTTTTTTCGAAAATTTTTTTGAAATTTTTTTTAAATTTTTTTTAAAATTTTTTTTTCTTGAAAATTTTTTTTTCGAATTTTCTTTTTGAAAATTTTTTTTTAATTTTTTATTTTTTTTTATTTTTATTTTGTTTTTGAAATTTTTTTTTTGGAAATTTTTTCTGAATTTTTTTAAAATTTTTTTTTGAAAATTTTTTTTCGAAAATTTTTTTGAAATTTTTTTTAAATTTTTTTTTAAATTTTTTTTTCTTAAAAATTTTTTTTCGAATTTTCTTTTTGAAAATTTTTTTTTATTTTTCTTTTGTTTATGAAATTTTTTCTTGGAAATTTTTTCTGAATTTTTAAAAAAATTTTTTTTAAAATTTTTTTTTTCAATTTTTTTTAAAATTTTTTTTTTTCATTTTTTTTTAAATTTTTTTTTTTGAAAATTTTTTTTTTGAAATTTTTTTAAAATTTTTTTTTTGAAAATTTTTTTTTTTTAATTTTTTTTTCGAAAATTTTTTTAAAATTTTTTTTTCTTGAAAATTTTTTTTTCGAATTTTCTCTTTGAAATTTTTTTTGAATTTTTTTTAAAATTTTTTTTATTTTTTTTAAATTTTTTTTCTAATTTTTAATTTTTTTTTGTTTTTGAAATTTTTTTATGGAAATTTTTTCTGAATTTTTTTTAAATTTTTTTTTAAATTTTTTTTTGAAAATTTTTTTTAAATTATTTTTTTGAAAATTTTTTTTTTGAAATTTTTTTTTCGAAAATTTATTTGAAATTTTTTTTGAAATTTTTTATTTTGAAAATTTTTTTTTCGAATTTTTTTTTCAATTTTTTTTTAAATTTTTTCTTTAATTTTTTTTTTAAATTTTTTTTAAATTTTTTTTTTGAAAATTTTTTTTTTGAAATTTTTTTTTTCGAACATTTTTTTGAAATTTTTTTTTTGAAAATTTTTTATTCGAATTTTTTTTCAATTTTTTTTTTTTTTTTTTTTTAATTTTTTTTTTTGAATTTTTTTTAAATTTTTTTTTTGAAAATTTTTTTTTTTTGAAATTTTTTTTAAATTTTTTTTTGAAATTTTTTTAAAATTTTTTTTTAAATTTTTTTTTATATTTTTTTTTTATTTTTTTTTTGAAATTTTTTTCTTTATTTTTTTTTAATTTTCTTTTTGATAATTTTTTTTTGAGATTTTTTTTAAATTTTTTTTTTGAAATCTTTTTTTTTGAAATTTTTTTGAAATTTTTTTTGGATTTTTTTTTTTAATTTTTTTTTCGAAATTTTTTTTCGAATTTTTTTTCAAATTTTTTTTAAATTTTTTTTTTTAATTTTTTTTTTTGAAATTTTTTTAAAATTTTTTTTGAATTTTTTTTTTTTTGAAATTTTTTTTTTCGAAAATTTTTTTGAAATTTTTTTTGAAATTTTTTTTTTGAAAATTTTTTTTTTTGAAATTTTTTTAAAATTTTTTTTTAATTTTTTTAAAGATTTTTTTTGAAATTTTTTTAAATTTTTTTTTTTATTGTTTTTTTTTTGAAAAATTTTTTTTTATTGTTTTTTTTTTGAAAAATTTTTTTTTGAAATTTTTTTTTTGAAAATTTTTTTTTTGAAATTTTTTTTTTCGAAATTTTTTTTTTGAAAATTTTTTTTTTATTTTTTTTTCTTTGAAAATTTTTTTTTCTTTGAAAATTTTTTTTGAATTTTCTTTTTGAAAATTTTTTTTTGAAATTTTTTTTAAATTTTATTTTTGAAAATTTTTTTTTTGAAATTTTTTTTTTTCAAAAATTTTTTTGAAATATTTTTTGAATTTTTTTTTGAAATTTTTTTTTTGAAATTTTTTTTCGAATTTTTTTTTTCAATTTTTTTTAAAATTTTTTTTTTTATATTTTTTTTGAATTATTTTTGAAATTTTTTTTTGAAAATTTTTTTTTTCGAAAATTTTTTTGAATTTTTTTTTGAATTTTTTTTTTTGAAAATTTTTTTAAATTTTTCCTTGAAAATTTTTTTTTTTGAAATTTTTTTTTTCGAAAATTTTTTTGAATTTTTTTTTGAATTTTTTTTTGAAAATTTTTTTTTTGAAATTTTTTTTTTGAAAATTTTTTTGAAATTTTTTTTAAATTTTTTTTTTGAAATTTTTTTTAAATTTTTTTTTGAAATTTTTTTTTCGAAAATTTTTTTGAAATTTTTTTTAAATTTTTTTTTAAATTTTTTTTTCTTGAAAATTTTTTTTTCGAATTTTCTTTTTGAAAATTTTTTTTTAATTTTTTATTTTTTTTTATTTTTATTTTGTTTTTGAAATTTTTTTTTTGGAAATTTTTTCTGAATTTTTTTAAAATTTTTTTTTGAAAATTTTTTTTCGAAAATTTTTTTGAAATTTTTTTTAAATTTTTTTTTAAATTTTTTTTTCTTAAAAATTTTTTTTCGAATTTTCTTTTTGAAAATTTTTTTTTATTTTTCTTTTGTTTATGAAATTTTTTTTTTGGAAATTTTTTCTGAATTTTTAAAAAAATTTTTTTTTAAATTTTTTTTTTCAATTTTTTTTAAAATTTTTTTTTTCATTTTTTTTTAAATTTTTTTTAAATTTTTTTTTTTGAAAATTTTTTTTTTGAAATTTTTTTTAAATTTTTTTTTTGAAAATTTTTTTTTTTAAATTTTTTTTTCGAAAATTTTTTTAAAATTTTTTTTTCTTGAAAATTTTTTTTTCGAATTTTCTCTTTGAAATTTTTTTTTGAATTTTTTTTAAAATTTTTTTTATTTTTTTTAAATTTTTTTTCTAATTTTTAATTTTTTTTTGTTTTTGAAATTTTTTTTTGGAAATTTTTTCTGAATTTTTTTTAAATTTTTTTTTAAATTTTTTTTTGAAAATTTTTTTTAAATTATTTTTTTGAAAATTTTTTTTTTGAAATTTTTTTTTCGAAAATTTATTTGAAATTTTTTTTGAAATTTTTTATTTTGAAAATTTTTTTTTCGAATTTTTTTTTCAATTTTTTTTTAAATTTTTTCTTTAATTTTTTTTTTAAATTTTTTTTAAATTTTTTTTTTGAAAATTTTTTTTTTGAAATTTTTTTTTTCGAACATTTTTTTGAAATTTTTTTTGAAATTTTTTTTTTGAAAATTTTTTATTCGAATTTTTTTTCAATTTTTTTTTAAATTTTTTTTTTAATTTTTTTTTTGAATTTTTTTTAAATTTTTTTTTTGAAAATTTTTTTTTTTTGAAATTTTTTTTAAATTTTTTTTTGAAATTTTTTTAAAATTTTTTTTTAAATTTTTTTTTATATTTTTTTTTTATTTTTTTTTTGAAATTTTTTTCTTTATTTTTTTTTTAATTTTTTTTTTGATAATTTTTTTTTGAGATTTTTTTTAAATTTTTTTTTTGAAATCTTTTTTTTTGAAATTTTTTTGAAATTTTTTTTGGATTTTTTTTTTAAATTTTTTTTTCGAAATTTTTTTTCGAATTTTTTTTCAAATTTTTTTTAAATTTTTTTTAAATTTTTTTTGAAATTTTTTTTTTTGAAATTTTTTTTTTCGAAAATTTTTTTGAAATTTTTTTTGAAATTTTTTTTTTGAAAATTTTTTTTTTTGAAATTTTTTTAAAATTTTTTTTAAATTTTTTTAAAGATTTTTTTTGAAATTTTTTTAAATTTTTTTTTTTATTGTTTTTTTTTTGAAAAATTTTTTTTTATTGTTTTTTTTTTGAAAAATTTTTTTTTTGAAATTTTTTTTTTGAAAATTTTTTTTTGAAATTTTTTTTTTCGAAATTTTTTTTTTGAAAATTTTTTTTTTATTTTTTTTTCTTTGAAAATTTTTTTTTCTTTGAAAATTTTTTTTGAATTTTCTTTTTGAAAATTTTTTTTTGAAATTTTTTTTAAATTTTATTTTTGAAAACTTTTTTTTTGAAATTTTTTTTTTCAAAAATTTTTTTGAAATTTTTTTCGAATTTTTTTTTGAAATTTTTTTTTTGAAATTTTTTTTCGAATTTTTTTTTTCAATTTTTTTTAAAATTTTTTTTTTTATTTTTTTTTTGAATTATTTTTGAAATTTTTTTTTGAAAATTTTTTTTTTCGAAAATTTTTTTGAATTTTTTTTTGAATTTTTTTTTTTGAAAATTTTTTTAAATTTTTCCTTGAAAATTTTTTTTTTTGAAATTTTTTTTTTCGAAAATTTTTTTGAATTTTTTTTGAATTTCTTTTGAAAATTTTTTTTTTGAAATTTTTTTTTTGAAATTTTTTTTTAAATTTTTTTTTAAATTTTTTTAAAGATTTTTTTGAATTTTTTTTTTGAAATTTTTTTAAATTTTTTTTTTTAATTTTTTTTCTTTGAAAATTTTTTTTTGAACTTTCTTTTTGAAAATTTTTTTTTTGAAATTTTTTTTAAATTTTTTATTTGAAAATTTTTTTTTTAATTTTTTTTTTGAAAATTTTTTTGAAATTTTTTTTGAATTTTTTTTTTTTAAATTTTTTTTCGAATTTTTTTTTCGAATTTTTTAAATTTTTTTTTAAATTTTTTTTTAAATTTTTTTTTTGAAATTTTTTTTAAATTTTTTTTTAAATTTTTTTTTCTTGAAAATTTTATTTTCGAATTTTCTTTTTGAAATTTTTTTTTTATTTTTTATTTTTTTTATTTTTATTTTTTTTTTGTTTTTGATTTTTTTTTTTTGGAAATTCTTTCTGAATTTTTTTGAAATTTTTTTTAAAATTTATTTTTTCGAAAATTTTTTTTTCAATTTTTTTTTAAATTTTTTTTTAAATTTTATTTTGGAATTTTTTTTTAAATTTTTTTTTAAAGTTTTTTTTTTGAAATTTTTTTTTTGAAAATTTTTTTGAAATTTTTTTTGAATTTTTTTTAAAATTTATTTTTTCGAAAATTTTTTTTTTCAATTTTTTTTTAAATTTTTTTTTCAATTTTATTTTGGAATTTTTTTTTTAATTTTTTTTTTTAAATTTTTTTTTTGAATTTTTTTTTTTTTGAAAATTTTTTTGAAATTTTTTTTGAATTTTTATTTGAAATTTTTTTTAAATTTTTTTTTGAACATTTTTTTTCAATTTTTTTTAAATTTTTTTTTTGAATTTTTTTTTTTGAAATTTTTTTGAAATTTTTTTTGAATTTTTTTTTTGAAATTTTTTTTTCGAAATTTTTTTTCGAATTTTTTTAATTTTTTTTTTTGAAATTTTTTTTAAATTTTTTTTTGAAATTTTTTTTTTGAAATTTTTTTTTTCGAAAATTTTTTTGAAATTTTTTTTGGATTTTTTTTTTAAATTTTTTTTTCGAAATTTTTTTTCGAATTTTTTTTTCAATTTTTTTTAAAAATTTTTATTTTAATTTTTTTTTAAATTTTTTTAAAATTTTTTTTGAAAATTTTTTTTTTGAAATTTTTTTTTCGAAAATTATTTTGAAATTTTTTTTCAATTTTTTTAAAAAAATTTTTTTTATTTTTTTTTTGAAATTTTTTTTAAATTTTTTTTTGAAAATTTTTTTTTTTTTAATTTTTTTTTTGAAAATTTTTTTTTTTGAAATTTTTTTTTTATTTTTTTTTAAATTTTTTTTTTAATTTTTTTTTCTTTGAAATTTTTTTTTTCTTTGAAAATTTTTTTTGAATTTTCTTTTTGAAAATTTTTTTTTGAAATTTTTTTTTAATTTTTTTTTTGAAAATTTTTTTTTTGAAATTTTTTTTTCGAAAATTTTTTTGAAATTTTTTTTGAATTTTTTTTTGAAATTTTTCTTTTGAAATTTTTTTTCGAATTTTTTTTTCAATTTTTTTAAAAATTTTTTTTTTATTTTTTTTTTATTTTTTTTTTATTTCTTAAATTTTTTTTTGAAAATTTTTTTTCGAAAATTTTTTTGAAATTTTTTAAAATTTTTTTTTTTTTAATTTTTTTTCTTTGAAAATTTTTTTTTGAATTCTCTTTTTGAAATTTTGTTTTTGAAAATTTTTTTAAATTTTTCCATGAAAATTTTTTTTTTTGAAATTTTTTTTTTCGAAAATTTTTTTGAATTTTTTTTTGAATTTTTTTTTTTGAAAATTTTTTTTTTGAAATTTTTTTTTTGAAATTTTTTTTAAATTTTTTTTTAAATTTTTTTAAAGATTTTTTTGAAATTTTTTTTTGAAATTTTTTTTAATGTTTTTTTTAATTTTATTTCTTTGAAAATTTTTTTTTGAATTTTCTTTTTGAAAATTATTTTTTTGAAATTTTTTTTAAATTTTTTTTTTGAAATTTTTTTTTTTAATTTTTTTTTTGAAAATTTTTTTGAAATTTTTTCTTTGAATTTTTTTTTTGAAATTTTTTTTTCGAAATTTTTTTTCGAATTTTTTCAATTTTTTTTAAAAATTTTTTTTAAATTTTTTTTTAAATTTTTTTTAAATTTTTTTTTGAAATTTTTTTTTCGAAAATTTTTTTGAAATTTTTTTTAAATTTTTTTTAAAATTTTTTTTTCTTGAAAATTTTTTTTTCGAATTTTCTTTTTGAAAATTTTTTTTTAATTTTATTTTTTTTTATTTTTATTTTTTTTTTGTTTTTGAAATTTTTTTTTTGGAAATTTTTTCTGAATTTTTTTAAAATTTTTTTTTGAATTTTTTTTTTCGAAAATTTTTTTGAAATTTTTTTTGGATTTTTTTTTTAAATTTTTTTTTTCGAAATTTTTTTTCGAATTTTTTTTCAATTTTTTTTTAAATTTTTTTTTTTTTAATTTTTTTTTTGAAATTTTTTTTTTCAATTTTTTTTAAATTTTTTTTTTCAATTTTTTTAAAGATTTTTTTTGAAATTTTTTTTTTTTGAAATTTTTTTAAAATTTTTTATTTTAATTTTTTTTTCTTTGAAAAATTTTTTTTTTATTTTCTTTTTGAAAAATTTTTTTTGAAATTTTTTTAAAATTTTTTTTTTGAAATTTTTTTTTGAATTTTTTTTTTGTAAATTTTTTTGAAATTTTTTTTGAATTTTTTTTTTTGAATTTTTTTTTCGAAATTTTTTTTCGATTTTTTTCAATTTTTTTTTAAATTTTTTTTTTTATTTTTTTTTTGAAATTTTTTTTAAATTTTTTTTTAAATTTTTTTTTCGAAATTTTTTTTGAAATTTAAAAAAAAATTGAAAAAAAAAATCCGAAAAAAAATTTCGAAAATAAAATTTCAAAAAAAAAATTCAAAAAAAATTTCAAAAAAATTTTCGAAAAAAAAAATTTCAAAAATTTTTAAATTTTTTTTTTTTGAAATTTTTTTTAAAATTTTTTTTTGAAAATTTTTTTTTTGAAATTTTTTTTTTCGAAAATTTTTTTTTCGAAAATTTTTTTGAAATTTTTTTTGAATTTTTTTTTTCGAAATTTTGTTTCGAATTTTTTTTAAAAATTTTTTTAAATTTTTTTTTGAAATTTTTTTAAAATTTTTTTTTGAAAAACTTTTTTTTTGAAATTTTTTTTTTGAAATTTTTTTTTGAATTTTTTTTAAAATTTTTTTTTAAATTGTTTTTTCTTTGAAAATTTTTTTTTGAATTTTCTTTTTGAAAATTTTTTTTGAAATTTTCTTTAAATTTTTTTTTTGAAATTTTTTTTTTCGAAATTTTTTTTTTTGAAATTTTTTTTTAAATTTTTTTAAAATTTTTTTTAAAATTTTTTTTTCTTGAAAATTTTTTTTTCGAATTTTCTCTTTGAAATTTTTTTTTGAATTTTTTTTTAAATTTTTTTTTATTTTTTTTAAAATTTTTTTTTAAATTTTTTACTTTTTTTTATTTTAATTTTTTTTTGTTTTTGAAATTTTTTTTTGGAAATTTTTTCTGAATTTTTTTAAAATTTTTTTTAAAATTTTTATTTTCGAAAATTTTTTTGAAATTTTTTTGAAATTTTTTTTTTAATTTTTTTTTTGAAATTTTTTTAAAATTTTTTTTTGAAATTTTTTTTTTCGAATTTTTTTTTTTGAAATTTTTTTAAAAATTTTTTTAAAATTTTTTTTTTAATTTTTTTTTGAAAATCTTTTTTTTTGAAATTTTTTTTTTCGAAAATTTTTTTGAAATTTTTTTTGAAATTTTTTATTTTGAAAATTTTTTTTTCGAATTTTTTTTTCAATTTTTTTTTAAATTTTTTCTTTAATTTTTTTTAAAATTTTTTTTTAAATTTTTTTTTGAAAATTTTTTTTTTGAAATTTTTTTTTTCGAAAATTTTTTTGAAATTTTTTTTGAAATTTTTTTTTTTGAAAATTTTTTTTTCGAATTTTTTTTTCAATTTTTTTTTAAATTTTTTTTTAATTTTTTTTTTTGAATTTTTTTTAAATTTTTTTTTTGAAAAATTTTTATTTTTGAAATTTTTTTGAAATTTTTTTTGAATTTTTTTTTTGAAATTTTTTTTTCGAAATTTTTTTTCGAATTTTTTTAATTTTTTTTTTGAAATTTTTTTTAAATTTTTTTTTGAAATTTTTTTTTTGAAATTTTTTTTTTCGAAAATTTTTTTGAAATTTTTTTTGGATTTTTTTTTTAAATTTTTTTTTCGAAATTTTTTTTCGAATTTTTTTTTCAATTTTTTTTAAAAATTTTTATTTTAAATTTTTTTTTTAATTTTTTTAAAATTTTTTTTGAAAATTTTTTTTTTGAAATTTTTTTTTCGAAAATTATTTTGAAATTTTTTTTCAATTTTTTTATTTTTTTTTTGAAATTTTTTTTAAATTTTTTTTTGAAAATTTTTTTTTTTTTTAATTTTTTTTTTGAAAATTTTTTTTTTGAAATTTTTTTTTTATTTTTTTTTTAAATTTTTTTTTTTAATTTTTTTTTCTTTGAAAATTTTTTTTTCTTTGAAAATTTTTTTTGAATTTTCTTTTTGAAAATTTTTTTTTGAAATTTTTTTTTAATTTTTTTTTTGAAAATTTTTTTTTTGAAATTTTTTTTTTCGAAAATTTTTTTGAAATTTTTTTTGAATTTTTTTTTGAAATTTTTTTTTTGAAATTTTTTTTCGAATTTTTTTTTCAATTTTTTTAAAAATTTTTTTTTTTTTTTTTTTTTATTTTTTTTTTATTTTTTAAATTTTTTTTTGAAAATTTTTTTTCGAAAATTTTTTTGAAATTTTTTAAAATTTTTTTTTTTTTATTTTTTTTCTTTGAAAATTTTTTTTTGAATTCTCTTTTTGAAATTTTGTTTTTGAAAATTTTTTTAAATTTTTCCATGAAAATTTTTTTTTTTGAAATTTTTTTTTTCGAAAATTTTTTTGAATTTTTTTTTGAATTTTTTTTTTTGAAAATTTTTTTTTGAAATTTTTTTTTTGAAATTTTTTTTAAATTTTTTTTTAAATTTTTTTAAAGATTTTTTTGAAATTTTTTTTTGAAATTTTTTTTAATGTTTTTTTTAATTTTATTTCTTTGAAAATTTTTTTTTGAATTTTCTTTTTGAAAATTTTTTTTTTGAAATTTTTTTAAATTTTTTTTTTGAAATTTTTATTTTTAATTTTTTTTTTGAAAATTTTTTTGAAATTTTTTTTGAATTTTTTTTTTTGAAATTTTTTTTTCGAAATTTTTTTTCGAATTTTTTCAATTTTTTTCAAAAATTTTTTTTAAATTTTTTTTTAAATTTTTTTTAAATTTTTTTTTGAAATTTTTTTTTCGAAAATTGTTTTGAAATTTTTTTAAATTTTTTTTTTTAATTTTTTTTTCTTGAAAATTTTTTTTTCGAATTTTCTTTTTGAAAATTTTTTTTAAATTTTTTATTATTTTTTATTTTTATTTTTTTTTGTTTTTGAAATTTTTTTTTTGGAAATTTTTTCTGATTTTTTTAAAAATTTTTTTTTGAAATTTTTTTTTTCGAAAATTTTTTTGAAATTTTTTTTGGATTTTTTTTTAAAATTTTTTTTTCGAAATTTTTTTTCGAATTTTTTTTCAATTTTTTTTTTAATTTTTTTTTTAATTTTTTTTTTGAAATTTTTTTTTTCAATTTTTTTTAAATTTTTTTTTTCAATTTTTTTAAAGATTTTTTTTGAAATTTTTTTTTTTGAAATTTTTTTAAAATTTTTTATTTTAATTTTTTTTTCTTTGAAAAATTTTTTTTTTATTTTCTTTTTGAAAAATTTTTTTTGAAATTTTTTTAAAATTTTTTTTTTGAAATTTTTTTTTAAATTTTTTTTTTCAATTTTTTTTAAAATTTTTTTTTTCATTTTTTTTAAAATTTTTTTTAAATTTTTTTTTTGAAATTTTTTTTTTTGAAATTTTTTTTAAATTTTTTTTTTGAAAATTTTTTTTTTTAAATTTTTTTTTCGAAAATTTTTTTAAATTTTTTTTTTCTTGAAAATTTTTTTTTCGAATTTTCTCTTTGAAATTTTTTTTTGAATTTTTTTTAAAATTTTTTTTATTTTTTTTAAATTTTTTTTCTAATTTTTAATTTTTTTTTGTTTTTGAAATTTTTTTTTGGAAATTTTTTCTGAATTTTTTTTAAATTTTTTTTTAAATTTTTTTTTGAAAATTTTTTTAAATTATTTTTTTGAAAATTTTTTTTTTGAAATTTTTTTTTCGAAAATTTATTTGAAATTTTTTTTGAAATTTTTTATTTTGAAAATTTTTTTTTCGAATTTTTTTTTCAATTTTTTTTGAAATTTTTTCTTTAATTTTTTTTTAAAATTTTTTTTAAATTTTTTTTTTGAAAATTTTTTTTTTGAAATTTTTTTTTTTGAACATTTTTTTGAAATTTTTTTTGAAATTTTTTTTTTGAAAATTTTTTATTCGAATTTTTTTTCAATTTTTTTTTTAATTTTTTTTTTTGAATTTTTTTTAAATTTTTTTTTTGAAAATTTTTTTTTTTTGAAATTTTTTTTAAATTTTTTTTTGAAATTTTTTTAAAATTTTTTTTTAAATTTTTTTTTATATTTTTTTTTTTTATTTTTTTTTTGAAATTTTTTTCTTTATTTTTTTTTAATTTTTTTTCTGATAATTTTTTTTTGAGATTTTTTTTAAATTTTTTTTTTGAAATCTTTTTTTTTGAAATTTTTTTGAAATTTTTTTTGGATTTTTTTTTTAAATTTTTTTTTCGAAATTTTTTTTCGAATTTTTTTTCAAATTTTTTTTAAATTTTTTTTTTTAATTTTTTTTTTTGAAATTTTTTTTAAATTTTTTTTGAAATTTTTTTTTTTGAAATTTTTTTTTTCGAAAATTTTTTTGAAATTTTTTTTGAAATTTTTTTTTTGAAAATTTTTTTTTTTGAAATTTTTTTAAAATTTTTTTTTAATTTTTTTAAAGATTTTTTTTGAAATTTTTTTAAATTTTTTTTTTATTGTTTTTTTTTTGAAAAATTTTTTTTTATTGTTTTTTTTTTGAAAAATTTTTTTTTTGAAATTTTTTTTTTGAAAATTTTTTTTTTATTTTTTTTTCTTTGAAAATTTTTTTTTCTTTGAAAATTTTTTTTGAATTTTCTTTTTGAAAATTTTTTTTTGAAATTTTTTTTAAATTTTATTTTTGAAAATTTTTTTTTTGAAATTTTTTTTTTTCAAAAATTTTTTTGAAATTTTTTTTGAATTTTTTTTTGAAATTTTTTTTTTGAAATTTTTTTTCGAATTTTTTTTTTCAATTTTTTTTAAAATTTTTTTTTTATTTTTTTTTTGAATTATTTTTGAAATTTTTTTTTGAAAATTTTTTTTTTCGAAAATTTTTTTGAATTTTTTTTTGAATTTTTTTTTTTGAAAATTTTTTTAAATTTTTCCTTGAAAATTTTTTTTTTTGAAATTTTTTTTTTCGAAAATTTTTTTGAATTTTTTTTTGAATTTTTTTTTGAAAATTTTTTTTTTGAAATTTTTTTTTTGAAATTTTTTTTAAAATTTTTTTTTAAATTTTTTTAAAGATTTTTTTGAATTTTTTTTTTGAAATGTTTTTAAATTTTTTTTTTAATTTTTTTTCTTTGAAAATTTTTTTTTGAACTTTCTTTTTGAAAATTTTTTTTTTGAAATTTTTTTTAAATTTTTTATTTGAAAATTTTTTTTTTAATTTTTTTTTTGAAAATTTTTTTGAAATTTTTTTTGAATTTTTTTTTTTGAAATTTTTTTTCGAATTTTTTTTTCGAATTTTTTCAATTTTTTTTTTAATTTTTTTTTAAATTTTTTTTTTGAAATTTTTTTTAAATTTTTTTTTAAATTTTTTTTTCTAGAAAATTTTATTTTCGAATTTTCTTTTTGAAATTTTTTTTTTATTTTTTATTTTTTTTATTTTTATTTTTTTTTTGTTTTTGAATTTTTTTTTTTGGAAATTCTTTCTGAATTTTTTTTAAATTTTTTTTTGAAATTTTTTTTTCGAAAATTTTTTTGAAATTTTTTTTAATTTTTTTTTTAAATTTTTTTTTCTTGAAAATTTTTTTTTCGAATTTTCTTTTTGAAAATTTTTTTAAAATTTTTTATTTTTTTTTATTTTTATTTTTTTTTTGTTTTTGAAATTTTTTTTTTGGAAATTTTTTCTGAATTTTTAAAAAATTTTTTTTTTTTATTTTTTTTAAATTTTTTTAAATTTTTTTTTGAAAAATTTTTTTTTAAATTTTTTTTTTTATTTTTTTTTCTTGAAAATTTTTTTTTCGAATTTTTTTTTCGAATTTTTTTTTTCAATTTTTTTTTAAATTTTTTTTTTTATTTTTTTTTTGAAATTTTTTTGAAATTTTTTTTTCAATTTTTTTTAAAATTTATTTTTTCGAAAATTTTTTTTTCAATTTTTTTTAAAATTTTTTTTTAAATTTTATTTTGGAATTTTTTTTTAAATTTTTTTTTAAAGTTTTTTTTTTGAATTTTTTTTTTTTGAAAATTTTTTTGAAATTTTTTTTGAATTTTTTTTAAAATTTATTTTTTCGAAAATTTTTTTTTTCAATTTTTTTTTAAATTTTTTTTTCACTTTTATTTTGGAATTTTTTTTTGAATTTTTTTTTTTTAATTTTTTTTTGAATTTTTTTTTTTTTGAAAATTTTTTTGAAATTTTTTTTGAATTTTTTTTTTGAAATTTTTTTTAAATTTTTTTTTGAACATTTTTTTTCAATTTTTTTTAAATTTTTTTTTTTGAATTTTTTTTTTTGAAATTTTTTTTAAATTTTTTTTGAATTTTTTTTTTGAAATTTTTTTTTCGAAATTTTTTTTCGAATTTTTTTAATTTTTTTTTTGAAATTTTTTTTAAATTTTTTTTTGGAATTTTTTTTTTAAAATTTTTTTTTTCGAAAATTTTTTTGAAATTTTTTTTGAATTTTTTTTTTTGAAAATTTTTTTAAATTTTTCCTTGAAAATTTTTTTTTTTGAAATTTTTTTTTTCGAAAATTTTTTTGAATTTTTTTTTGAATTTTTTTTTGAAAATTTTTTTTTTGAAATTTTTTTTTTTAATTTTTTTTTAAAATTTTTTTTTAAATTTTTTTAAAGATTTTTTTGAATTTTTTTTTTGAAATGTTTTTAAATTTTTTTTTTAATTTTTTTTCTTTGAAAATTTTTTTTTGAACTTTCTTTTTGAAAATTTTTTTTTTGAAATTTTTTTTAAATTTTTTATTTGAAAATTTTTTTTTTAATTTTTTTTTTGAAAATTTTTTTGAAATTTTTTTTGAATTTTTTTTTTTGAAATTTTTTTTCGAATTTTTTTTTCGAATTTTTTCAATTTCTTTTTAATTTTTTTTTAAATTTTTTTTTTGAAATTTTTTTTAAATTTTTTTTTAAATTTTTTTTTCTTGAAAATTTTATTTTCGAATTTTCTTTTTGAAATTTTTTTTTTATTTTTTATTTTTTTTATTTTTATTTTTTTTTTGTTTTTGAATTTTTTTTTTGGAAATTCTTTCTGAATTTTTTTTAAATTTTTTTTTGAAATTTTTTTTTCGAAAATTTTTTTGAAATTTTTTTTAATTTTTTTTTTAAATTTTTTTTTCTTGAAAATTTTTTTTTCGAATTTTCTTTTTGAAAATTTTTTTAAAATTTTTTATTTTTTTTTATTTTTATTTTTTTTTTGTTTTTGAAATTTTTTTTTTGGAAATTTTTTCTGAATTTTTTAAAAATTTTTTTTTTTTATTTTTTTTAAATTTTTTTAAATTTTTTTTTGAAAAATTTTTTTTTAAATTTTTTTTTTTATTTTTTTTTCTTGAAAATTTTTTTTTCGAATTTTTTTTTCGAATTTTTTTTTTCAATTTTTTTTTAAATTTTTTTTTTTATTTTTTTTTTGAAATTTTTTTGAAATTTTTTTTTCAATTTTTTTTAAAATTTATTTTTTCGAAAATTTTTTTTTCAATTTTTTTTTAAATTTTTTTTTAAATTTTATTTTGG
This sequence comes from Chrysolina oricalcia, assembly GCA_944452925.2. Classification (NCBI taxonomy): domain Eukaryota; kingdom Metazoa; phylum Arthropoda; class Insecta; order Coleoptera; family Chrysomelidae; genus Chrysolina; species Chrysolina oricalcia. The sequence goes on along the minus strand of OX101823.2, from coordinate 30,399,329 downwards.
AATTTTTTTTTAAATTTTTTTTTAAAGTTTTTTTTTTGAATTTTTTTTTTTTGAAAATTTTTTTGAAATTTTTTTTGAATTTTTTTTAAAATTTATTTTTTCGAAAATTTTTTTTTTCAATTTTTTTTTAAATTTTTTTTTCACTTTTATTTTGGAATTTTTTTTTGAATTTTTTTTTTTTAATTTTTTTTTGAATTTTTTTTTTTTGAAAATTTTTTTGAAATTTTTTTTGAATTTTTTTTTTGAAATTTTTTTTAAATTTTTTTTTGAACATTTTTTTTCAATTTTTTTTAAATTTTTTTTTTTGAATTTTTTTTTTTGAAATTTTTTTTAAATTTTTTTTGAATTTTTTTTTTGAAATTTTTTTTTCGAAATTTTTTTTCGAATTTTTTTAATTTTTTTTTTTGAAATTTTTTTAAAATTTTTTTTTGAAATTTTTTTTTTCGAAAATTTTTTTGAAATTTTTTTTGGATTTTTTTTTTAAATTTTTTTTTCGAAATTTTTTTTCGAATTTTTTTTTCAATTTTTTTTAAAAATTTTTATTTTAATTTTTTTTTTTAATTTTTTTAAAATTTTTTTTGAAAATTTTTTTTTTGAAATTTTTTTTTCGAAAATTATTTTGAAATTTTTTTTCAATTTTTTTAAAAAATTTTTTTTTATTTTTTTTTTGAAATTTTTTTTAAATTTTTTTTTGAAAATTTTTTTTTTTTAATTTTTTTTTTGAAATTTTTTTTTTTTGAAATTTTTTTTTTATTTTTTTTTTTAATTTTTTTTTTAATTTTTTTTTCTTTGAAATTTTTTTTTTCTTTGAAAATTTTTTTTTAGTTTTCTTTTTGAAAATTTTTTTTTGAAATTTTTTTTTAATTTTTTTTTTTTTAATTTTTTTTTTGAAATTTTTTTTTTCGAAAATTTTTTTGAAATTTTTTTTGAATTTTTTTTTGAAATTTTTCTTTTGAAATTTTTTTTCGATTTTTTTTTTCAATTTTTTTAAAAATTTTTTTTTTATTTTATTTTTATTTTTTTTTTATTTTTTAAATTTTTTTTTGAAAATTTTTTTTCGAAAATTTTTTTGAAATTTTTTAAAATTTTTTTTTTTTAATTTTTTTTCTTTGAAAATTATTTTTTGAATTCTCTTTTTGAAATTTTGTTTTTGAAAATTTTTTTAAATTTTTCCATGAAAATTTTTTTTTTTGAAATTTTTTTTTTCGAAAATTTTTTTGAATTTTTTTTTTTGAAAATTTTTTTTTTGAAATTTTTTTTTTGAAATTTTTTTTTAATTTTTTTTTTAATTTTTTTAAAGATTTTTTTGAAATTTTTTTTTGAAATTTTTTTTAATGTTTTTTTTAATTTTATTTCTTTGAAAATTTTTTTTTGAATTTTCTTTTTGAAAATTATTTTTTTGAAATTTTTTTTAAATTTTTTTTTTGAAATTTTTTTTTTTAATTTTTTTTTTGAAAATTTTTTTGAAATTTTTTCTTTGAATTTTTTTTTTTGAAATTTTTTTTTCGAAATTTTTTTTCGAATTTTTTCAATTTTTTTTAAAAATTTTTTTTAAATTTTTTTTTTAATTTTTTTTAAATTTTTTTTTGAAATTTTTTTTTCGAAAATTTTTTTGAAATTTTTTTAAAATTTTTTTTAAAATTTTTTTTTCTTGAAAATTTTTTTTTCGAATTTTCTTTTTGAAAATTTTTTTTTAATTTTATTTTTTTTATTTTTATTTTTTTTTTGTTTTTGAAATTTTTTTTTTGGAAATTTTTTCTGAATTTTTTTAAAATTTTTTTTTGAATTTTTTTTTTCGAAAATTTTTTTGAAATTTTTTTTGGATTTTTTTTTTAAATTTTTTTTTTCGAAATTTTTTTTCGAATTTTTTTTCAATTTTTTTTTAAATTTTTTTTTTTAATTTTTTTTTTGAAATTTTTTTTTTCAATTTTTTTTAAATTTTTTTTTTCAATTTTTTTAAAGATTTTTTTTGAAATTTTTTTTTTTTGAAATTTTTTTAAAATTTTTTATTTTAATTTTTTTTTCTTTGAAAAATTTTTTTTTTATTTTCTTTTTGAAAAATTTTTTTTGAAATTTTTTTAAAATTTTTTTTTTGAAATTTTTTTTTGAATTTTTTTTTTGTAAATTTTTTTGAAATTTTTTTTGAATTTTTTTTTTTGAATTTTTTTTTCGAAATTTTTTTTCGATTTTTTTCAATTTTTTTTTAAATTTTTTTTTTAATTTTTTTTTTGAAATTTTTTTTAAATTTTTTTTTTAAATTTTTTTTTCGAAATTTTTTTTGAAATTTAAAAAAAAATTGAAAAAAAAATCCGAAAAAAAATTTCGAAAATAAAATTTCAAAAAAAAAATTCAAAAAAAATTTCAAAAAAATTTTCGAAAAAAAAAATTTCAAAAATTTTTAAATTTTTTTTTTTTGAAATTTTTTTTGAAATTTTTTTTTGAAAATTTTTTTTTTGAAATTTTTTTTTTCGAAAATTTTTTTTTCGAAAATTTTTTTGAAATTTTTTTTGAATTTTTTTTTTCGAAATTTTGTTTCGAATTTTTTTTAAAAATTTTTTTAAATTTTTTTTTTAAATTTTTTTTTAAATTTTTTTTGAAAATTTTTTTTTTTCAATTTTTTTAAAATTTTTTTTTAATTTTCCTTTTGAAAATTTTTTTTTCGAAAATTTTTTTGAAATTTTTTTTGAATTTTCTTTTCGAAATTTTTTTTTAGAAATTTTTTTTCGAATTTTTTTTTCAATTTTTTTTAAAATTTTTTTTTAATTTTTTTTTAAATTCTTTTTTAAATTTTGTTTTGAAAATTTTTATTTTGAAATTTTTTTTTTCGAAAATTATTTTGAAATTTTTTTTCAATTTTTTTTTAATTTTTTTTTTAATTTTTTTTTTGAATTTTTTTTTAAATTTTTTTTTGAAATTTTTTTTTTTTTTAATTTTTTTTTTCAAAAATTTTTTTGAAATTTTTTTTAAAATTTTTTTTTTGAAATTTTTTTTTTCAATTTTTTTTTTAATTTTTTTTTTTATTTTTTTAAAAAATTTTTTTGAAAAATTTTTTTTTGAAATTTTTTTAAAATTTTTTTTTGAAAAACTTTTTTTTTGAAATTTTTTTTTTGAAATTTTTTTTTGAATTTTTTTTAAAAATTTTTTTTAAATTGTTTTTTCTTTGAAAATTTTTTTTTGAATTTTCTTTTTGAAAATTTTTTTTGAAATTTTTTTTAAATTTTTTTTTTGAAATTTTTTTTTTCGAAATTTTTTTTTTTGAAATTTTTTTTTAAAATTTTTTAAAATTTTTTTTAAAATTTTTTTATCTTTGAAAATTTTTTTTTCTTTGAAAATTTTTTTTAAATTTTCTTTTTGAAAATTTTTTTTTGAAATTTTTTTTAAATTTTTTTTTTTTAAATTTTTTTTTTGAAATTTTTTTTTTCGAAAATTTTTTTGAAATTTTTTTTGAATTTTTTTTCTGAAATTTTTTTTTCGAAATTTTTTTTCGAATTTTTTCAATTTTTTTTTAAAATTTTTTTTTAAATTTTTTTTTTGAAATTTTTTTTAAATTTTTTTTTGAAATTTTTTTAAATTTTTTTTTTAATTTTTTTTTCTTGAAAATTTTTTTTTCGAATTTTCTCTTTGAAATTTTTTTTTGAATTTTTTTTTAAATTTTTTTTTATTTTTTTTTTAATTTTTTTTTTAATTTTTTACTTTTTTTTATTTTAATTTTTTTTTGTTTTTGAAATTTTTTTTTGGAAATTTTTTCTGAATTTTTTTAAAATTTTTTTTAAAATTTTTTTTTTCGAAAATTTTTTTGAAATTTTTTTTGAAATTTTTTTTTTGAAAATTTTTTTTTCGAATTTTTTTTTGAAATTTTTTTGAAATTTTTTTTTTAATTTTTTTTTTGAAATTTTTTTAAAATTTTTTTTTGAAATTTTTTTTTTCGAAATTTTTTTTTTTGAAATTTTTTTTGAAATTTTTTTAAAATTTTTTTTTTTTTTTTTTTTCGAAAATCTTTTTTTTTGAAATTTTTTTTTTTCGAAAATTTTTTTGAAATTTTTTTTGAAATTTTTTATTTTGAAAATTTTTTTTTCGAATTTTTTTTTCAATTTTTTTTTAAAATTTTTCTTTAATTTTTTTTAAAATTTTTTTTAAAATTTTTTTTTGAAAATTTTTTTTTTGAAATTTTTTTTTTCGAAAATTTTTTTGAAATTTTTTTTGAAATTTTTTTTTTTGAAAATTTTTTTTTCGAATTTTTTTTTCAATTTTTTTTAAAATTTTTTTTTTATTTTTTTTTTGAATTTTTTTTAAATTTTTTTTTGAAAAATTTTTATTTTTGAAATTTTTTTGAAATTTTTTTTGAATTTTTTTTTTGAAATTTTTTTTTCGAAATTTTTTTTCGAATTTTTTTAATTTTTTTTTTTGAAATTTTTTTTAAATTTTTTTTTTGAAATTTTTTTTTTGAAATTTTTTTTTTCGAAAATTTTTTTGAAATTTTTTTTGGATTTTTTTTTTAAATTTTTTTTTCGAAATTTTTTTTCGAATTTTTTTTTCAATTTTTTTTAAAAATTTTTATTTTAATTTTTTTTTTTAATTTTTTTAAAATTTTTTTTGAAAATTTTTTTTTTGAAATTTTTTTTTCGAAAATTATTTTGAAATTTTTTTTCAATTTTTTTATTTTTTTTTTGAAATTTTTTTTAAATTTTTTTTTGAAAATTTTTTTTTTTTAAAATTTTTTTTTTGAAAATTTTTTTTTTGAAATTTTTTTTTTATTTTTTTTTCAAATTTTTTTTTTTAATTTTTTTTTCTTTGAAAATTTTTTTTTCTTTGAAAATTTTTTTTGAATTTTCTTTTTGAAAATTTTTTTTTGAAATTTT
>OX101823.2:30344470-30391970 GCA_944452925.2 Chrysolina oricalcia | reverse complement strand
TTTGAAAATTTTTTTTTCGATTTTTTTTTCAATTTTTTTTTAAATTTTTTTTTAAAATTTTTTTTTTTAAATTTTTTTTTTCAATTTTTTTTAAATTTTTTATTTAAAATTTTTTTAAAGATTTTTTTGAAATTTTTTTTTTTTGAAATTTTTTTAAAATTTTTTATTTTAATTTTTTTTTTCTTTGAAAAATTTTTTTTTTTTATTTTCTTTTTGAAAATTTTTTTTTGAAATTTTTTTGAAATTTTTTTTTGAATTTTTTTTTCGAAATTTTTTTTCGATTTTTTTCAATTTTTTTTAAAATTTTTTTTTTAATTTTTTTTTTTGAAATTTTTTTTAATTTTTTTTTTTTAATTTTTTTTTCGAAATTTTTTTTGAAATTTAAAAAAAAAATTGAAAAAAAAATCCGAAAAAAAATTTCGAAAATAAAATTTTTTTTTTTCGAAAATTTTTTTGAAATTTTTTTTAAATTTTTTTTTGAAATTTTTTTAATTTTTTTTTTAAATTTTTTTTTCTTGAAAATTTTTTTTTCGAGTTTTCTCTTTGAAATTTTTTTTTTGAATTTTTTTTTAAATTTTTATTTATTTTTTTTAAAAATTTTTTTTAAATTTTTTACTTTTTTTTATTTTAATTTTTTTTTGTTTTTGAAATTTTTTTTTGGAAATTTTTTCTGAATTTTTTTTAAATTTTTCTTTTAAATTTTTTTTTCGAAAATTTTTTTGAAATTTTTTTTGAAATTTTTTTTTTGAAAATTTTTTTTTCGAATTTTTTTTTGAAATTTTTTTTGAAATTTTTTTTTTAATTTTTTTTTTTGAAATTTTTTTAAATTTTTTTTTGAAAATTTTTTTTTTGAAATTTTTTTAAAATTTTTATTTGAAAATTTTTTTTTTTTAAATTTTTTTTTTCAATTTTTTTAAATTTTTTTTTATTTTTTTTTTATTTTTTTTTTAATTTTTTTTAAATTTTTTTTTTGAAAATTTTTTTTTTGAAATTTTTTTTTTCGAAAATTTTTTTGAAATTTTTTTTTTGAAATTTTTTTTTTCAATTTTTGTTTAAATTTTTTTTTTTATTTTTTTTTTTGAAATTTTTTTAAAACTTTTATTTGAAAATTTTTTTTTTGAAATTTTTTTTTTCAATTTTTTTTAAATTTTTTTTTATTTTTTTTTAAATTTTTTTTAAAATTTTTTTTCTTTATTTTTTTTAATTTTCTTTTTGAAAATTTTTTTTTGAGATTTTTTTTAAATTTTTTTTTTGAAATCTTTTTTTTTGAAATTTTTTTTTTCGAAAATTTTTTTGAAATTTTTTTTGTATTTTTTTTTTAATTTTTAATTCGAAATTTTTTTTCGAATTTTTTTTCAATTTTTTTTTTAATTTTTTTTTTTAATTTTTTTTTTGAAATTTTTTTTAAATTTTTTTTTTGAAATTTTTTTTTTGAAATTTTTTTTTTCGAAAATTTTTTTGAAATTTTTTTTGGATTTTTTTTAAAATTTTTTTTTCGAAATTTTTTTTCGAATTTTTTTTTAAATTTTTTTTAAATTTTTTTTTTTTATTTTTTTTTTTTTAATTTTTTTAAAATTTTTTTTGAAAATTTTTTTTTTTGAAATTTTTTTAAAATTTTTTTAAAATTGTTTTTTCTTTGAAAATTTTTTTTTGAATTTTCTTTTTGAAAATTTTTTTTTGAAATTTTTTTAAAATTTTTTTTTGAAATTTTTTTTTTCGAAATTTTTTTTTTTGAAATTTTTTTTTAAATTTTTTTAAAATTTTTTTTTAAATTTTTTTTGAAAATCTTTTTTTTTGAAAATCTTTTTTTTTGAAATTTTTTTTTTCGAAAATTTTTTTGAAATTTTTTATTTTGAAAATTTTTTTTTCGAATTTTTTTAATTTTTTTTTTTGAAATTTTTTTTAAATTTTTTTTTGAAATTTTTTTTTTGAAATTTTTTTTTTCGAAAATTTTTTTGAAATTTTTTTTGGATTTTTTTTTAAAATTTTTTTTTCGAAATTTTTTTTCGAATTTTTTTTTCAATTTTTTTTAAAAATTTTTATTTTAATTTTTTTAAAATTTTTTTTGAAAATTTTTTTTTTGAAATTTTTTTTTCGAAAATTATTTTGAAATTTTTTTTCAATTTTTTAAAAATTTTTTTTTTAATTTTTATTTTGAAATTTTTTTGAAATTTTTTTTTGAAATTTTTTTTAATGTTTTTTTTAATTTTATTTCTTTGAAAATTTTTTTTTGAATTTTCTTTTTGAAAATTTTTTTTTTGAAATTTTTTTTAAATTTTTTTTTTGAAATTTTTTTTTTAATTTTTTTTTTGAAAATTTTTTTGAAATTTTTTTTGAATTTTTTTTTTTGAAATTTTTTTTTCGAAATTTTTTTTCGAATTTTTTCAATTTTTTTTAAAAATTTTTTTTAAATTTTTTTTTTAATTTTTTTAAAATTTTTTTTTGAAATTTTTTTTTCGAAAATTTTTTTGAAATTTTTTTTAAATTTTTTTTAAAATTTTTTTTTCTTGAAAATTTTTTTTTCGAATTTTCTTTTTGAAATTTTTTTTTTAATTTTTTATTTTTTTTTATTTTTATTTTTTTTTTGTTTTTGAAATTTTTTTTTTGGAAATTTTTTCTGAATTTTTTTTAAATTTTTTTTTGAAATTTTTTTTTCGAAAATTTTTTTGAAATTTTTTTTGGATTTTTTTTTTATTTTTTTTTCGAAATTTTTTTTCGAATTTTTTTTCAATTTTTTTTTAAATTTTTTTTTTAATTTTTTTTTTGAAATTTTTTTTTTAAATTTTTTTTAAATTTTTTTTTCAATTTTTTTAAAGATTTTTTTTAAAATTTTTTATTTTAATTTTTTTTTCTTTGAAAAATTTTTTTTTTATTTTCTTTTTGAAAAATTTTTTTTGAAATTTTTTTTAAATTTTTTTTTTGAAATTTTTTTTTGAATTTTTTTTTGTAAATTTTTTTGAAATTTTTTTTCGATTTTTTTCAATTTTTTTTTAAATTTTTTTTTTAATTTTTTTTTTTGAAATTTTTTTTAAATTTTTTTTTTTAATTTTTTTTTCGAAATTTTTTTCGAAAATTTTTTTGAAATTTTTTTTGAATTTTCTTTTTGAAATTTTTTTTTAGAAATTTTTTTTCGAATTTTTTTTTCAATTTTTTTTTAAATTTTTTTTTAAATTTTTTTTTTAATTCTTCTTTAAATTTTGTTTTGAAAATTTTTTTTTTGAAATTTTTTTTTTCGAAAATTATTTTGAAATTTTTTTTCAATTTTTTTTTAATTTTTTTTTTAATTTTTTTTTTGAATTTTTTTTAAAATTTTTTTTTGAAAATTTTTTTTTTAAATTTTTTTTTTCGAAAATTTTTTTGAAATTTTTTTAGAAATTTTTTTTTTGAAATTTTTTTTTTTGAAATTTTTTTTTTCAATTTTTTTTTAAATTTTTTTTTTTAATTTTTTTAAAAATTTTTTTTGAAAATTTTTTTTTTTGAAATTTTTTTAAAATTTTTTTTTGAAAAACTTTTTTTTTGAAATTTTTTTTTTGAAATTTTTTTTTTGAAATTTTTTTAAATTTTTTTTTAAATTGTTTTTTCTTTGAAAATTTTTTTTTGAATTTTCTTTTTGAAAATTTTTTTTGAAATTTTTTTTAAATTTTTTTTTTGAAATTTTTTTTTTCGAAATTTTTTTTTTTGAAATTTTTTTTTAAATTTTTTTAAAATTTTTTTTAAAATTTTTTTATCTTTGAAAATTTTTTTTTCTTTGAACATTTTTTTTAAATTTTCTTTTTGAAAATTTTTTTTTGAAATTTTTTTTAAATTTTTTTTTTAAAAATTTTTTTTTTGAAATTTTTTTTTTCGAAAATTTTTTTGAAATTTTTTTTGAATTTTTTTTTTGAAATTTTTTTTTCGAAATTTTTTTTCGAATTTTTTCAATTTTTTTTTTAAATTTTTTTTTAAATTTTTTTTTTGAAATTTTTTTTAAATTTTTTTTTGAAATTTTTTTAAATTTTTTTTTTAAATTTTTTTTTCTTGAAAATTTTTTTTTCGAATTTTCTCTTTGAAATTTTTTTTTGAATTTTTTTTAAAATTTTTTTTTATTTTTTTTAAATTTTTTTTTAAATTTTTTACTTTTTTTTATTTTAATTTTTTTTTGTTTTTGAAATTTTTTTTAAAATTTTTTTTTTCGAAAATTTTTTTGAAATTTTTTTTGAAATTTTTTTTTTGAAAATTTTTTTTTCGAATTTTTTTGAAATTTTTTTTGAAATTTTTTTTTTAATTTTTTTTTTTGAAATTTTTTTTAAATTTTTTTTTTGAAAATTTTTTTTTTTGAAATTTTTTTAAAATTTTTATTTGAAAATTTTTTTTTTTGATATTTTTTTTTTCAATTTTTTTTTATTTTTTTTTATTTTTTTTAAATTTTTTTTTTAAATTTTTTTTAATTTTTTTTTTGAAAATTTTTTTTTTGAAATTTTTTTTTTCGAAAATTTTTTTGAAATTTTTTTTTTGAAAATTTTTTTTTCGATTTTTTTTTTCAATTTTTTTTTTAATTTTTTTTTTTAATTTTTTTTTTGAAATTTTTTTTTTCAATTTTTTTAAAATTTTTTTTTAAAAATTTTTTTAAAGATTTTTTTGAAATTTTTTTTTTTGAAATTTTTTTAAAATTTTTTATTTTAATTTTTTTTCTTTGAAAATTTTTTTTTTTATTTTCTTTTTGAAAATTTTTTTTTGAAATTTTTTTTAAATTTTTTTTTTGAAATTTTTTTTTGAATTTTTTTTTCGAAATTTTCTTTCGATTTTTTTCAATTTTTTTTTTAATTTTTTTTTGAAATTTTTTTTAATTTTTTTTTTAAAATATTTTTTTCGAAATTTTTTTTGAAATTAAAAAAAAAATTGAAAAAAAAATCCGAAAAAAAATTTCGAAAATAAAATTTTTTTGAAATTTTTTTTGAATTTTTTTTTTGAAATTTTTTTTTCGAAATTTTTTTTCGAATTTTTTCAATTTTTTTTAAAATTTTTTTTTGAAATTTTTTTTTTGAATTTTTTTTTATTTTTTTTTAAATTTTTTTTTAAATTTTTTACTTTTTTTTATTTTAATTTTTTTTTTGTTTTTGAAATTTTTTTTTGGAAATTTTTTCTGAATTTTTTTTAAATTTTTTTTTAAATTTTTTTTTCGAAAATTTTTTTGAAATTTTTTTTGAAATTTTTTTTTTGAAAATTTTTTTTTCGAATTTTTTTTTGAAATTTTTTTTGAAATTTTTTTTTTAATTTTTTTTTTTGAAATTTTTTTTAAATTTTTTTTTGAAAATTTTTTTTTGAAATTTTTTTAAAATTTTTATTTGAAAATTTTTTTTTTTGAAATTTTTTTTTTCAATTTTTTTAAATTTTTTTTTATTTTTTTTAAATTTTTTTTTTAAATTTTTTTTAAATTTTTTTTTTGAAAATTTTTTTTTGAAATTTTTTTTTCGAAAATTTTTTTGAAATTTTTTTTTTGAAAATTTTTTTTTCAATTTTTTTTTTAATTTTTTTTTTTATATTTTTTTTGAAATTTTTTTAAAACTTTTATTTGAAAATTTTTTTTTTGAAATTTTTTTTTTCAATTTTTTTTAAATTCTTTTTTATTTTTTTTTTATTTTTTTTAAAATTTTTTTTCTTTATTTTTTTTTAATTTTCTTTTTGAAAATTTTTTTTTGAGATTTTTTTTAAATTTTTTTTTTGAAATCTTTTTTTTTGATATTTTTTTTTTCGAAAATTTTTTTGAAATTTTTTTTGGATTTTTTTTTAAATTTTTAATTCGAAATTTTTTTTCGAATTTTTTTTCAATTTTTTTTTTTAATTTTTTTTTTTTAATTTTTTTTTTGAAATTTTTTTTAAATTTTTTTTTTGAAATTTTTTTTTTGAAATTTTTTTTTTCGAAAATTTTTGTGAAATTTTTTTTGGATTTTTTTTAAAATTTTTTTTTCGAAATTTTTTTTCGAATTTTTTTTTAAATTTTTTTTAAATTTTTATTTTAAATTTTTTTTTTTTATTTTTTCTTCGAAAATTATTTTGAAATTTTTTTTAAAATTTTTTTTTTAATTTTTTTTTTGAAATTTTTTTAAAATTTTTTTTTGAAAATTTTTTTTTTTGAAATTTGTTTTTTCGAAAAATTTTTTGAAATTTTTTTTGAAATTTTTTTTTTGAAAATTTTTTTTTTGAAATTTTTTTTTTAATTTTTTTTTTAATTTTTTTTTTATTTTTTTTTAAATTTTTTTTGAAAATTTTTTTTTTTTGAAATTTTTTTAAAATTTTTTTTAAATTTTTTTAAAGATTTTTTTTGAAATTTTTTTTTTTGAAATTTTTTTAAATTTTTTTTTATTGTTTTTTTTTTGAAAAATTTTTTTTTTATTGTTTTTTTTTGAAATTTTTTTTTTCGAAATTTTTTTTTTTGAAAATTTTTTTTTAAAATTTTTTTAAAATTTTTTTTTTAATTTTTTTTTCTTTGAAAATTTTTTTTGAATTTTCTTTTTGAAAATTTTTTTTTGAAATTTTTTTTAAATTTTTTTTTTGAAAATTTTTTTTTTGAAATTTTTTTTATCGAACATTTTTTTGAAATTTTTTTTGAATTTTTTTTGAAATTTTTTTTTCGAAATTTTTTTTCGAATTTTTTTTTCAATTCTTTTTAAAATTTTTTTTTTTTATTTTTTTTAAATTTTTTTTAAATTTTTTTTTTCGAAAATTTTTTTGAATTTTGTTTTTTTGAATTTTTTTTTTGAATTTTCTTTTTGAAATTTTTTTTTTGAAATTTTTTTAAAATTTTTCCTTGAAAATTTTTTTTTTTGAAATTTTTATTTTCGAAAATTTTTTTGAAATTTTTTTTGAATTTTTTTTTTTGAAAATTTTTTTTTTGAAATTTTTTTTTTCAATTTTTTTTAAAATTTTTTTAATGATTATTTTGAAATTTTTTTTTTGAAATTTTTTTAAATTTTTTTTCTTTGAAAATTTTTTTTTGAATTTTCTTTTTGAAAATTTTTTTTTTGAAATTTTTTTAAAATTTTTTTTTTTTATTTTTTTGAAATTTTTTTTGAAATTTTTTTTAAATTTTTTTTTTGAAATTTTTTTAAAATTTTTTTTTGAAATTTTTTTTTCGAAAATTTTTTTGAAATTTTTTTTAAATTTTTTTTAAAATTTTTTTTTCTTGAAAATTTTTTTTTCGAATTTTCTTTTTGAAAATTTTTTTTTAATTTTTTATTTTTTTTTATTTTTCTTTTGTTTATGAAATTTTTTTTTTGGAAATTTTTTCTGAATTTTTAAAAAAATTTTTTTTTAAATTTTTTTTTTTAAATTTTTTTTAAATTTTTTTTTTTGAAAATTTTTTTTTTGAAATTTTTTTTAAATTTTTTTTTTGAAAATTTTTTTAAAATTTTTTTTTCTTGAAAATTTTTTTTTCGAATTTTCTCTTTGAAATTTTTTTTTGAATTTTTTTTAAAATTTTTTTTATTTTTTTAAAATTTTTTTTCTAATTTTTAATTTTTTTTTGTTTTTGAAATTTTTTTTTGGAAATTTTTTCTGAATTTTTTTTAAATTTTTTTTAAATTTTTTTTTGAAAATTTTTTTTTGAAAATTTTTTTTAAATTATTTTTTTGAAAATTTTTTTTTTGAAATTTTTTTTTCGAAAATTTATTTGAAATTTTTTTTGAAATTTTTTATTTTGAAAATTTTTTTTTCGAATTTTTTTTTCAATTTTTTTTTTAATTTTTTCTTTAATTTTTTTTTAAAATTTTTTTTAAATTTTTTTTTTGAAAATTTTTTTTTTGAAATTTTTTTTTTCGAACATTTTTTTGAAATTTTTTTTTTGAAAATTTTTTTTTCGAATTTTTTTTCAATTTTTTTTTAAATTTTTTTTTTAATTTTTTTTTTTGAATTTTTTTAAAATTTTTTTTTTAAAAATTTTTTTTTTTTGAAATTTTTTTTAAATTTTTTTTTGAAATTTTTTTAAAATTTTTTTTAAAATTTTTTTTTATATTTTTTTTTTATTTTTTTTTGAAATTTTTTTCTTTATTTTTTTTTAATTTTCTTTTTGATAATTTTTTTTGAGATTTTTTTTAAATTTTTTTTTTGAAATCTTTTTTTTTGAAATTTTTTTGAAATTTTTTTTGGATTTTTTTTTTAAATTTTTTTTTCGAAATTTTTTTTCGAATTTTTTTTCAAATTTTTTTTAAATTTTTTTTTTTAATTTTTTTTTTTGAAATTTTTTTTAAATTTTTTTTGAATTTTTTTTTTTTTGAAATTTTTTTTTTTGGAAATTTTTTTGAAATTTTTTTTGAAATTTTTTTTTTGAAAATTTTTTTTTTGAAATTTTTTTAAAATTTTTTTAAAATTTTTTTAAAGATTTTTTTTGAAATTTTTTCAAATTTTTTTTTTTATTGTTTTTTTTTTGAAAAATTTTTTTTTATTGTTTTTTTTTTGAAAAATTTTTTTTTTTAATTTTTTTTTCGAAAATTTTTTTAAAATTTTTTTTTCTTGAAAATTTTTTTTTCGAATTTTCTCTTTGAAATTTTTTTTTGAATTTTTTTTAAAATTTTTTTTATTTTTTTTAAATTTTTTTTCTAATTTTTAATTTTTTTTTGTTTTTGAAATTTTTTTTTGGAAATTTTTTCTGAATTTTTTTTAAATTTTTTTTAAAATTTTTTTTTGAAAATTTTTTTTTAAATTATTTTTTTGAAAATTTTTTTTTTGAAATTTTTTTTTCGAAAATTTATTTGAAATTTTTTTTGAAATTTTTTATTTTGAAAATTTTTTTTTCGAATTTTTTTTTCAATTTCTTTTTAAATTTTTTCTTTAATTTTTTTTTAAAATTTTTTTTAAATTTTTTTTTTTGAAAATTTTTTTTTTGAAAATTTTTTTTTTGAAATTTTTTTTTTCGAACATTTTTTTGAAATTTTTTTTGAAATTTTTTTTTTGAAAATTTTTTATTCGAATTTTTTTTCAATTTTTTTTTAAATTTTTTTTTTAATTTTTTTTTTTGAATTTTTTTTAAATTTTTTTTTTGAAAATTTTTTTTTTTTGAAATTTTTTTTAAATTTTTTTTTGAAATTTTTTTAAAATTTTTTTTTAAATTTTTTTTTTATATTTTTTTTTTATTTTTTTTTTGAAATTTTTTTCTTTATTTTTTTTTTATTTTCTTTTTGATAATTTTTTTTTGAGATTTTTTTTAAATTTTTTTTTTGAAATCTTTTTTTTTGAAATTTTTTTGAAATTTTTTTTGGATTTTTTTTTTAAATTTTTTTTTCGAAATTTTTTTTCGAATTTTTTTTCAAATTTTTTTTAAATTTTTTTTTTTTATTTTTTTTTTGAAATTTTTTTTAAATTTTTTTTGAAATTTTTTTTTTTTGAAATTGTTTTTTTCGAAAATTTTTTTGAAATTTTTTTTGAAATTTTTTTTTTGAAAATTTTTTTTTTTGAAATTTTTTTAAAATTTTTTTTTAATTTTTTTAAAGATTTTTTTTGAAATTTTTTTAAATTTTTTTTTTATTGTTTTTTTTTTGAAAAATTTTTTTTTATTGTTTTTTTTTTGAAAAATTTTTTTTTTGAAATTTTTTTTTTGAAAATTTTTTTTTTGAAATTTTTTTTTTCGAAATTTTTTTTTTGAAAATTTTTTTTTTATTTTTTTTTCTTTGAAAATTTTTTTTTCTTTGAAATTTTTTTTTGAATTTTCTTTTTGAAAATTTTTTTTTGAAATTTTTTTTAAATTTTATTTTTGAAAATTTTTTTTTTTGAAATTTTTTTTTTTCAAAAATTTTTTTGAAATTTTTTTTGAATTTTTTTTTGAAATTTTTTTTTTGAAATTTTTTTTCGAATTTTTTTTTTCAATTTTTTTTTTAATTTTTTTTTTATTTTTTTTTTGAATTATTTTTGAAATTTTTTTTTGAAAATTTTTTTTTTCGAAAATTTTTTTGAATTTTTTTTTGAATTTTTTTTTTTGAAAATTTTTTTAAATTTTTCCTTGAAAATTTTTTTTTTTGAAATTTTTTTTTTCGAAAATTTTTTTGAATTTTTTTTTGAATTTTTTTTTGAAAATTTTTTTTTTGAAATTTTTTTTTAAATTTTTTTTTAAATTTTTTTAAAGATTTTTTTGAATTTTTTTTTTGAAATTTTTTTAAATTTTTTTTTTTAATTTTTTTTCTTTGAAAATTTTTTTTTGAACTTTCTTTTTGAAAATTTTTTTTTTGAAATTTTTTTTAAATTTTTTATTTGAAAATTTTTTTTTTAATTTTTTTTTTGAAAATTTTTTTGAAATTTTTTTTGAATTTTTTTTTTTGAAATTTTTTTTTCGAATTTTTTTTTCGAATTTTTTCAATTTTTTTTTAAATTTTTTTTTTAATTTTTTTTTTGAAATTTTTTTTAAATTTTTTTTAAAATTTTTTTTTCTTGAAAATTTTATTTTCGAATTTTCTTTTTGAAATTTTTTTTTTATTTTTTATTTTTTTTATTTTTATTTTTTTTTTGTTTTTGAATTTTTTTTTTTGGAAATTCTTTCTGAATTTTTTTTAAATTTTTTTTTGAAATTTTTTTTTCGAAAATTTTTTTGAAATTTTTTTTAATTTTTTTTTTAAATTTTTTTTTCTTGAAAATTTTTTTTTCGAATTTTCTTTTTGAAAATTTTTTTTAAATTTTTTATTTTTTTTTATTTTTATTTTTTTTTTGTTTTTGAAATTTTTTTTTTGGAAATTTTTTCTGAATTTTTAAAAATTTTTTTTTTTTTATTTTTTTTAAATTTTTTTAAATTTTTTTTTGAAAAATTTTTTTTTTGAATTTTTTTTTAAATTTTTTTTTTTATTTTTTTTTCTTGAAAATTTTTTTTTCGAATTTTTTTTTTCAATTTTTTTTTAAATTTTTTTTTTTATTTTTTTTTTGAAATTTTTTTGAAATTTTTTTTTCAATTTTTTTTAAAATTTATTTTTTCGAAAATTTTTTTTTCAATTTTTTTTTTAATTTTTTTTAAAATTTTATTTTGGAATTTTTTTTTAAATTTTTTTTTAAAGTTTTTTTTTTGAAATTTTTTTTTTTGAAAATTTTTTTGAAATTTTTTTTGAATTTTTTTTAAAATTTATTTTTTCGAAAATTTTTTTTTTCAATTTTTTTTTAAATTTTTTTTTCAATTTTATTTTGGAATTTTTTTTTTAATTTTTTTTTTTAATTTTTTTTTTGATTTTTTTTTTTTTGAAAATTTTTTCGAAATTTTTTTTGAATTTTTTTTTTGAAATTTTTTTTAAATTTTTTTTTGAACATTTTTTTTCAATTTTTTTTAAATTTTTTTTTAATTTTTTATTTTTTTTTTATTTTTTTTTGAAATTTTTTTTATGGAAATTTCTTCTGAATTTTTTTTAAATTTTTTTTTCGAAATTTTTTTTCCAATTTTTTTTAAATTTTTTTTAAAAATTTTTCTTGAAAATTTTTTTTTTTCATTTTTTTTTGAAATTTTTTTGAAATTTTTTTTTTTGAAAATTTTTTTTTAAAATTTTTTTTTTTGAAATTTTTTTTTTCAATTTTTTTAAATTTTTTTTTATTTTTTTTTTATTTTTTTTTTAATTTTTTTTAAATTTTTTTTTTTGAAAATTTTTTTTTTGAAATTTTTTTTTTCGAAAATTTTTTTGAAATTTTTTTTTTGAAAATTTTTTTTTCAATTTTTTTTTTAATTTTTTTTTTTTTTTTGAAATTTTTTTAAAACTTATTTGAAAATTTTTTTTTTGAAATTTTTTTTTTCAATTTTTTTAAAATTTTTTTTTATTTTTTTTAAAATTTTTTTTAAAATTTTTTTTCTTTATTTTTTTTCAATTTTCTTTTTAAAAATTTTTTTTGAGATTTTTTTTAAATTTTTTTTTTGAAATCTTTTTTTTTGAAATTTTTTTTTTCGAAAATTTTTTTGAAATTTTTTTTGTATTTTTTTTTAATTTTTAATTCGAAATTTTTTTTCGAATTTTTTTTCAATTTTTTTTTAATTTTTTTTTAAATTTTTTTTTTGAATTTTTTTTTAAATTTTTTTTTTGAAATTTTTTTTTTGAAATTTTTTTTTTCGAAAATTTTTTTGAAATTTTTTTTGGATTTTTTTTAAAATTTTTTTTTCGAAATTTTTTTTCGAATTTTTTTAAAAATTTTTTTTAAATTTTTTTTTTTAATTTTTTTTTTTTTAATTTTTTTAAATTTTTTTTTGAAAATTTTTTTTTTTGAAATTTTTTTTTCGAAAATTATTTTGAAATTTTTTTTAAAATTTTTTTTTTAATTTTTTTTTTGAAATTTTTTTTAAATTTTTTTTTGAAAATTTTTTTTTTGAAATTTTTTTTAATCTTTTTTTGAAAATTTTTATTTTGAAATTTTTTTCTTTTGAAATTTTTTTTTTCGAAAATTTTTTTGAAATTTTTTTTTCTTATTTTTTTTTTCGAAAATTTTTTTGAAATTTTTTCTGAATTTTTTTAAATTTTTTTTAAAATTTTTTTTTCTTGAAAATTTTTTTTTCGAATTTTTTTTTTCAATTTTTTTTTCGAAAATTTTTTTGAAATTTTTTTTTTGAAAATTTTTTTTTTTGAAATTTTTTTTTTGAAATTTTTTTTCAATTTTTTTTTAATTTTTTTTTGAAATTTTTTTTTTTTGAAAATTTTTTTTTTGAAATTTTTTTTTCGAAAATTTTTTTGAAATTTTTTTTTTGAAAATTTTTTTTTTTTGAAATTTTTTTTTTTGAAATTTTTTTTAAATTTGTTTTTTTAATTTTTTTTTTTATTTTTTTAAAAATTTTTTTTGAAAATTTTTTTTTGAATTTTTTTTAAATTTTTTTTCAATTTTTTTTTTTTGAAATTTTTTTTGAAATTTTTTTTTGAAATTTTTTTTTTTGAAATTTATTTTGAAATTTTTTTTTTTGTAAATTTTTTTGAAATTTTTTTTTTCATTTTTTTTCGAATTTTTTTTTTCAATTTTTTTTTCATTTTTTTTTGAAATTTTTTTTAAAATTTTTTTTTTAATTTTTTTTTCGAAATTTTTTTTGAAATTTTTTTTGAAATTTTTTTTTTGAAAATTTTTTTGAATTTTTTTTTGAATTTTTTTTTTAATTTTTTTTGAAAATTTTTTTTTTGAATTTTTTTTTTCAATTTTTTTTGAATTTTTTTTTAAAAATTTTTTTAAAGATTTTTTTGAAATTTTTTTTTTTGAAATTTTTTTAAAATTTTTTTTTGAAAAACTTTTTTTTTGAAATTTTTTTTTTGAAATTTTTTTTTTTGAAATTTTTTTAAAATTTTTTTTAAAATTGTTTTTTCTTTGAAAATTTTTTTTTGAATTTTCTTTTTGAAAATTTTTTTTTGAAATTTTTTTAAAATTTTTTTTTGAAATTTTTTTTTTCAAAATTTTTTTTTTTGAAATTTTTTTTTAAATTTTTTTAAAATTTTTTTTAAAATTTTTTTTTGAAAATCTTTTTTTTTGAAAATCTTTTTTTTTGAAATTTTTTTTTTCGAAAATTTTTTTGAAATTTTTTATTTTGAAAATTTTTTTTTCGAATTTTTTTTTCAATTTTTTTTAAAAATTTTTCTTTAATTTTTTTTTTAAATTTTTTTTAAATTTTTTTTTTGAAAATTTTTTTTTTGAAATTTTTTTTTTCGAAAATTTTTTTGAACTTTTTTTTGAAATTTTTTTTTTTGAAAATTTTTTTTTCGAATTTTTTTTTCAATTATTTTTAAAAATTTTTTTTAATTTTTTTTTTTGAATTTTTTTTAAATTTTTTTTCTGAAAAATTTTTTTTTTTGAAATTTTTTTGAAATTTTTTTTGAAATTTTTTTTTTTGAAAATTTTTTTTTCGAATTTTTTTTTCAATTTTTTTTTAAATTTTTTTTTAATTTTTTTTTTTATTTTTTTTTTGAAATTTTTTTCTTTATTTTTTTTTAATTTTCTTTTTGATAATTTTTTTTGAGATTTTTTTTAAATTTTTTTTTGAAATCTTTTTTTTTGAAATTTTTTTTTTCGAAAATTTTTTTGAAATTTTTTTTGGATTTTTTTTTTTAATTTTTTTTTCGAAATTTTTTTTCGAATTTTTTTTCAATTTTTTTTTCAAATTTTTTTTTTATATTTTCTTTTTTGAAATTTTTTTTAAATTTTTTTTTGAAATTTTTTTTTTGAAATTTTTATTTTTGAAATTTTTTTTTTCGAAAATTTTTTTGAAATTTTTTTGGAAATTTTTTCTGAATTTTTTTAAAATTTTTTTTTAAATTTTTTTTTGAAAATTTTTTTTTCGAATTTTTTTTTCAATTTTTTTTTAAATTTTTTTTTTCATTTTTTTAAAAAAATTTTTTAAATTTTCTTTTGAAAATTTTTTTTTTTGAAATTTTTTTTAAATTTTTTTTTTGAAAATTTTTTTTTTTGAAATTTTTTTGAAATTTTTTTTGAAATTTTTTTTTTTAAATTTTTTTTTCGAATTTTTTTTTCAATTTTTTTTTAAATTTTTTTAATTTTTTTTCTGAAATTTTTTTAAATTTTTTTTTTTGAAAATTTTTATTTTGAAATTTTTTTTTTCGAAAATTATTTTGAAATTTTTTTTGAAATTTTTTTTTTTTTTATTTTTTTTTCGAATTTTTTTTAAAATTTTTTTTTAATTTTTTTTCAAATTTTTTTTTTGAAATTTTTTTTAAATTTTTTATTTGAAAATTTTTTTTTTGAAATTTTTTTAAAATTTTTTTTTGAAAATTTTTTTTTTGAAATTTTTTTTTCAATTTTTTTTAAATTTTTTTTTATATTTTTTTTAAAATTTTTTTTGAATTTTTTTTTTGAAATTTTTTTTTTGAAATTTTTTTTTTGAAAATTTTTTTGAAATTTTTTTTGAATTTTTTTTTTGAAATTTTTTTTTCGAAATTTTTTTTCGAATTTTTTTAATTTTTTTTTTTGAAATTTTTTTTAAATTTTTTTTTGAAATTTTTTTTTTGAAATTTTTTTTTTCGAAAATTTTTTTGAAATTTTTTTTGGATTTTTTTTTAAATTTTTTTTTCGAAATTTTTTTTCGAATTTTTTTTTCAATTTTTTTTAAAAATTTTTATTTTAATTTTTTTAAAATTTTTTTTGAAAATTTTTTTTTTGAAATTTTTTTTTCGAAAATTATTTTGAAATTTTTTTTCAATTTTTTTAAATTTTTTTTTGAAATTTTTTTGAAATTTTTTTTTGAAATTTTTTTTAATGTTTTTTTTTAATTTTATTTCTTTGAAAATTTTTTTTTGAATTTTCTTTTTGAAAATTTTTTTTTTGAAATTTTTTTTAAATTTTTTTTTTGAAATTTTTTTTTTAATTTTTTTTTTGAAAATTTTTTTTTTTGAAATTTTTTTTAAAATTTTTTTTTAAATTTTTTTTTATATTTTTTTTTTATTTTTTTTTTGAAATTTTTTTCTTTATTTTTTTTTAATTTTCTTTTTGATAATTTTTTTTGAGATTTTTTTTAAATTTTTTTTTGAAATTTTTTTTTTTTGAAAATTTTTTTTTTGAAATTTTTTTTTCGAAAATTTTTTTGAAATTTTTTTTTTGAAAATTTTTTTTTTTTGAAATTTTTTTTTTTGAAATTTTTTTTAAATTTGTTTTTTTAATTTTTTTTTTTATTTTTTTAAAAATTTTTTTTGAAAATTTTTTTTTGAATTTTTTTTAAATTTTTTTTCAATTTTTTTTTTTTGAAATTTTTTTTGAAATTTTTTTTTGAAATTTTTTTTTTTGAAATTTATTTTGAAATTTTTTTTTTTGAAAATTTTTTTGAAATTTTTTTTTTCATTTTTTTTCGAATTTTTTTTTTCAATTTTTTTTTCATTTTTTTTTGAAATTTTTTTTAAAATTTTTTTTTTAATTTTTTTTTCGAAATTTTTTTTGAAATTTTTTTTGAAATTTTTTTTTTGAAAATTTTTTTGAAATTTTTTTTGAATTTTTTTTTTAATTTTTTTTGAAAATTTTTTTTTTGAATTTTTTTTTTCAATTTTTTTTGAATTTTTTTTTAAAAATTTTTTTAAAGATTTTTTTGAAATTTTTTTTTTTGAAATTTTTTTAAAATTTTTTTTTGAAAAACTTTTTTTTTGAAATTTTTTTTTTGAAATTTTTTTTTTTGAAATTTTTTTAAAATTTTTTTTAAAATTGTTTTTTCTTTGAAAATTTTTTTTTGAATTTTCTTTTTGAAAATTTTTTTTTGAAATTTTTTTAAAATTTTTTTTTGAAATTTTTTTTTTCAAAATTTTTTTTTTTGAAATTTTTTTTTAAATTTTTTTAAAATTTTTTTTAAAATTTTTTTTTGAAAATCTTTTTTTTTGAAAATCTTTTTTTTTGAAATTTTTTTTTTCGAAAATTTTTTTGAAATTTTTTATTTTGAAAATTTTTTTTTCGAATTTTATTTTCAATTTTTTTTAAAAATTTTTCTTTAATTTTTTTTTTAAATTTTTTTTAAATTTTTTTTTTGAAAATTTTTTTTTTGAAATTTTTTTTTTCGAAAATTTTTTTGAACTTTTTTTTGAAATTTTTTTTTTTGAAAATTTTTTTTTCGAATTTTTTTTTCAATTATTTTTAAAAATTTTTTTTAATTTTTTTTTTTGAATTTTTTTTAAATTTTTTTTCTGAAAAATTTTTTTTTTTGAAATTTTTTTGAAATTTTTTTTGAAATTTTTTTTTTTGAAAATTTTTTTTTCGAATTTTTTTTTCAATTTTTTTTTAAATTTTTTTTTAATTTTTTTTTTTATTTTTTTTTTGAAATTTTTTTCTTTATTTTTTTTTAATTTTCTTTTTGATAATTTTTTTTGAGATTTTTTTTAAATTTTTTTTTGAAATCTTTTTTTTTGAAATTTTTTTTTTCGAAAATTTTTTTGAAATTTTTTTTGGATTTTTTTTTTAAATTTTTTTTTCGAAATTTTTTTTCGAATTTTTTTTCAATTTTTTTTTCAAATTTTTTTTTTAAATTTTTTTTTTTGAAATTTTTTTTAAATTTTTTTTTGAAATTTTTTTTTTGAAATTTTTATTTTTGAAATTTTTTTTTTCGAAAATTTTTTTGAAATTTTTTTGGAAATTTTTTCTGAATTTTTTTAAAATTTTTTTTTAAATTTTTTTTTGAAAATTTTTTTTTCGAATTTTTTTTTCAATTTTTTTTTAAATTTTTTTTTTCATTTTTTTAAAAAATTTTTTTAAATTTTCTTTTGAAAATTTTTTTTTTTGAAATTTTTTTTAAATTTTTTTTTTGAAAATTTTTTTTTTTTGAAATTTTTTTGAAATTTTTTTTGAAATTTTTTTTTTTAAATTTTTTTTTCGAATTTTTTTTTCAATTTTTTTTTAAATTTTTTTAATTTTTTTTCTGAAATTTTTTTAAAATTTTTTTTTTGAAAATTTTTATTTTGAAATTTTTTTTTTCGAAAATTATTTTGAAATTTTTTTTGAAATTTTTTTTTTTTTAATTTTTTTTTCGAATTTTTTTTAAAATTTTTTTTTAATTTTTTTTCAAATTTTTTTTTTGAAATTTTTTTTAAATTTTTTATTTGAAAATTTTTTTTTTGAAATTTTTTTAAAATTTTTTTTTGAAAATTTTTTTTTTGAAATTTTTTTTTTCAATTTTTTTTAAATTTTTTTTTATATTTTTTTTAAAATTTTTTTTGAATTTTTTTTTTTGAAATTTTTTTTTTGAAATTTTTTTTTGAAAATTTTTTTGAAATTTTTTTTTAATTTTTTTTTTGAAATTTTTTTTTCGAAATTTTTTTTCGAATTTTTTTAATTTTTTTTTTTGAAATTTTTTTTAAATTTTTTTTTGAAATTTTTTTTTTGAAATTTTTTTTTTCGAAAATTTTTTTGAAATTTTTTTTTAAATTTTTTTAAAATTTTTTTTAAAATTTTTTTTTGAAAATCTTTTTTTTTGAAAATCTTTTTTTTTGAAATTTTTTTTTTCGAAAATTTTTTTGAAATTTTTTATTTTGAAAATTTTTTTTTCGAATTTTTTTTTCAATTTTTTTTAAAAATTTTTCTTTAATTTTTTTTTTAAATTTTTTTTAAATTTTTTTTTTGAAAATTTTTTTTTTGAAATTTTTTTTTTCGAAAATTTTTTTGAACTTTTTTTTGAAATTTTTTTTTTTGAAAATTTTTTTTTCGAATTTTTTTTTCAATTATTTTTAAAAATTTTTTTTAATTTTTTTTTTTGAATTTTTTTTAAATTTTTTTTCTGAAAAATTTTTTTTTTTGAAATTTTTTTGAAATTTTTTTTGAAATTTTTTTTTTTGAAAATTTTTTTTTCGAATTTTTTTTTCAATTTTTTTTTAAATTTTTTTTTAATTTTTTTTTTTATTTTTTTTTTGAAATTTTTTTCTTTATTTTTTTTTAATTTTCTTTTTGATAATTTTTTTTGAGATTTTTTTTAAATTTTTTTTTGAAATCTTTTTTTTTGAAATTTTTTTTTTCGAAAATTTTTTTGAAATTTTTTTTGGATTTTTTTTTTAAATTTTTTTTTCGAAATTTTTTTTCGAATTTTTTTTCAATTTTTTTTTCAAATTTTTTTTTTAAATTTTCTTTTTTGAAATTTTTTTTAAATTTTTTTTTGAAATTTTTTTTTTGAAATTTTTATTTTTGAAATTTTTTTTTTCGAAAATTTTTTTGAAATTTTTTTGGAAATTTTTTCTGAATTTTTTTAAAATTTTTTTTTAAATTTTTTTTTGAAAATTTTTTTTTCGAATTTTTTTTTCAATTTTTTTTTAAATTTTTTTTTTCATTTTTTTAAAAATTTTTTTTAAATTTTCTTTTGAAAATTTTTTTTTTTGAAATTTTTTTAAATTTTTTTTTTGAAAATTTTTTTTTTTTGAAATTTTTTTGAAATTTTTTTTGAAATTTTTTTTTTTTAATTTTTTTTTCGAATTTTTTTTTCAATTTTTTTTTAAATTTTTTTAATTTTTTTTCTGAAATTTTTTTAAAATTTTTTTTTTGAAAATTTTTATTTTGAAATTTTTTTTTTCGAAAATTATTTTGAAATTTTTTTTGAAATTTTTTTTTTTTTAATTTTTTTTTCGAATTTTTTTTAAAATTTTTTTTTAATTTTTTTTCAAATTTTTTTTTTGAAATTTTTTTTAAATTTTTTATTTGAAAATTTTTTTTTTGAAATTTTTTTAAAATTTTTTTTTGAAAATTTTTTTTTTGAAATTTTTTTTTCAATTTTTTTTAAATTTTTTTTTTATTTTTTTTTAAATTTTTTTTGAATTTTTTTTTTTGAAATTTTTTTTTTTGAAATTTTTTTTTTGAAAATTTTTTTGAAATTTTTTTTGAATTTTTTTTTTGAAATTTTTTTTTCGAAATTTTTTTTCGAATTTTTTTAATTTTTTTTTTGAAATTTTTTTTAAATTTTTTTTTGAAATTTTTTTTTTGAAATTTTTTTTTTCGAAAATTTTTTTGAAATTTTTTTTGGATTTTTTTTTAAATTTTTTTTTCGAAATTTTTTTTCGAATTTTTTTTTCAATTTTTTTTAAAAATTTTTATTTTAATTTTTTTAAAATTTTTTTTGAAAATTTTTTTTTTGAAATTTTTTTTTCGAAAATTATTTTGAAATTTTTTTTCAATTTTTTTAAATTTTTTTTTGAAATTTTTTTGAAATTTTTTTTTGAAATTTTTTTTAATGTTTTTTTTAATTTTATTTCTTTGAAAATTTTTTTTTGAATTTTCTTTTTGAAAATTTTTTTTTTGAAATTTTTTTTAAATTTTTTTTTTGAAATTTTTTTTTTAATTTTTTTTTTGAAAATTTTTTTTTTTGAAATTTTTTTTAAAATTTTTTTTTAAATTTTTTTTTATATTTTTTTTTTATTTTTTTTTTGAAATTTTTTTCTTTATTTTTTTTTAATTTTCTTTTTGATAATTTTTTTTGAGATTTTTTTTAAATTTTTTTTTGAAATTTTTTTTTTGAAATTTTTTTAAAATTTTTATTTGAAAATTTTTTTTTTTGAAATTTTTTTTTTCAATTTTTTTAAATTTTTTTTTATTTTTTTTTTATTTTTTTTTTAATTTTTTTTAAATTTTTTTTTCTGAAAATTTTTTTTTTGAAATTTTTTTTTTCGAAAATTTTTTTGAAATTTTTTTTTTGAAAATTTTTTTTTTTTGAAATTTTTTTAAAATTTTTATTTGAAAATTTTTTTTTTTGAAATTTTTTTTTTCAATTTTTTTAAATTTTTTTTTATTTTTTTTTTATTTTTTTTTTAATTTTTTTTAAATTTTTTTTTCTGAAAATTTTTTTTTTGAAATTTTTTTTTTCGAAAATTTTTTTGAAATTTTTTTTTTGAAAATTTTTTTTTTTTGAAATTTTTTTTTTTGAAATTTTTTTTAAATTTGTTTTTTTAATTTTTTTTTTTATTTTTTTAAAAATTTTTTTTGAAAATTTTTTTTTGAATTTTTTTTAAATTTTTTTTCAATTTTTTTTTTTTGAAATTTTTTTTGAAATTTTTTTTTGAAATTTTTTTTTTTGAAATTTATTTTGAAATTTTTTTTTTGTAAATTTTTTTGAAATTTTTTTTTTCATTTTTTTTCGAATTTTTTTTTTCAATTTTTTTTTCATTTTTTTTTGAAATTTTTTTTAAAATTTTTTTTTAAATTTTTTTTTCGAAATTTTTTTTGAAATTTTTTTTGAAATTTTTTTTTTGAAAATTTTTTTGAAATTTTTTTTGAATTTTTTTTTTAATTTTTTTTGAAAATTTTTTTTTTGAATTTTTTTTTTCAATTTTTTTTGAATTTTTTTTTAAAAATTTTTTTAAAGATTTTTTTGAAATTTTTTTTTTTGAAATTTTTTTAAAATTTTTTTTTGAAAAACTTTTTTTTTGAAATTTTTTTTTTGAAATTTTTTTTTTTTAAATTTTTTTAAAATTTTTTTTAAAATTGTTTTTTCTTTGAAAATTTTTTTTTGAATTTTCTTTTTGAAAATTTTTTTTTGAAATTTTTTTAAAATTTTTTTTTGAAATTTTTTTTTTCAAAATTTTTTTTTTTGAAATTTTTTTTTAAATTTTTTTAAAATTTTTTTTAAATTTTTTTTTTGAAAATCTTTTTTTTTGAAAATCTTTTTTTTTGAAATTTTTTTTTTCGAAAATTTTTTTGAAATTTTTTATTTTGAAAATTTTTTTTTCGAATTTTTTTTTCAATTTTTTTTAAAAATTTTTCTTTAATTTTTTTTTTAAATTTTTTTTAAATTTTTTTTTTGAAAATTTTTTTTTTGAAATTTTTTTTTTCGAAAATTTTTTTGAACTTTTTTTTGAAATTTTTTTTTTGAAAATTTTTTTTTCGAATTTTTTTTTCAATTATTTTTAAAAATTTTTTTTAATTTTTTTTTTTGAATTTTTTTTAAATTTTTTTTCTGAAAAATTTTTTTTTTTGAAATTTTTTTGAAATTTTTTTTGAAATTTTTTTTTTTGAAAATTTTTTTTTCGAATTTTTTTTTCAATTTTTTTTTAAATTTTTTTTTAATTTTTTTTTTTATTTTTTTTTTGAAATTTTTTTCTTTATTTTTTTTTAATTTTCTTCTTGATAATTTTTTTTGAGATTTTTTTTAAATTTTTTTTTGAAATCTTTTTTTTTGAAATTTTTTTTTTCGAAAATTTTTTTGAAATTTTTTTTGGATTTTTTTTTAAATTTTTTTTTCGAAATTTTTTTTCGAATTTTTTTTCAATTTTTTTTTCAAATTTTTTTTTTTTTAATTTTCTTTTCTGAAATTTTTTTTAAATTTTTTTTTGAAATTTTTTTTTTTAAATTTTTATTTTTGAAATTTTTTTTTTCGAAAATTTTTTTGAAATTTTTTTGGAAATTTTTTCTGAATTTTTTTAAAATTTTTTTTTAAATTTTTTTTTGAAAATTTTTTTTTCGAATTTTTTTTTCAATTTTTTTTTAAATTTTTTTTTTCATTTTTTTAAAAAAAATTTTTAAATTTTCTTTTGAAAATTTTTTTTTTTGAAATTTTTTTTAAATTTTTTTTTTGAAAATTTTTTTTTTTTGAAATTTTTTTGAAATTTTTTTTGAAATTTTTTTTTTTAAATTTTTTTTTCGAATTTTTTTTTCAATTTTTTTTTAAATTTTTTTAATTTTTTTTCTGAAATTTTTTTAAAATTTTTTTTTTGAAAATTTTTATTTTGAAATTTTTTTTTTCGAAAATTATTTTGAAATTTTTTTTGAAATTTTTTTTTTTTTAATTTTTTTTTCGAATTTTTTTTAAAATTTTTTTTTAATTTTTTTTCAAATTTTTTTTTTGAAATTTTTTTTAAATTTTTTATTTGAAAATTTTTTTTTTGAAATTTTTTTAAAATTTTTTTTTGAAAATTTTTTTTTTGAAATTTTTTTTTTCAATTTTTTTTAAATTTTTTTTAATATTTTTTTTAAAATTTTTTTTGAATTTTTTTTTTTGAAATTTTTTTTTTGAAATTTTTTTTTTGAAAATTTTTTTGAAATTTTTTTTGAATTTTTTTTTTGAAATTTTTTTTTCGAAATTTTTTTTCGAATTTTTTTAATTTTTTTTTTTGAAATTTTTTTTAAATTTTTTTTTGAAATTTTTTTTTTGAAATTTTTTTTTTCGAAAATTTTTTTGAAATTTTTTTTTAAATTTTTTTAAAATTTTTTTTAAAATTTTTTTTTGAAAATCTTTTTTTTTGAAAATCTTTTTTTTTGAAATTTTTTTTTTCGAAAATTTTTTTGAAATTTTTTATTTTGAAAATTTTTTTTTCGAATTTTTTTTTCAATTTTTTTTTAAAAATTTTTCTTTAATTTTTTTTTTAAATTTTTTTTAAATTTTTTTTTTGAAAATTTTTTTTTTGAAATTTTTTTTTTCGAAAATTTTTTTGAACTTTTTTTTGAAATTTTTTTTTTTGAAAATTTTTTTTTCGAATTTTTTTTTCAATTATTTTTAAAAATTTTTTTTAATTTTTTTTTTTGAATTTTTTTTAAATTTTTTTTCTGAAAAATTTTTTTTTTTGAAATTTTTTTGAAATTTTTTTTGAAATTTTTTTTTTTGAAAATTTTTTTTTCGAATTTTTTTTTCAATTTTTTTTTAAATTTTTTTTTAATTTTTTTTTTTATTTTTTTTTTGAAATTTTTTTCTTTATTTTTTTTTAATTTTCTTTTTGATAATTTTTTTTGAGATTTTTTTTAAATTTTTTTTTGAAATCTTTTTTTTTGAAATTTTTTTTTTCGAAAATTTTTTTGAAATTTTTTTTGGATTTTTTTTTTAAATTTTTTTTTCGAAATTTTTTTTCGAATTTTTTTTCAATTTTTTTTTCAAATTTTTTTTTTATATTTTCTTTTTTGAAATTTTTTTTAAATTTTTTTTTGAAATTTTTTTTTTGAAATTTTTATTTTTGAAATTTTTTTTTTCGAAAATTTTTTTGAAATTTTTTTGGAAATTTTTTCTGAATTTTTTTAAAATTTTTTTTTAAATTTTTTTTTGAAAATTTTTTTTTCGAATTTTTTTTTCAATTTTTTTTTAAATTTTTTTTTTCATTTTTTTAAAAAAATTTTTTAAATTTTCTTTTGAAAATTTTTTTTTTTGAAATTTTTTTTAAATTTTTTTTTTGAAAATTTTTTTTTTTTGAAATTTTTTTGAAATTTTTTTTGAAATTTTTTTTTTTAAATTTTTTTTTCGAATTTTTTTTTCAATTTTTTTTTAAATTTTTTTAATTTTTTTTCTGAAATTTTTTTAAATTTTTTTTTTTGAAAATTTTTATTTTGAAATTTTTTTTTTCGAAAATTATTTTGAAATTTTTTTTGAATTTTTTTTTTTTTTTATTTTTTTTTCGAATTTTTTTTAAAATTTTTTTTAAATTTTTTTTCAAATTTTTTTTTTGAAATTTTTTTTAAATTTTTTATTTGAAAATTTTTTTTTTGAAATTTTTTTAAAATTTTTTTTTGAAAATTTTTTTTTTGAAATTTTTTTTTCAATTTTTTTTAAATTTTTTTTTATATTTTTTTTAAAATTTTTTTTGAATTTTTTTTTTTGAAATTTTTTTTTTGAAATTTTTTTTTTGAAAATTTTTTTGAAATTTTTTTTGAATTTTTTTTTTGAAATTTTTTTTTCGAAATTTTTTTTCGAATTTTTTTAATTTTTTTTTTTGAAATTTTTTTTAAATTTTTTTTTGAAATTTTTTTTTTGAAATTTTTTTTTTCGAAAATTTTTTTGAAATTTTTTTTGGATTTTTTTTTAAATTTTTTTTTCGAAATTTTTTTTCGAATTTTTTTTTCAATTTTTTTTAAAAATTTTTATTTTAATTTTTTTAAAATTTTTTTTGAAAATTTTTTTTTTGAAATTTTTTTTTCGAAAATTATTTTGAAATTTTTTTTCAATTTTTTTAAATTTTTTTTTGAAATTTTTTTGAAATTTTTTTTTGAAATTTTTTTTAATGTTTTTTTTAATTTTATTTCTTTGAAAATTTTTTTTTGAATTTTCTTTTTGAAAATTTTTTTTTTGAAATTTTTTTTAAATTTTTTTTTTGAAATTTTTTTTTTAATTTTTTTTTTGGAAATTTTTTTTTTGAAATTTTTTTTAAAATTTTTTTTTAAATTTTTTTTTATATTTTTTTTTTATTTTTTTTTTGAAATTTTTTTCTTTATTTTTTTTTAATTTTCTTTTTGATAATTTTTTTTGAGATTTTTTTTAAATTTTTTTTTGAAATTTTTTTTTTTTGAAAATTTTTTTTTTGAAATTTTTTTTTCGAAAATTTTTTTGAAATTTTTTTTTTGAAAATTTTTTTTTTTTGAAATTTTTTTTTTTGAAATTTTTTTTAAATTTGTTTTTTTAATTTTTTTTTTTATTTTTTTAAAAATTTTTTTTGAAAATTTTTTTTTGAATTTTTTTTAAATTTTTTTTCAATTTTTTTTTTTTGAAATTTTTTTTGAAATTTTTTTTTGAAATTTTTTTTTTTGAAATTTATTTTGAAATTTTTTTTTTTGAAAATTTTTTTGAAATTTTTTTTTTCATTTTTTTTCGAATTTTTTTTTTCAATTTTTTTTTCATTTTTTTTTGAAATTTTTTTTAAAATTTTTTTTTTAATTTTTTTTTCGAAATTTTTTTTGAAATTTTTTTTGAAATTTTTTTTTTGAAAATTTTTTTGAAATTTTTTTTGAATTTTTTTTTTTATTTTTTTTGAAAATTTTCTTTTTGAATTTTTTTTTTCAATTTTTTTTGAATTTTTTTTTAAAAATTTTTTTAAAGATTTTTTTGAAATTTTTTTTTTTGAAATTTTTTTAAAATTTTTTTTTGAAAAACTTTTTTTTTGAAATTTTTTTTTTGAAATTTTTTTTTTTGAAATTTTTTTAAAATTTTTTTTAAAATTGTTTTTTCTTTGAAAATTTTTTTTTGAATTTTCTTTTTGAAAATTTTTTTTTGAAATTTTTTTAAAATTTTTTTTTGAAATTTTTTTTTTCAAAATTTTTTTTTTTGAAATTTTTTTTTAAATTTTTTTAAAATTTTTTTTAAAATTTTTTTTTGAAAATCTTTTTTTTTGAAAATCTTTTTTTTTGAAATTTTTTTTTTCGAAAATTTTTTTGAAATTTTTTATTTTGAAAATTTTTTTTTCGAATTTTTTTTTCAATTTTTTTTAAAAATTTTTCTTTAATTTTTTTTTTTAATTTTTTTTAAATTTTTTTTTTGAAAATTTTTTTTTTGAAATTTTTTTTTTCGAAAATTTTTTTGAACTTTTTTTTGAAATTTTTTTTTTTGAAAATTTTTTTTTCGAATTTTTTTTTCAATTATTTTTAAAAATTTTTTTTAATTTTTTTTTTTGAATTTTTTTTAAATTTTTTTTCTGAAAAATTTTTTTTTTTGAAATTTTTTTGAAATTTTTTTTGAAATTTTTTTTTTTGAAAATTTTTTTTTCGAATTTTTTTTTCAATTTTTTTTTAAATTTTTTTTTAATTTTTTTTTTTATTTTTTTTTTGAAATTTTTTTCTTTATTTTTTTTTAATTTTCTTTTTGATAATTTTTTTTGAGATTTTTTTTAAATTTTTTTTTGAAATCTTTTTTTTTGAAATTTTTTTTTTCGAAAATTTTTTTGAAATTTTTTTTGGATTTTTTTTTTTAATTTTTTTTTCGAAATTTTTTTTCGAATTTTTTTTCAATTTTTTTTTCAAATTTTTTTTTTAAATTTTTTTTTTGAAATTTTTTTTAAATTTTTTTTTGAAATTTTTTTTTTGAAATTTTTATTTTTGAAATTTTTTTTTTCGAAAATTTTTTTGAAATTTTTTTGGAAATTTTTTCTGAATTTTTTTAAAATTTTTTTTTAAATTTTTTTTTGAAAATTTTTTTTTCGAATTTTTTTTCAATTTTTTTTTAAATTTTTTTTTTCATATTTTTAAAAAAATTTTTTAAATTTTCTTTTGAAAATTTTTTTTTTTGAAATTTTTTTTAAATTTTTTTTTTGAAAATTTTTTTTTTTTGAAATTTTTTTGAAATTTTTTTTGAAATTTTTTTTTTTAAATTTTTTTTTCGAATTTTTTTTTCAATTTTTTTTTAAATTTTTTTAATTTTTTTTCTGAAATTTTTTTAAAATTTTTTTTTTGAAAATTTTTATTTTGAAATTTTTTTTTTCGAAAATTATTTTGAAATTTTTTTTGAAATTTTTTTTTTTTTAATTTTTTTTTCGAATTTTTTTTAAAATTTTTTTTTAATTTTTTTTCAAATTTTTTTTTTGAAATTTTTTTTAAATTTTTTATTTGAAAATTTTTTTTTGAAAATTTTTTTTTTGAAATTTTTTTTTTCAATTTTTTTTAAATTTTTTTTTATGTTTTTTTTAAAATTTTTTTTGAATTTTTTTTTTTGAAATTTTTTTTTTGAAATTTTTTTTTTGAAAATTTTTTTGAAATTTTTTTTGAATTTTTTTTTTGAAATTTTTTTTTCGAAATTTTTTTTCGAATTTTTTTAATTTTTTTTTTTGAAATTTTTTTTAAATTTTTTTTTGAAATTTTTTTTTTGAAATTTTTTTTTTCGAAAATTTTTTTGAAATTTTTTTTTAAATTTTTTTAAAATTTTTTTTAAAATTTTTTTTTGAAAATCTTTTTTTTTGAAAATCTTTTTTTTTGAAATTTTTTTTTTCGAAAATTTTTTTGAAATTTTTTATTTTGAAAATTTTTTTTTTGAATTTTTTTTTCAATTTTTTTTAAAAATTTTTCTTTAATTTTTTTTTTAAATTTTTTTTAAATTTTTTTTTTGAAAATTTTTTTTTTGAAATTTTTTTTTTCGAAAATTTTTTTGAACTTTTTTTTGAAATTTTTTTTTTTGAAAATTTTTTTTTCGAATTTTTTTTTCAATTATTTTTAAAAATTTTTTTTAATTTTTTTTTTTGAATTTTTTTTAAATTTTTTTTCTGAAAAATTTTTTTTTTTGAAATTTTTTTGAAATTTTTTTTGAAATTTTTTTTTTTGAAAATTTTTTTTTCGAATTTTTTTTTCAATTTTTTTTTAAATTTTTTTTTAATTTTTTTTTTAATTTTTTTTTTGAAATTTTTTTCTTTATTTTTTTTTAATTTTCTTTTTGATAATTTTTTTTGAGATTTTTTTTAAATTTTTTTTTGAAATCTTTTTTTTTGAAATTTTTTTTTTCGAAAATTTTTTTGAATTTTTTTTTGGATTTTTTTTTTAAATTTTTTTTTCGAAATTTTTTTTCGAATTTTTTTTCAATTTTTTTTTCAAATTTTTTTTTTAAATTTTCTTTTTTGAAATTTTTTTTAAATTTTTTTTTGAAATTTTTTTTTTGAAATTTTTATTTTTGAAATTTTTTTTTTCGAAAATTTTTTTGAAATTTTTTTGGAAATTTTTTCTGAATTTTTTTAAAATTTTTTTTTAAATTTTTTTTTGAAAATTTTTTTTTCGAATTTTTTTTTCAATTTTTTTTTAAATTTTTTTTTTCATTTTTTTAAAAAATTTTTTTAAATTTTCTTTTGAAAATTTTTTTTTTTGAAATTTTTTTTAAATTTTTTTTTTGAAAATTTTTTTTTTTTTGAAATTTTTTTGAAATTTTTTTTGAAATTTTTTTTTTTAAATTTTTTTTTCGAATTTTTTTTTCAATTTTTTTTAAAATTTTTTTAATTTTTTTTCTGAAATTTTTTTAAAATTTTTTTTTTGAAAATTTTTATTTTGAAATTTTTTTTTTCGAAAATTATTTTGAAATTTTTTTTGAAATTTTTTTTTTTTTAATTTTTTTTTCGAATTTTTTTTAAAATTTTTTTTTAATTTTTTTTCAAATTTTTTTTTTGAAATTTTTTTTTAATTTTTTATTTGAAAATTTTTTTTTTGAAATTTTTTTAAAATTTTTTTTTGAAAATTTTTTTTTTGAAATTTTTTTTTCAATTTTTTTTAAATTTTTTTTTATATTTTTTTTAAAATTTTTTTTGAATTTTTTTTTTTGAAATTTTTTTTTTGAAATTTTTTTTTTGAAAATTTTTTTGAAATTTTTTTTGAATTTTTTTTTTGAAATTTTTTTTTCGAAATTTTTTTTCGAATTTTTTTAATTTTTTTTTTTGAAATTTTTTTTAAATTTTTTTTTGAAATTTTTTTTTTGAAATTTTTTTTTTCGAAAATTTTTTTGAAATTTTTTTTGGATTTTTTTTTAAATTTTTTTTTCGAAATTTTTTTTCGAATTTTTTTTTCAATTTTTTTTAAAAATTTTTATTTTAATTTTTTTAAAATTTTTTTTGAAAATTTTTTTTTTTGAAATTTTTTTTAAAATTTTTTTTGAAATTTTTTTTTATATTTTTTTTTTGAAATTTTTTTCTTTATTTTTTTTAAATTTTCTTTTTGATAATTTTTTTTGAGATTTTTTTAAAATTTTTTTTTGAAATCTTTTTTTTTGAAATTTTTTTTTTCGAAAATTTTTTTGAAATTTTTTTTGGATTTTTTTTTTAAATTTTTTTTTCGAAATTTTTTTTTGGAATTTTTTTTCAATTTTTTTTTCAATTTTTTTTTTAATTTTCTTTTTTGAAATTTTTTTAAAATTTTTTTTTGAAATTTTTTTTTGAAATTTTTATTTTTGAAATTTTTTTTTTCGAAAATTTTTTTGAAATTTTTTTGGAATTTTTTCTGAATTTTTTTAAAATTTTTTTTTAAATTTTTTTTTGAAAATTTTTTTTTCGAATTTTTTTTTCAATTTTTTTTTAAATTTTTTTTTTCATTTTTTTTAAAAATTTTTTTAAATTTTCTTTTGAAAATTTTTTTTTTTGAAATTTTATTTAAATTTTTTTTTTGAAAATTTTTTTTTTTTGAAATTTTTTTGAAATTTTTTTTGAAATTTTTTTTTTTAAATTTTTTTTTCGAATTTTTTTTTCAATTTTTTTTTAAATTTTTTTAATTTTTTTTCTGAAATTTTTTTAAAATTTTTTTTTTGAAAATTTTTATTTTGAAATTTTTTTTTTCGAAAATTATTTTGAAATTTTTTTTAAAATTTTTTTTAAATTTTTTTTTAAATTTTTTTTTTGAAATTTTTTTAAAATTTTTTATTTGAAAATTTTTTTTTTGAAATTTTTTTAAAATTTTTTTTTGAAAATTTTTTTTTTGAAATTTTTTTTTTCAATTTTTTTTTAATTTTTTTTTATATATTTTTTTTAATTTTTTTTGAATTTTTTTTTTTGAAATTTTTTTTTTGAAATTTTTTTTTTGAAAATTTTTTTGAAATTTTTTTTGAATTTTTTTTTTGAAATTTTTTTTTCGAAATTTGTTTTCGAATTTTTTTAATTTTTTTTTTGAAATTTTTTTTAAATTTTTTTTTGAAATTTTTTTTTTGAAATTTTTTTTTTCGAAAATTTTTTTGAATTTTTTTTTGGATTTTTTTTTTAAATTTTTTTTTCGAAATTTTTTTTCGAATTTTTTTTTCAATTTTTTTTAAAAATTTTTATTTTAATTTTTTTAAAATTTTTTTTGAAAATTTTTTTTTTGAAATTTTTTTTTCGAAAATTATTTTGAAATTTTTTTTCAATTTTTTTAAAATTTTTTTTTAATTTTTTTTTTGAAATTTTTTTGAAATTTTTTTTTGAAATTTTTTTTAATGTTTTTTTCAATTTTATTTCTTTGAAAATTTTTTTTTCAATTTTCTTTTTGAAAATTTTTTTTTTGAAATTTTTTTTAAATTTTTTTTTTGAAATTTTTTTTTAAATTTTTTTTTTGAAAATTTTTTTGAAATTTTTTTTGAATTTTTTTTTTTGAAATTTTTTTTTCGAATTTTTTTTTCGAATTTTTTCAATTTTTTTTAAAAATTTTTTTTTAATTTTTTTTTAAATTTTTTTTAAATTTTTTTTTGAAATTTTTTTTTCGAAAATTTTTTTGAAATTTTTTTTAAATTTTTTTTAAAATTTTTTTTTCTTGAAAATATTTTTTTCGAATTTTCTTTTTGAAAATTTTTTTTTAATTTTTTATTTTTTTTTATTTTTATTTTTTTTTTGTTTTTGAAATTTTTTTTTTGGAAATTTTTTCTGAATTTTTTTTTAAATTTTTTTTTGAAATTTTTTTTTTCGAAAATTTTTTTGAAATTTTTTTTGGATTTTTTTTTTAAATTTTTTTTTCGAAATTTTTTTTCGAATTTTTTTTTTGAAATTTTTTTTTAAATTTTTTTTTGAAAATTTTTTTTTTTGAAATTTTTTTTTTCGAAAATTTTTTTTTCGAAAATTTTTTTGAATTTTTTTTGAATTTTTTTTTCGAAATTTTGTTTCGAATTTTTTTTAAAAATTTTTTTAAATTTTTTTTTTTATTTTTTTTTTAATTTTTTTTGAAAAATTTTTTTTTTCAATTTTTTTAAAATTTTTTTTTTTATTTTTTTTTTTGAAATTTTTTTTTGAATTTTCCTTTTGAAAATTTTTTTTTTCGAAAATTTTTTTGAAATTTTTTTTGAATTTTCTTTTTGAAATTTTTTTTTAGAAATTTTTTTTCGAATTTTTTTTTAAATTTTTTTTTAAATTTTTTTTTTAATTTTTTTTTTAATTCTTTTTTAAATTTTGTTTTGAAAATTTTTTTTTTGAAATTTTTTTTTTCGAAAATTATTTTGAAATTTTTTTTCAATTTTTTTTTAATTTTTTTTTTTAATTTTTTTTTTGAATTTTTTTTTAAATTTTTTTTTGAAAATTTTTTTTTTTAAATTTTTTTTTTGAAAATTTTTTTTTTGAAATTTTTTTTTTCAATTTTTTTTTAAATTTTTTTTTTGAATTTTTTTAAAAATTTTTTTTGAAAATTTTTTTTTTTGAAATTTTTTTAAAATTTTTTTTTGAAAAACTTTTTTTTTGAAATTTTTTTTTTGAAATTTTTTTTTTGAAATTTTTTTAAAATTTTTTTTAAATTGTTTTTTCTTTGAAAATTTTTTTTTGAATTTTCTTTTTGAAAATTTTTTTTGAAATTTTTTTTAAATTTTTTTTTTGAAATTTTTTTTTTCGAAATTTTTTTTTTTGAAATTTTTTTTAAAATTTTTTCAAAATTTTTTTAAAAATTTTTTTATCTTTGAAAATTTTTTTTTCTTTGAAAATTTTTTTTAAATTTTCTTTTTGAAAATTTTTTTTTGAAATTTTTTTTAAATTTTTTTTTTTAAATTTTTTTCTGAAAATTTTTTTTTTGAAATTTTTTTTTTCGAAAATTTTTTTGAAATTTTTTTTTTGAAAATTTTTTTTTTTTGAAATTTTTTTAAAATTTTTATTTGAAAATTTTTTTTTTTGAAATTTTTTTTTTCAATTTTTTTAAATTTTTTTTTATTTTTTTTTTATTTTTTTTTTAATTTTTTTTAAATTTTTTTTTCTGAAAATTTTTTTTTTGAAATTTTTTTTTTCGAAAATTTTTTTGAAATTTTTTTTTTGAAAATTTTTTTTTTTTGAAATTTTTTTTTTTGAAATTTTTTTTAAATTTGTTTTTTTAATTTTTTTTTTTATTTTTTTAAAAATTTTTTTTGAAAATTTTTTTTTGAATTTTTTTTAAATTTTTTTTCAATTTTTTTTTTTTGAAATTTTTTTTGAAATTTTTTTTTGAAATTTTTTTTTTTGAAATTTATTTTGAAATTTTTTTTTTGTAAATTTTTTTGAAATTTTTTTTTTCATT
The DNA here is from genome assembly GCA_944452925.2 of Chrysolina oricalcia. NCBI lineage: Eukaryota > Metazoa > Arthropoda > Insecta > Coleoptera > Chrysomelidae > Chrysolina > Chrysolina oricalcia. The sequence goes on along the minus strand of OX101823.2, from coordinate 30,359,969 downwards.
TTTTTTCGAATTTTTTTTTTCAATTTTTTTTTCATTTTTTTTTGAAATTTTTTTTAAAATTTTTTTTTAAATTTTTTTTTCGAAATTTTTTTTGAAATTTTTTTTGAAATTTTTTTTTTGAAAATTTTTTTGAAATTTTTTTTGAATTTTTTTTTTAATTTTTTTTGAAAATTTTTTTTTTGAATTTTTTTTTTCAATTTTTTTTGAATTTTTTTTTAAAAATTTTTTTAAAGATTTTTTTGAAATTTTTTTTTTTGAAATTTTTTTAAAATTTTTTTTTGAAAAACTTTTTTTTTGAAATTTTTTTTTTGAAATTTTTTTTTTTTAAATTTTTTTAAAATTTTTTTTAAAATTGTTTTTTCTTTGAAAATTTTTTTTTGAATTTTCTTTTTGAAAATTTTTTTTTGAAATTTTTTTAAAATTTTTTTTTGAAATTTTTTTTTTCAAAATTTTTTTTTTTGAAATTTTTTTTTAAATTTTTTTAAAATTTTTTTTAAATTTTTTTTTTGAAAATCTTTTTTTTTGAAAATCTTTTTTTTTGAAATTTTTTTTTTCGAAAATTTTTTTGAAATTTTTTATTTTGAAAATTTTTTTTTCGAATTTTTTTTTCAATTTTTTTTAAAAATTTTTCTTTAATTTTTTTTTTAAATTTTTTTTAAATTTTTTTTTTGAAAATTTTTTTTTTGAAATTTTTTTTTTCGAAAATTTTTTTGAACTTTTTTTTGAAATTTTTTTTTTGAAAATTTTTTTTTCGAATTTTTTTTTCAATTATTTTTAAAAATTTTTTTTAATTTTTTTTTTTGAATTTTTTTTAAATTTTTTTTCTGAAAAATTTTTTTTTTTGAAATTTTTTTGAAATTTTTTTTGAAATTTTTTTTTTTGAAAATTTTTTTTTCGAATTTTTTTTTCAATTTTTTTTTAAATTTTTTTTTAATTTTTTTTTTTATTTTTTTTTTGAAATTTTTTTCTTTATTTTTTTTTAATTTTCTTCTTGATAATTTTTTTTGAGATTTTTTTTAAATTTTTTTTTGAAATCTTTTTTTTTGAAATTTTTTTTTTCGAAAATTTTTTTGAAATTTTTTTTGGATTTTTTTTTAAATTTTTTTTTCGAAATTTTTTTTCGAATTTTTTTTCAATTTTTTTTTCAAATTTTTTTTTTTTTAATTTTCTTTTCTGAAATTTTTTTTAAATTTTTTTTTGAAATTTTTTTTTTTAAATTTTTATTTTTGAAATTTTTTTTTTCGAAAATTTTTTTGAAATTTTTTTGGAAATTTTTTCTGAATTTTTTTAAAATTTTTTTTTAAATTTTTTTTTGAAAATTTTTTTTTCGAATTTTTTTTTCAATTTTTTTTTAAATTTTTTTTTTCATTTTTTTAAAAAAAATTTTTAAATTTTCTTTTGAAAATTTTTTTTTTTGAAATTTTTTTTAAATTTTTTTTTTGAAAATTTTTTTTTTTTGAAATTTTTTTGAAATTTTTTTTGAAATTTTTTTTTTTAAATTTTTTTTTCGAATTTTTTTTTCAATTTTTTTTTAAATTTTTTTAATTTTTTTTCTGAAATTTTTTTAAAATTTTTTTTTTGAAAATTTTTATTTTGAAATTTTTTTTTTCGAAAATTATTTTGAAATTTTTTTTGAAATTTTTTTTTTTTTAATTTTTTTTTCGAATTTTTTTTAAAATTTTTTTTTAATTTTTTTTCAAATTTTTTTTTTGAAATTTTTTTTAAATTTTTTATTTGAAAATTTTTTTTTTGAAATTTTTTTAAAATTTTTTTTTGAAAATTTTTTTTTTGAAATTTTTTTTTTCAATTTTTTTTAAATTTTTTTTAATATTTTTTTTAAAATTTTTTTTGAATTTTTTTTTTTGAAATTTTTTTTTTGAAATTTTTTTTTTGAAAATTTTTTTGAAATTTTTTTTGAATTTTTTTTTTGAAATTTTTTTTTCGAAATTTTTTTTCGAATTTTTTTAATTTTTTTTTTTGAAATTTTTTTTAAATTTTTTTTTGAAATTTTTTTTTTGAAATTTTTTTTTTCGAAAATTTTTTTGAAATTTTTTTTTAAATTTTTTTAAAATTTTTTTTAAAATTTTTTTTTGAAAATCTTTTTTTTTGAAAATCTTTTTTTTTGAAATTTTTTTTTTCGAAAATTTTTTTGAAATTTTTTATTTTGAAAATTTTTTTTTCGAATTTTTTTTTCAATTTTTTTTTAAAAATTTTTCTTTAATTTTTTTTTTAAATTTTTTTTAAATTTTTTTTTTGAAAATTTTTTTTTTGAAATTTTTTTTTTCGAAAATTTTTTTGAACTTTTTTTTGAAATTTTTTTTTTTGAAAATTTTTTTTTCGAATTTTTTTTTCAATTATTTTTAAAAATTTTTTTTAATTTTTTTTTTTGAATTTTTTTTAAATTTTTTTTCTGAAAAATTTTTTTTTTTGAAATTTTTTTGAAATTTTTTTTGAAATTTTTTTTTTTGAAAATTTTTTTTTCGAATTTTTTTTTCAATTTTTTTTTAAATTTTTTTTTAATTTTTTTTTTTATTTTTTTTTTGAAATTTTTTTCTTTATTTTTTTTTAATTTTCTTTTTGATAATTTTTTTTGAGATTTTTTTTAAATTTTTTTTTGAAATCTTTTTTTTTGAAATTTTTTTTTTCGAAAATTTTTTTGAAATTTTTTTTGGATTTTTTTTTTAAATTTTTTTTTCGAAATTTTTTTTCGAATTTTTTTTCAATTTTTTTTTCAAATTTTTTTTTTATATTTTCTTTTTTGAAATTTTTTTTAAATTTTTTTTTGAAATTTTTTTTTTGAAATTTTTATTTTTGAAATTTTTTTTTTCGAAAATTTTTTTGAAATTTTTTTGGAAATTTTTTCTGAATTTTTTTAAAATTTTTTTTTAAATTTTTTTTTGAAAATTTTTTTTTCGAATTTTTTTTTCAATTTTTTTTTAAATTTTTTTTTTCATTTTTTTAAAAAAATTTTTTAAATTTTCTTTTGAAAATTTTTTTTTTTGAAATTTTTTTTAAATTTTTTTTTTGAAAATTTTTTTTTTTTGAAATTTTTTTGAAATTTTTTTTGAAATTTTTTTTTTTAAATTTTTTTTTCGAATTTTTTTTTCAATTTTTTTTTAAATTTTTTTAATTTTTTTTCTGAAATTTTTTTAAATTTTTTTTTTTGAAAATTTTTATTTTGAAATTTTTTTTTTCGAAAATTATTTTGAAATTTTTTTTGAATTTTTTTTTTTTTTTATTTTTTTTTCGAATTTTTTTTAAAATTTTTTTTAAATTTTTTTTCAAATTTTTTTTTTGAAATTTTTTTTAAATTTTTTATTTGAAAATTTTTTTTTTGAAATTTTTTTAAAATTTTTTTTTGAAAATTTTTTTTTTGAAATTTTTTTTTCAATTTTTTTTAAATTTTTTTTTATATTTTTTTTAAAATTTTTTTTGAATTTTTTTTTTTGAAATTTTTTTTTTGAAATTTTTTTTTTGAAAATTTTTTTGAAATTTTTTTTGAATTTTTTTTTTGAAATTTTTTTTTCGAAATTTTTTTTCGAATTTTTTTAATTTTTTTTTTTGAAATTTTTTTTAAATTTTTTTTTGAAATTTTTTTTTTGAAATTTTTTTTTTCGAAAATTTTTTTGAAATTTTTTTTGGATTTTTTTTTAAATTTTTTTTTCGAAATTTTTTTTCGAATTTTTTTTTCAATTTTTTTTAAAAATTTTTATTTTAATTTTTTTAAAATTTTTTTTGAAAATTTTTTTTTTGAAATTTTTTTTTCGAAAATTATTTTGAAATTTTTTTTCAATTTTTTTAAATTTTTTTTTGAAATTTTTTTGAAATTTTTTTTTGAAATTTTTTTTAATGTTTTTTTTAATTTTATTTCTTTGAAAATTTTTTTTTGAATTTTCTTTTTGAAAATTTTTTTTTTGAAATTTTTTTTAAATTTTTTTTTTGAAATTTTTTTTTTAATTTTTTTTTTGGAAATTTTTTTTTTGAAATTTTTTTTAAAATTTTTTTTTAAATTTTTTTTTATATTTTTTTTTTATTTTTTTTTTGAAATTTTTTTCTTTATTTTTTTTTAATTTTCTTTTTGATAATTTTTTTTGAGATTTTTTTTAAATTTTTTTTTGAAATTTTTTTTTTTTGAAAATTTTTTTTTTGAAATTTTTTTTTCGAAAATTTTTTTGAAATTTTTTTTTTGAAAATTTTTTTTTTTTGAAATTTTTTTTTTTGAAATTTTTTTTAAATTTGTTTTTTTAATTTTTTTTTTTATTTTTTTAAAAATTTTTTTTGAAAATTTTTTTTTGAATTTTTTTTAAATTTTTTTTCAATTTTTTTTTTTTGAAATTTTTTTTGAAATTTTTTTTTGAAATTTTTTTTTTTGAAATTTATTTTGAAATTTTTTTTTTTGAAAATTTTTTTGAAATTTTTTTTTTCATTTTTTTTCGAATTTTTTTTTTCAATTTTTTTTTCATTTTTTTTTGAAATTTTTTTTAAAATTTTTTTTTTAATTTTTTTTTCGAAATTTTTTTTGAAATTTTTTTTGAAATTTTTTTTTTGAAAATTTTTTTGAAATTTTTTTTGAATTTTTTTTTTTATTTTTTTTGAAAATTTTCTTTTTGAATTTTTTTTTTCAATTTTTTTTGAATTTTTTTTTAAAAATTTTTTTAAAGATTTTTTTGAAATTTTTTTTTTTGAAATTTTTTTAAAATTTTTTTTTGAAAAACTTTTTTTTTGAAATTTTTTTTTTGAAATTTTTTTTTTTGAAATTTTTTTAAAATTTTTTTTAAAATTGTTTTTTCTTTGAAAATTTTTTTTTGAATTTTCTTTTTGAAAATTTTTTTTTGAAATTTTTTTAAAATTTTTTTTTGAAATTTTTTTTTTCAAAATTTTTTTTTTTGAAATTTTTTTTTAAATTTTTTTAAAATTTTTTTTAAAATTTTTTTTTGAAAATCTTTTTTTTTGAAAATCTTTTTTTTTGAAATTTTTTTTTTCGAAAATTTTTTTGAAATTTTTTATTTTGAAAATTTTTTTTTCGAATTTTTTTTTCAATTTTTTTTAAAAATTTTTCTTTAATTTTTTTTTTTAATTTTTTTTAAATTTTTTTTTTGAAAATTTTTTTTTTGAAATTTTTTTTTTCGAAAATTTTTTTGAACTTTTTTTTGAAATTTTTTTTTTTGAAAATTTTTTTTTCGAATTTTTTTTTCAATTATTTTTAAAAATTTTTTTTAATTTTTTTTTTTGAATTTTTTTTAAATTTTTTTTCTGAAAAATTTTTTTTTTTGAAATTTTTTTGAAATTTTTTTTGAAATTTTTTTTTTTGAAAATTTTTTTTTCGAATTTTTTTTTCAATTTTTTTTTAAATTTTTTTTTAATTTTTTTTTTTATTTTTTTTTTGAAATTTTTTTCTTTATTTTTTTTTAATTTTCTTTTTGATAATTTTTTTTGAGATTTTTTTTAAATTTTTTTTTGAAATCTTTTTTTTTGAAATTTTTTTTTTCGAAAATTTTTTTGAAATTTTTTTTGGATTTTTTTTTTTAATTTTTTTTTCGAAATTTTTTTTCGAATTTTTTTTCAATTTTTTTTTCAAATTTTTTTTTTAAATTTTTTTTTTGAAATTTTTTTTAAATTTTTTTTTGAAATTTTTTTTTTGAAATTTTTATTTTTGAAATTTTTTTTTTCGAAAATTTTTTTGAAATTTTTTTGGAAATTTTTTCTGAATTTTTTTAAAATTTTTTTTTAAATTTTTTTTTGAAAATTTTTTTTTCGAATTTTTTTTCAATTTTTTTTTAAATTTTTTTTTTCATATTTTTAAAAAAATTTTTTAAATTTTCTTTTGAAAATTTTTTTTTTTGAAATTTTTTTTAAATTTTTTTTTTGAAAATTTTTTTTTTTTGAAATTTTTTTGAAATTTTTTTTGAAATTTTTTTTTTTAAATTTTTTTTTCGAATTTTTTTTTCAATTTTTTTTTAAATTTTTTTAATTTTTTTTCTGAAATTTTTTTAAAATTTTTTTTTTGAAAATTTTTATTTTGAAATTTTTTTTTTCGAAAATTATTTTGAAATTTTTTTTGAAATTTTTTTTTTTTTAATTTTTTTTTCGAATTTTTTTTAAAATTTTTTTTTAATTTTTTTTCAAATTTTTTTTTTGAAATTTTTTTTAAATTTTTTATTTGAAAATTTTTTTTTGAAAATTTTTTTTTTGAAATTTTTTTTTTCAATTTTTTTTAAATTTTTTTTTATGTTTTTTTTAAAATTTTTTTTGAATTTTTTTTTTTGAAATTTTTTTTTTGAAATTTTTTTTTTGAAAATTTTTTTGAAATTTTTTTTGAATTTTTTTTTTGAAATTTTTTTTTCGAAATTTTTTTTCGAATTTTTTTAATTTTTTTTTTTGAAATTTTTTTTAAATTTTTTTTTGAAATTTTTTTTTTGAAATTTTTTTTTTCGAAAATTTTTTTGAAATTTTTTTTTAAATTTTTTTAAAATTTTTTTTAAAATTTTTTTTTGAAAATCTTTTTTTTTGAAAATCTTTTTTTTTGAAATTTTTTTTTTCGAAAATTTTTTTGAAATTTTTTATTTTGAAAATTTTTTTTTTGAATTTTTTTTTCAATTTTTTTTAAAAATTTTTCTTTAATTTTTTTTTTAAATTTTTTTTAAATTTTTTTTTTGAAAATTTTTTTTTTGAAATTTTTTTTTTCGAAAATTTTTTTGAACTTTTTTTTGAAATTTTTTTTTTTGAAAATTTTTTTTTCGAATTTTTTTTTCAATTATTTTTAAAAATTTTTTTTAATTTTTTTTTTTGAATTTTTTTTAAATTTTTTTTCTGAAAAATTTTTTTTTTTGAAATTTTTTTGAAATTTTTTTTGAAATTTTTTTTTTTGAAAATTTTTTTTTCGAATTTTTTTTTCAATTTTTTTTTAAATTTTTTTTTAATTTTTTTTTTAATTTTTTTTTTGAAATTTTTTTCTTTATTTTTTTTTAATTTTCTTTTTGATAATTTTTTTTGAGATTTTTTTTAAATTTTTTTTTGAAATCTTTTTTTTTGAAATTTTTTTTTTCGAAAATTTTTTTGAATTTTTTTTTGGATTTTTTTTTTAAATTTTTTTTTCGAAATTTTTTTTCGAATTTTTTTTCAATTTTTTTTTCAAATTTTTTTTTTAAATTTTCTTTTTTGAAATTTTTTTTAAATTTTTTTTTGAAATTTTTTTTTTGAAATTTTTATTTTTGAAATTTTTTTTTTCGAAAATTTTTTTGAAATTTTTTTGGAAATTTTTTCTGAATTTTTTTAAAATTTTTTTTTAAATTTTTTTTTGAAAATTTTTTTTTCGAATTTTTTTTTCAATTTTTTTTTAAATTTTTTTTTTCATTTTTTTAAAAAATTTTTTTAAATTTTCTTTTGAAAATTTTTTTTTTTGAAATTTTTTTTAAATTTTTTTTTTGAAAATTTTTTTTTTTTTGAAATTTTTTTGAAATTTTTTTTGAAATTTTTTTTTTTAAATTTTTTTTTCGAATTTTTTTTTCAATTTTTTTTAAAATTTTTTTAATTTTTTTTCTGAAATTTTTTTAAAATTTTTTTTTTGAAAATTTTTATTTTGAAATTTTTTTTTTCGAAAATTATTTTGAAATTTTTTTTGAAATTTTTTTTTTTTTAATTTTTTTTTCGAATTTTTTTTAAAATTTTTTTTTAATTTTTTTTCAAATTTTTTTTTTGAAATTTTTTTTTAATTTTTTATTTGAAAATTTTTTTTTTGAAATTTTTTTAAAATTTTTTTTTGAAAATTTTTTTTTTGAAATTTTTTTTTCAATTTTTTTTAAATTTTTTTTTATATTTTTTTTAAAATTTTTTTTGAATTTTTTTTTTTGAAATTTTTTTTTTGAAATTTTTTTTTTGAAAATTTTTTTGAAATTTTTTTTGAATTTTTTTTTTGAAATTTTTTTTTCGAAATTTTTTTTCGAATTTTTTTAATTTTTTTTTTTGAAATTTTTTTTAAATTTTTTTTTGAAATTTTTTTTTTGAAATTTTTTTTTTCGAAAATTTTTTTGAAATTTTTTTTGGATTTTTTTTTAAATTTTTTTTTCGAAATTTTTTTTCGAATTTTTTTTTCAATTTTTTTTAAAAATTTTTATTTTAATTTTTTTAAAATTTTTTTTGAAAATTTTTTTTTTTGAAATTTTTTTTAAAATTTTTTTTGAAATTTTTTTTTATATTTTTTTTTTGAAATTTTTTTCTTTATTTTTTTTAAATTTTCTTTTTGATAATTTTTTTTGAGATTTTTTTAAAATTTTTTTTTGAAATCTTTTTTTTTGAAATTTTTTTTTTCGAAAATTTTTTTGAAATTTTTTTTGGATTTTTTTTTTAAATTTTTTTTTCGAAATTTTTTTTTGGAATTTTTTTTCAATTTTTTTTTCAATTTTTTTTTTAATTTTCTTTTTTGAAATTTTTTTAAAATTTTTTTTTGAAATTTTTTTTTGAAATTTTTATTTTTGAAATTTTTTTTTTCGAAAATTTTTTTGAAATTTTTTTGGAATTTTTTCTGAATTTTTTTAAAATTTTTTTTTAAATTTTTTTTTGAAAATTTTTTTTTCGAATTTTTTTTTCAATTTTTTTTTAAATTTTTTTTTTCATTTTTTTTAAAAATTTTTTTAAATTTTCTTTTGAAAATTTTTTTTTTTGAAATTTTATTTAAATTTTTTTTTTGAAAATTTTTTTTTTTTGAAATTTTTTTGAAATTTTTTTTGAAATTTTTTTTTTTAAATTTTTTTTTCGAATTTTTTTTTCAATTTTTTTTTAAATTTTTTTAATTTTTTTTCTGAAATTTTTTTAAAATTTTTTTTTTGAAAATTTTTATTTTGAAATTTTTTTTTTCGAAAATTATTTTGAAATTTTTTTTAAAATTTTTTTTAAATTTTTTTTTAAATTTTTTTTTTGAAATTTTTTTAAAATTTTTTATTTGAAAATTTTTTTTTTGAAATTTTTTTAAAATTTTTTTTTGAAAATTTTTTTTTTGAAATTTTTTTTTTCAATTTTTTTTTAATTTTTTTTTATATATTTTTTTTAATTTTTTTTGAATTTTTTTTTTTGAAATTTTTTTTTTGAAATTTTTTTTTTGAAAATTTTTTTGAAATTTTTTTTGAATTTTTTTTTTGAAATTTTTTTTTCGAAATTTGTTTTCGAATTTTTTTAATTTTTTTTTTGAAATTTTTTTTAAATTTTTTTTTGAAATTTTTTTTTTGAAATTTTTTTTTTCGAAAATTTTTTTGAATTTTTTTTTGGATTTTTTTTTTAAATTTTTTTTTCGAAATTTTTTTTCGAATTTTTTTTTCAATTTTTTTTAAAAATTTTTATTTTAATTTTTTTAAAATTTTTTTTGAAAATTTTTTTTTTGAAATTTTTTTTTCGAAAATTATTTTGAAATTTTTTTTCAATTTTTTTAAAATTTTTTTTTAATTTTTTTTTTGAAATTTTTTTGAAATTTTTTTTTGAAATTTTTTTTAATGTTTTTTTCAATTTTATTTCTTTGAAAATTTTTTTTTCAATTTTCTTTTTGAAAATTTTTTTTTTGAAATTTTTTTTAAATTTTTTTTTTGAAATTTTTTTTTAAATTTTTTTTTTGAAAATTTTTTTGAAATTTTTTTTGAATTTTTTTTTTTGAAATTTTTTTTTCGAATTTTTTTTTCGAATTTTTTCAATTTTTTTTAAAAATTTTTTTTTAATTTTTTTTTAAATTTTTTTTAAATTTTTTTTTGAAATTTTTTTTTCGAAAATTTTTTTGAAATTTTTTTTAAATTTTTTTTAAAATTTTTTTTTCTTGAAAATATTTTTTTCGAATTTTCTTTTTGAAAATTTTTTTTTAATTTTTTATTTTTTTTTATTTTTATTTTTTTTTTGTTTTTGAAATTTTTTTTTTGGAAATTTTTTCTGAATTTTTTTTTAAATTTTTTTTTGAAATTTTTTTTTTCGAAAATTTTTTTGAAATTTTTTTTGGATTTTTTTTTTAAATTTTTTTTTCGAAATTTTTTTTCGAATTTTTTTTTTGAAATTTTTTTTTAAATTTTTTTTTGAAAATTTTTTTTTTTGAAATTTTTTTTTTCGAAAATTTTTTTTTCGAAAATTTTTTTGAATTTTTTTTGAATTTTTTTTTCGAAATTTTGTTTCGAATTTTTTTTAAAAATTTTTTTAAATTTTTTTTTTTATTTTTTTTTTAATTTTTTTTGAAAAATTTTTTTTTTCAATTTTTTTAAAATTTTTTTTTTTATTTTTTTTTTTGAAATTTTTTTTTGAATTTTCCTTTTGAAAATTTTTTTTTTCGAAAATTTTTTTGAAATTTTTTTTGAATTTTCTTTTTGAAATTTTTTTTTAGAAATTTTTTTTCGAATTTTTTTTTAAATTTTTTTTTAAATTTTTTTTTTAATTTTTTTTTTAATTCTTTTTTAAATTTTGTTTTGAAAATTTTTTTTTTGAAATTTTTTTTTTCGAAAATTATTTTGAAATTTTTTTTCAATTTTTTTTTAATTTTTTTTTTTAATTTTTTTTTTGAATTTTTTTTTAAATTTTTTTTTGAAAATTTTTTTTTTTAAATTTTTTTTTTGAAAATTTTTTTTTTGAAATTTTTTTTTTCAATTTTTTTTTAAATTTTTTTTTTGAATTTTTTTAAAAATTTTTTTTGAAAATTTTTTTTTTTGAAATTTTTTTAAAATTTTTTTTTGAAAAACTTTTTTTTTGAAATTTTTTTTTTGAAATTTTTTTTTTGAAATTTTTTTAAAATTTTTTTTAAATTGTTTTTTCTTTGAAAATTTTTTTTTGAATTTTCTTTTTGAAAATTTTTTTTGAAATTTTTTTTAAATTTTTTTTTTGAAATTTTTTTTTTCGAAATTTTTTTTTTTGAAATTTTTTTTAAAATTTTTTCAAAATTTTTTTAAAAATTTTTTTATCTTTGAAAATTTTTTTTTCTTTGAAAATTTTTTTTAAATTTTCTTTTTGAAAATTTTTTTTTGAAATTTTTTTTAAATTTTTTTTTTTAAATTTTTTTTTTGAAATTTTTTTTTTCGAAAATTTTTTTGAAATTTTTTTTGAATTTTCTTTTTGAAATTTTTTTTTCGAAATTTTTTTTCGAATTTTTTCAATTTTTTTTAAAAATTTTTTTTTAAATTTTTTTTTTGAAATTTTTTTAAAATTTTTTTTTGAAATTTTTTTAAATTTTTTTTTTAAATTTTTTTTTCTTGAAAATTTTTTTTTCGAATTTTCTCTTTGAAATTTTTTTTTGAATTTTTTTTTAAATTTTTTTTTATTTTTTTTTTATTTTTTTTTAAATTTTTTACTTTTTTTTATTTTAATTTTTTTTTGTTTTTGAAATTTTTTTTTGGAAATTTTTTCTGAATTTTTTTAATTTTTTTTTTAAATTTTTTTTTTCGAAAATTTTTTTAAAATTTTTTTTGAAATTTTTTTTTTGAAAATTTTTTTTTCGAATTTTTTTTTGAAATTTTTTTTGAAATTTTTTTTTAAATTTTTTTTTGAAATTTTTTTTAAATTTTTTTTTGAAAATTTTTTTTTTTTGAAATTTTTTTAAAATTTCTATTTGAAAAATTTTTTTTTTTGAAATTTTTTTTTTCAATTTATTTTAATTTTTTTTTATTTTTTTCAAATTTTTTTTTTAAAATTTTTTTTAATTTTTTTTTTGAAAATTTTTTTTTTGAAATTTTTTTTTTCGAAAATTTTTTTGAAATTTTTTTTTTGAAAATTTTTTTTTCGATTTTTTTTTTCAATTTTTTTTTAAATTTTTTCTTTAAATTTTTTTTTTGAAATTTTTTTTTTTCAATCTTTTTAAAATTTTTTTTTTAAAATTTTTTTAAAGATTTTTTTGAAATTTTTTTTTTGAAATTTTTTTAAAATTTTTTATTTTAATTTTTTTTTCTTTGAAAATTTTTTTTTTTATTTTCTTTTTGAAAATTTTTTTTTGAAATTTTTTTTAAATTTTTTTTTTGAAATTTTTTTTTGAATTTTTTTTTCGAAATTTTCTTTCGATTTTTTTCAATTTTTTTTTTAATTTTTTTTTTTTGAAATTTTTTTAAATTTTTTTTTAAAATATTTTTTTCGAAATTTTTTTTGAAATTAAAAAAAAAATTGAAAAAAAAATCCGAAAAAAAATTTCGAAAATAAAATTTTTTTTTTCGAAAATTTTTTTGAAATTTTTTTTGAATTTTTTTTTTGAAATTTTTTTTTCGAAATTTTTTTTCGAATTTTTTCAATTTTTTTTAAAATTTTTTTTTTAAATTTTTTTTTTGAAATTTTTTTTAAATTTTTTTTTGAAATTTTTTTAAATTTTTTTTTAAATTTTTTTTTCTTGAAAATTTTTTTTTCGAATTTTCACTTTGAAATTTTTTTTTTGAATTTTTTTTTATTTTTTTTAAAATTTTTTTTTAAATTTTTTACTTTTTTTTATTTTAATTTTTTTTTGTTTTTGAAATTTTTTTTTGGAAATTTTTTCTGAATTTTTTTAAAATTTTTTTTAAAATTTTTTTTTCGAAAATTTTTTTGAAATTTTTTTTGAAATTTTTTTTTTGAAAATTTTTTTTTCGAATTTTTTTTTGAAATTTTTTTTGAAATTTTTTTTTTAATTTTTTTTTTTGAAATTTTGTTTAAATTTTTTTTTGAAAATTTTTTTTTTGAAATTTTTTTAAAATTTTTATTTGAAAATTTTTTTTTTTGAAATTTTTTTTTTCAATTTTTTTAAATTTTTTTTTATTTTTTTAAAATTTTTTTTTAAAATTTTTTTTAAATTTTTTTTTTGAAAATTTTTTTTTTGAAATTTTTTTTTTCGAAAATTTTTTTGAAATTTTTTTTTTGAAAATTTTTTTTTCAATTTTTTTTTAAATTTTTTTTTTTATATTTTTTTTGAAATTTTTTTAAAACTTTTATTTGAAAATTTTTTTTTTGAAATTTTTTTTTTCAATTTTTTTAAAATTTTTTTTTATTTTTTTTTTTATTTTTTTTAAATTTTTTTTCTTTATTTTTTTTTAATTTTCTTTTTGAAAATTTTTTTTTGAGATTTTTTTAAATTTTTTTTTGAAATCTTTTTTTTTGATATTTTTTTTTTCGAAAATTTTTTTGAAATTTTTTTTGGATTTTTTTTTTTAATTTTTAATTCGAAATTTTTTTTCGAATTTTTTTTCAATTTTTTTTTTAATTTTTTTTTAAAATTTTTTTTTTGAAATTTTTTTTAAATCTTTTTTTTGAAATTTTTTTTTTGAAATTTTTTTTTCGAAAATTTTTTTGAAATTTTTTTTGGATTTTTTTTAAAATTTTTTTTTCGAAATTTTTTTTCGAATTTTTTTTAAAATTTTTTTTAAATTTTTATTTTAAATTTTTTTTTTTTTATTTTTTTTTCGAAAATTATTTTAAAATTTTTTTTAAAATTTTTTTTTAATTTTTTTTTTGAAATTTTTTTAAAATTTTTTTTTGAAAATTTTTTTTTTTGAAATTTGTTTTTTCGAAAAATTTTTTGAAATTTTTTTGAAATTTTTTTTTTAATTTTTTTTTAAATTTTTTTTTTATTTTTTTTAAAATTTTTTTTGAAAATTTTTTTTTTTTGAAATTTTTTTAAAATTTTTTTAAATTTTTTTAAAGATTTTTTTTGAAATTTTTTTTTTTGAAATTTTTTTTTATTGTTTTTTTTTTGAAAAATTTTTTTTTTGTTTTTTTTTGAAATTTTTTTTTTCGAAATTTTTTTTTTTGAAAATTTTTTTTTAAATTTTTTTAAAATTTTTTTTAAAATTTTTTTTTCTTTGAAAATTTTTTTTGAATTTTCTTTTTGAAAATTTTTTTTTGAAATTTTTTTTAAATTTTTTTTTTGAAAATTTTTTTTTTGAAATTTTTTTTATCGAAAATTTTTTTGAAATTTTTTTTGAATTTTTTTTTGAAATTTTTTTTTCGAAATTTTTTTCGATTTTTTTTTTCAATTCTTTTTAAAATTTTTTTTTTTTATTTTTTTAAAATTTTTTTTAAATTCTTTTTTAAATTTTTTTTTGAAAATTTTTTTTTTTGAAATTTTTTTTTTCGAAAATTTTTTTGAATTTTGTTTTTTTGAAATTTTTTTTTGAATTTTCTTTTTGAAATTTTTTTTTTGAAATTTTTTTAAAATTTTTCCTTGAAAATTTTTTTTTTTGAAATTTTTATTTTCGAAAATTTTTTTGAAATTTTTTTTGAATTTTTTTTTTGAAAATTTTTTTTTTGAAATTTTTTTTTTCAATTTTTTTTAAAATTTTTTTAATGATTATTTTGAAATTTTTTTTTTGAAATTTTTTTAAATTTTTTTTCTTTGAAAATTTTTTTTTGAATTTTCTTTTTGAAAATTTTTTTTTTGAAATTTTTTTAAAATTTTTTTTTAAATTTTTTTTTTGAAAATTTTTTTGAAATTTTTTTTAAATTTTTTTTTTGAAATTTTTTTAAAATTTTTTTTTGAAATTTTTTTTTCGAAAATTTTTTTGAAATTTTTTTTAAATTTTTTTTTAAATTTTTTTTTCTTGAAAATTTTTTTTTCGAATTTTCTTTTTGAAAATTTTTTTTTAATTTTTTATTTTTTTTTATTTTTATTTTGTTTTTGAAATTTTTTTTTTGGAAATTTTTTCTGAATTTTTTTAAAATTTTTTTTTGAAAATTTTTTTTCGAAAATTTTTTTGAAATTTTTTTTAAATTTTTTTTTAAATTTTTTTTTCTTAAAAATTTTTTTTCGAATTTTCTTTTTGAAAATTTTTTTTTATTTTTCTTTTGTTTATGAAATTTTTTTTTTGGAAATTTTTTCTGAATTTTTAAAAAAATTTTTTTTTTAATTTTTTTTTTTCAATTTTTTTTAAAATTTTTTTTTTAATTTTTTTTAAAATTTTTTTTAAATTTTTTTTTTTGAAAATTTTTTTTTTGAAATTTTTTTTAAATTTTTTTTTTGAAAATTTTTTTTTTTAAATTTTTTTTTCGAAAATTTTTTTAAAATTTTTTTTTCTTGAAAATTTTTTTTTCGAATTTTCTCTTTGAAATTTTTTTTTGAATTTTTTTTAAAATTTTTTTTATCTTTTTGAAATTTTTTTTCTAATTTTTAATTTTTTTTTGTTTTTGAAATTTTTTTTTTGGAATTTTTTCTGAATTTTTTTTAAATTT
The DNA here is from genome assembly GCA_944452925.2 of Chrysolina oricalcia. Lineage (NCBI taxonomy): Eukaryota > Metazoa > Arthropoda > Insecta > Coleoptera > Chrysomelidae > Chrysolina > Chrysolina oricalcia. The sequence goes on along the minus strand of OX101823.2, from coordinate 30,344,834 downwards.
TTTTTTTAATTTTTTTTTGAAAATTTTTTTTAAATTTTTTTGAAAATTTTTTTTTTGAAATTTTTTTTTTCGAAAATTTTTTTGAAATTTTTTATTTTGAAAATTTTTTTTTCGAATTTTTTTTTCAATTTTTTTTTAAATTTTTTCTTTAATTTTTTTTTAAAATTTTTTTTAAATTTTTTTTTTGAAAATTTTTTTTTTTGAAATTTTTTTTTTCGAACATTTTTTTGAAATTTTTTTTGAAATTTTTTTTTTGAAAATTTTTTATTCGAATTTTTTTTCAATTTTTTTTTAAATTTTTTTTTTAATTTTTTTTTTTGAATTTTTTTTAAATTTTTTTTTGAAAATTTTTTTTTTTTGAAAT
>OX101823.2:30339470-30341970 GCA_944452925.2 Chrysolina oricalcia | reverse complement strand
TTTCGAATTTTCTTTTTGAAAATTTTTTTTTAATTTTTTATTTTTTTTTATTTTTATTTTTTTTTTGTTTTTGAAATTTTTTTTTTGGAAATTTTTTCTGAATTTTTTTTTAAATTTTTTTTTGAAATTTTTTTTTTCGAAAATTTTTTTGAAATTTTTTTTGGATTTTTTTTTTAATTTTTTTTTTTGAAATTTTTTTTCGAATTTTTTTTTTGAAATTTTTTTTTTCAATTTTTTTTAAATTTTTTTTTCAATTTTTTTAAAGATTTTTTTTGAAATTTTTTTAAAATTTTTTATTTTAATTTTTTTTTCTTTGAAAAATTTTTTTTTTATTTTCTTTTTGAAAAATTTTTTTTGAAATTTTTTTTAAATTTTTTTTTTGAAATTTTTTTTTGAATTTTTTTTTTGTAAATTTTTTTGAAATTTTTTTTGAATTTTTTTTTTTGAATTTTTTTTTCGAAATTTTTTTTCGATTTTTTTCAATTTTTTTTTTAATTTTTTTTTAAATTTTTTTTTTTGAAATTTTTTTTAAATTTTTTTTTAAAATTTTTTTTTCGAAATTTTTTTTGAAATTTAAAAAAAAATTGAAAAAAAAAATCCGAAAAAAAATTTCGAAAATAAAATTTCAAAAAAAAAATTCAAAAAAAATTTCAAAAAAATTTTCGAAAAAAAAAAATTCAAAAATTTTTAAATTTTTTTTTTTTGAAATTTTTTTTTAAATTTTTTTTTGAAAATTTTTTTTTTTGAAATTTTTTTTTTCGAAAATTTTTTTTTCGAAAATTTTTTTGAATTTTTTTTGAATTTTTTTTTCGAAATTTTGTTTCGAATTTTTTTTAAAAATTTTTTTAAATTTTTTTTTTATTTTTTTTTTATTTTTTTTGAAAAATTTTTTTTTTCAATTTTTTTAAAATTTTTTTTTTTATTTTTTTTTTTGAAATTTTTTTTTGAATTTTCCTTTTGAAAATTTTTTTTTTCGAAAATTTTTTTGAAATTTTTTTTGAATTTTCTTTTTGAAATTTTTTTTTAGAAATTTTTTTTCGAATTTTTTTTTCAATTTTTTTTTAAATTTTTTTTTTAATTTTTTTTTTAATTCTTTTGAAAATTTTTTTTTTGAAATTTTTTTTTTCGAAAATTATTTTGAAATTTTTTTTCAATTTTTTTTTAATTTTTTTTTTTAATTTTTTTTTTGAATTTTTTTTTAAATTTTTTTTTGAAAATTTTTTTTTTTAAATTTTTTTTTTCGAAAATTTTTTTGAAATTTTTTTAGAAATTTTTTTTTTGAAAATTTTTTTTTTGAAATTTTTTTTTTCAATTTTTTTTTAAATTTTTTTTTTTTATTTTTTTAAAAATTTTTTTTGAAAATTTTTTTTTTTGAAATTTTTTTAAAATTTTTTTTTGAAAAACTTTTTTTTTGAAATTTTTTTTTTGAAATTTTTTTTTTGAAATTTTTTTAAAATTTTTTTAAAATTGTTTTTTCTTTGAAAATTTTTTTTTGAATTTTCTTTTTGAAAATTTTTTTTGAAATTTTTTTTAAATTTTTTTTTTGAAATTTTTTTTTTCGAAATTTTTTTTTTTGAAATTTTTTTTAAAATTTTTTCAAAATTTTTTTTAAAATTTTTTTATCTTTGAAAATTTTTTTTTCTTTGAAAATTTTTTTAAATTTTCTTTTTGAAAATTTTTTTTTGAAATTTTTTTTAAATTTTTTTTTTTAAATTTTTTTTTTGAAATTTTTTTTTTCGAAAATTTTTTTGAAATTTTTTTTGAATTCTCTTTTTGAAATTTTTTTTTCGAAATTTTTTTTCGAATTTTTTCAATTTTTTTTAAAAATTTTTTTTTTAATTTTTTTTTTGAAATTTTTTTTAAATTTTTTTTTGAAATTTTTTTAAATTTTTTTTTTTAATTTTTTTTTCTTGAAAATTTTTTTTTCGAATTTTCTCTTTGAAATTTTTTTTTGAATTTTTTTTTAAATTTTTTTTTATTTTTTTTTAAATTTTTTTTTAAATTTTTTACTTTTTTTTATTTTAATTTTTTTTTGTTTTTGAAATTTTTTTTTGGAAATTTTTTCTGAATTTTTTTTAATTTTTTTTTTAAATTTTTTTTTTCGAAAATTTTTTTAAAATTTTTTTTGAAATTTTTTTTTTGAAAATTTTTTTTTCGAATTTTTTTTTGAAATTTTTTTTGAAATTTTTTTTTTAATTTTTTTTTGAAATTTTTTTTAAATTTTTTTTTGAAAATTTTTTTTTTTTTAAATTTTTTTAAAATTTCTATTTGAAAATTTTTTTTTTTGAAATTTTTTTTTTCAATTTTTTTTAATTTTTTTTTATTTTTTTCAAATTTTTTTTTTTAATTTTTTTTAATTTTTTTTTGAAAATTTTTTTTTTGAAATTTTTTTTTTCGAAAATTTTTTTGAAATTTTTTTTTTGAAAATTTTTTTTTCGATTTTTTTTTTCAATTTTTTTTTAAATTTTTTTTTTAAATTTTTTTTTTGAAATTTTTTTTT
>OX101823.2:30319470-30334470 GCA_944452925.2 Chrysolina oricalcia | reverse complement strand
TTTTTTAATTTTTTTTTTGAATTTTTTTTTTTTTGAAAATTTTTTTGAAATTTTTTTTGAATTTTTTTTTTGAAATTTTTTTTAAATTTTTTTTTGAACATTTTTTTACAATTTTTTTTAAATTTTTTTTTTTGAATTTTTTTTTTGAAATTTTGTTTTTCGAAAATTTTTTTGAAATTTTTTTTGAAATTTTTTTTTTGAAAATTTTTTTCGAATTTTTTTTTCAATTTTTTTTAAAAATTTTTATTTTAATTTTTTTTAAATTTTTTTTGAAAATTTTTTTTTTTGAAATTTTTTTTTCGAAAATTATTTTGAAATTTTTTTTCAATTTTTTTAAAATTTTTTTTTAATTTTTTTTTTGGAATTTTTTTGAAATTTTTTTTTGAAATTTTTTTTAATGTTTTTTTTAATTTTATTTCTTTGAAAATTTTTTTTTCAATTTTCTTTTTGAAAATTTTTTTTTTGAAATTTTTTTTAAATTTTTTTTTTGAAATTTTTTTTTAAATTTTTTTTTTGAAAATTTTTTTGAAATTTTTTTTGAATTTTTTTTTTTGAAATTTTTTTTTCGAATTTTTTTTTCGAATTTTTTCAATTTTTTTTAAAAATTTTTTTTTAATTTTTTTTTTAATTTTTTTTAAATTTTTTTTTGAAATTTTTTTTTCGAAAATTTTTTTGAAATTTTTTTAAAATTTTTTTTAAAATTTTTTTTTCTTGAAAATTTTTTTTTCGAATTTTCTTTTTGAAAATTTTTTTTTAATTTTTTATTTTTTTTTATTTTTATTTTTTTTTTGTTTTTGAAATTTTTTTTTTGGAAATTTTTTCTGAATTTTTTTTTAAATTTTTTTTTGAAATTTTTTTTTTCGAAAATTTTTTTGAAATTTTTTTTGGATTTTTTTTTTAATTTTTTTTTTTGAAATTTTTTTTCGAATTTTTTTTTTGAAATTTTTTTTTTCAATTTTTTTTAAATTTTTTTTTCAATTTTTTTAAAGATTTTTTTTGAAATTTTTTTAAAATTTTTTATTTTAATTTTTTTTTCTTTGAAAAATTTTTTTTTTATTTTCTTTTTGAAAAATTTTTTTTGAAATTTTTTTTAAATTTTTTTTTTGAAATTTTTTTTTGAATTTTTTTTTTGTAAATTTTTTTGAAATTTTTTTTGAATTTTTTTTTTGAATTTTTTTTTCGAAATTTTTTTTCGATTTTTTTCAATTTTTTTTTTAATTTTTTTTTAAATTTTTTTTTTTGAAATTTTTTTTAAATTTTTTTTTTAAATTTTTTTTTCGAAATTTTTTTTGAAATTTAATAAAAAATTGAAAAAAAAAATCCGAAAAAAAATTTCGAAAATAAAATTTCAAAAAAAAAATTCAAAAAAAATTTCAAAAAAATTTTCGAAAAAAAAAAATTCAAAAATTTTTAAATTTTTTTTTTTTGAAATTTTTTTTTAAATTTTTTTTTGAAAATTTTTTTTTTTGAAATTTTTTTTTTCGAAAATTTTTTTTTCGAAAATTTTTTTGAATTTTTTTTGAATTTTTTTTTCGAAATTTTGTTTCGAATTTTTTTTAAAAATTTTTTTAAATTTTTTTTTTATTTTTTTTTTATTTTTTTTGAAAAATTTTTTTTTTCAATTTTTTTAAAATTTTTTTTTTTATTTTTTTTTTTGAAATTTTTTTTTGAATTTTCCTTTTGAAAATTTTTTTTTTCGAAAATTTTTTTGAAATTTTTTTTGAATTTTCTTTTTGAAATTTTTTTTTAGAAATTTTTTTTCGAATTTTTTTTTCAATTTTTTTTTAAATTTTTTTTTTAATTTTTTTTTTAATTCTTTTGAAAATTTTTTTTTTGAAATTTTTTTTTTCGAAAATTATTTTGAAATTTTTTTTCAATTTTTTTTTAATTTTTTTTTTAATTTTTTTTTTGAATTTTTTTTTAAATTTTTTTTTGAAAATTTTTTTTTTTAAATTTTTTTTTTCGAAAATTTTTTTGAAATTTTTTTAGAAATTTTTTTTTTGAAAATTTTTTTTTTGAAATTTTTTTTTTCAATTTTTTTTTAAATTTTTTTTTTTTATTTTTTTAAAAATTTTTTTTGAAAATTTTTTTTTTTGAAATTTTTTTAAAATTTTTTTTTGAAAAACTTTTTTTTTGAAATTTTTTTTTTGAAATTTTTTTTTTGAAATTTTTTTAAAATTTTTTTTAAATTGTTTTTTCTTTGAAAATTTTTTTTTGAATTTTCTTTTTGAAAATTTTTTTTGAAATTTTTTTTAAATTTTTTTTTTGAAATTTTTTTTTTCGAAATTTTTTTTTTTGAAATTTTTTTTAAAATTTTTTCAAAATTTTTTTTAAAATTTTTTTATCTTTGAAAATTTTTTTTTCTTTGAAAATTTTTTTAAATTTTCTTTTTGAAAATTTTTTTTTGAAATTTTTTTTAAATTTTTTTTTTTAAATTTTTTTTTTGAAATTTTTTTTTTCGAAAATTTTTTTGAAATTTTTTTTGAATTTTCTTTTTGAAATTTTTTTTTCGAAATTTTTTTTCGAATTTTTTCAATTTTTTTTAAAAATTTTTTTTTTAATTTTTTTTTTGAAATTTTTTTTAAATTTTTTTTTGAAATTTTTTTAAATTTTTTTTTTTAATTTTTTTTTCTTGAAAATTTTTTTTTCGAATTTTCTCTTTGAAATTTTTTTTTGAATTTTTTTTTAAATTTTTTTTTATTTTTTTTTAAATTTTTTTTTAAATTTTTTACTTTTTTTTATTTTAATTTTTTTTTGTTTTTGAAATTTTTTTTTGGAAATTTTTTCTGAATTTTTTTTAATTTTTTTTTTAAATTTTTTTTTTCGAAAATTTTTTTAAAATTTTTTTTGAAATTTTTTTTTTGAAAATTTTTTTTTCGAATTTTTTTTTGAAATTTTTTTTGAAATTTTTTTTTTAATTTTTTTTTGAAATTTTTTTTAAATTTTTTTTTGAAAATTTTTTTTTTTTTAAATTTTTTTAAAATTTCTATTTGAAAATTTTTTTTTTTGAAATTTTTTTTTTCAATTTTTTTTAATTTTTTTTTATTTTTTTCAAATTTTTTTTTTTAATTTTTTTTAATTTTTTTTTTGAAAATTTTTTTTTTGAAATTTTTTTTTTCGAAAATTTTTTTGAAATTTTTTTTTTGAAAATTTTTTTTTCGATTTTTTTTTTCAATTTTTTTTTAAATTTTTTTTTTAAATTTTTTTTTTGAAATTTTTTTTTTTCAATCTTTTTAAAATTTTTTTTTAAAAATTTTTTTAAAGATTTTTTTGAAATTTTTTTTTTGAAATTTTTTTAAAATTTTTTATTTTAATTTTTTTTTCTTTGAAAATTTTTTTTTTATTTTCTTTTTGAAAATTTTTTTTTGAAATTTTTTTTAAATTTTTTTTTTGAAATTTTTTTTTGAATTTTTTTTTCGAAATTTTCTTTCGATTTTTTTCAATTTTTTTTTTAATTTTTTTTTTTGAAATTTTTTTTAATTTTTTTTTAAAATATTTTTTTCGAAATTTTTTTTGAAATAAAAAAAAAAATTGAAAAAAAAATCCGAAAAAAAATTTCGAAAATAAAATTTTTTTTTTCGAAAATTTTTTTGAAATTTTTTTTGAATTTTTTTTTTGAAATTTTTTTTTCGAAATTTTTTTTCGAATTTTTTCAATTTTTTTTTAAATTTTTTTTTTAATTTTTTTTTTGAAATTTTTTTAAAATTTTTTTTTGAAATTTTTTTAAATTTTTTTTAAAATTTTTTTTTCTTGAAAATTTTTTTTTCGAATTTTCACTTTGAAATTTTTTTTTTGAATTTTTTTTTATTTTTTTTTAAATATTTTTTTAAATTTTTTACTTTTTTTTATTTTAATTTTTTTTTGTTTTTGAAATTTTTTTTTGGAAATTTTTTCTGAATTTTTTTAAATTTTTTTTTTTAATTTTTTTTTCGAAAATTTTTTTGAAATTTTTTTTGAAATTTTTTTTTTGAAAATTTTTTTTTCGAATTTTTTTTTGAAATTTTTTTTGAAATTTTTTTTTTAATTTTTTTTTTTGAAATTTTTTTTAAATTTTTTTTTGAAAATTTTTTTTTTGAAATTTTTTTAAAATTTTTATTTGAAAATTTTTTTTTTTGAAATTTTTTTTTTCAATTTTTTTAAATTTTTTTTTATTTTTTTTAAATTTTTTTTTAAAATTTTTTTTAAATTTTTTTTTTGAAAATTTTTTTTTTGAAATTTTTTTTTTCGAAAATTTTTTTGAAATTTTTTTTTTGAAAATTTTTTTTTCAATTTTTTTTTAAATTTTTTTTTTTATATTTTTTTTGAAATTTTTTTAAAACTTTTATTTGAAAATTTTTTTTTTGAAATTTTTTTTTTCAATTTTTTTTAAATTTTTTTTTATTTTTTTTTTTATTTTTTTTAAATTTTTTTTCTTTATTTTTTTTTAATTTTCTTTTTGAAAATTTTTTTTTGAGATTTTTTTAAATTTTTTTATGAAATCTTTTTTTTTGATATTTTTTTTTTCGAAAATTTTTTTGAAATTTTTTTTGGATTTTTTTTTTAATTTTTAATTCGAAATTTTTTTTCGAATTTTTTTTCAATTTTTTTTTTAATTTTTTTTTTAAATTTTTTTTTTGAAATTTTTTTTAAATTTTTTTTTTGAAATTTTTTTTTTGAAATTTTTTTTTCGAAAATTTTTTTGAAATTTTTTTTGGATTTTTTTTAAAATTTTTTTTTCGAAATTTTTTTTCGAATTTTTTTTAAAATTTTTTTTAAATTTTTATTTTAAATTTTTTTTTTTTATTTTTTTTTCGAAAATTATTTTAAAATTTTTTTTAAAATTTTTTTTTAATTTTTTTTTTGAAATTTTTTTAAAATTTTTTTTTGAAAATTTTTTTTTTTGAAATTTGTTTTTTCGAAAAATTTTTTGAAATTTTTTTGAAATTTTTTTTTTGAAAATTTTTTTTTTGAAATTTTTTTTTAAATTTTTTTTTAAATTTTTTTTTTATTTTTTTTAAAATTTTTTTTGAAAATTTTTTTTTTTTGAAATTTTTTTAAAATTTTTTTAAATTTTTTTAAAGATTTTTTTTGAAATTTTTTTTTTTGAAATTTTTTTAAATTTTTTTTTATTGTTTTTTTTTTGAAAAATTTTTTTTTTGTTTTTTTTTGAAATTTTTTTTTTCGAAATTTTTTTTTTTGAAAATTTTTTTTTTTAATTTTTTTAAAATTTTTTTTAAAATTTTTTTTTCTTTGAAAATTTTTTTTGAATTTTCTTTTTGAAAATTTTTTTTTGAAATTTTTTTTAAATTTTTTTTTTGAAAATTTTTTTTTTGAAATTTTTTTTATCGAAAATTTTTTTGAAATTTTTTTTGAATTTTTTTTTTGAAATTTTTTTTTCGAAAATTTTTTTAAAATTTTTTTTTCTTGAAAATTTTTTTTTCGAATTTTCTCTTTGAAATTTTTTTTTGAATTTTTTTTAAAATTTTTTTTATCTTTTTTAAATTTTTTTTCTAATTTTTAATTTTTTTTTGTTTTTGAAATTTTTTTTTGGAAATTTTTTCTGAATTTTTTTTAAATTTTTTTTTTAATTTTTTTTTGAAAATTTTTTTTAAATTATTTTTTTGAAAATTTTTTTTTTGAAATTTTTTTTTTCGAAAATTTTTTTGAAATTTTTTATTTTGAAAATTTTTTTTTCGAATTTTTTTTTCAATTTTTTTTTAAATTTTTTCTTTAATTTTTTTTTAAAATTTTTTTTAAATTTTTTTTTTGAAAATTTTTTTTTTTGAAATTTTTTTCTTTCGAACATTTTTTTGAAATTTTTTTTGAAATTTTTTTTTTGAAAATTTTTTATTCGAATTTTTTTTCAATTTTTTTTTAAATTTTTTTTTTAATTTTTTTTTTTGAATTTTTTTTAAATTTTTTTTTGAAAATTTTTTTTTTTTGAAATTTTTTTTAAATTTTTTTTTGAAATTTTTTTAAATTTTTTTTTTTAATTTTTTTTTATATTTTTTTTTATTTTTTTTTTGAAATTTTTTTCTTTATTTTTTTTTAATTTTCTTTTTGATAATTTTTTTTTGAGATTTTTTTTAAATTTTTTTTTTGAAATCTTTTTTTTTTAAATTTTTTTTGGATTTTTTTTTTAAATTTTTTTTTCGAAATTTTTTTTCGAATTTTTTTTCAAATTTTTTTTAAATTTTTTTTTTTAATTTTTTTTTTGAAATTTTTTTTAAATTTTTTTTGAAATTTTTTTTTTTTGAAATTTTTTCTTTCGAAAATTTTTTTGAAATTTTTTTTGAAATTTTTTTTTTGAAAATTTTTTTTTTGAAATTTTTTTTAAATTTTTTTTAAATTTTTTTAAAGATTTTTTTTGAAATTTTTTTAAATTTTTTTTTTTATTGTTTTTTTTTTGAAAAATTTTTTTTTATTGTTTTTTTTTTGAAAAATTTTTTTTTTGAAATTTTTTTTTTGAAAATTTTTTTTTGAAATTTTTTTTTTCGAAATTTTTTTTTTGAAAATTTTTTTTTAAATTTTTTTAAATTTTTTTTTTTATTTTTTTTTCTTTGAAAATTTTTTTTTCTTTGAAAATTTTTTTTGAATTTTCTTTTTGAAAATTTTTTTTTGAAATTTTTTTTAAATTTTATTTTTGAAAATTTTTTTTTTGAAATTTTTTTTTTCAAAAATTTTTTTGAAATTTTTTTTGAATTTTTTTTGAAATTTTTTTTTTGAAATTTTTTTTCGAATTTTTTTTTTCAATTTTTTTTAAAAATTTTTTTTTTATTTTTTTTTTGAATTATTTTTGAAATTTTTTTTTGAAAATTTTTTTTTTCGAAAATTTTTTTGAATTTTTTTTTGAATTTTTTTTTTTGAAAATTTTTTTAAATTTTTCCTTGAAAATTTTTTTTTTTGAAATTTTTTTTTTCGAAAATTTTTTTGAATTTTTTTTTGAATTTTTTTTTGAAAATTTTTTTTTTGAAATTTTTTTTTTGAAATTTTTTTTTAAATTTTTTTTAAATTTTTTTAAAGATTTTTTTGAATTTTTTTTTTGAAATTTTTTTAAATTTTTTTTTTTAATTTTTTTTCTTTGAAAATTTTTTTTTGAACTTTCTTTTTGAAAATTTTTTTTTTGAAATTTTTTTTAAATTTTTTATTTGAAAATTTTTTTTTTAATTTTTTTTTTGAAAATTTTTTTGAAATTTTTTTTGAATTTTTTTTTTGAAATTTTTTTTTCGAATTTTTTTTTCGAATTTTTTCAATTTTTTTTTAAATTTTTTTTTTTAATTTTTTTTTTGAAATTTTTTTTAAATTTTTTTTTAAATTTTTTTTTCTTGAAAATTTTATTTTCGAATTTTCTTTTTGAAATTTTTTTTTTTATTTTTTATTTTTTTTTATTTTTATTTTTTTTTTGTTTTTGAATTTTTTTTTTTGGAAATTCTTTCTGATTTTTTTTTAAATTTTTTTTTGAAATTTTTTTTTCGAAAATTTTTTTGAAATTTTTTTAAATTTTTTTTTTAATTTTTTTTTCTTGAAAATTTTTTTTTCGAATTTTCTTTTTGAAATTTTTTTTTTAATTTTTTATTTTTTTTTATTTTTATTTTTTTTTTGTTTTTGAAATTTTTTTTTTGGAAATTTTTTCTGAATTTTTTAAAAATTTTTTTTTTTTATTTTTTTTTAAATTTTTTTTTTTATTTTTTTTTATTGAAAATTTTTTTTTCGAATTTTTTTTTTCAATTTTTTTTTAAATTTTTTTTTTATTTTTTTTTGAAATTTTTTTGAAATTTTTTTTTCAATTTTTTTTAAAATTTATTTTTTCGAAAATTTTTTTTTCAATTTTTTTTTAAATTTTTTTTAAAATTTTATTTTGGAATTTTTTTTTAAATTTTTTTTTAAAGTTTTTTTTTTGAAATTTTTTTTTTTGAAAATTTTTTTGAAATTTTTTTTGAATTTTTTTTTAAATTTATTTTTTCGAAAATTTTTTTTTTCAATTTTTTTTTAAATTTTTTTTTAAATTTTATTTTGGAATTTTTTTTTTAATTTTTTTTTTTAATTTTTTTTTTGAATTTTTTTTTTTTTGAAAATTTTTTTTTTAAATTTTTTTAAAATTTTTTTTAAAATTTTTTTTTCTTTGAAAATTTTTTTTGAATTTTCTTTTTGAAAATTTTTTTTTGAAATTTTTTTTAAATTTTTTTTTTGAAAATTTTTTTTTTGAATTTTTTTTTATCGAAAATTTTTTTGAAATTTTTTTTAAATTTTTTTTTGAAATTTTTTTTTCGAAATTTTTTTTCGATTTTTTTTTTCAATTCTTTTTAAAATTTTTTTTTTTATTTTTTTAAAATTTTTTTTAAATTCTTTTTTAAATTTTTTTTTGAAAATTTTTTTTTTGAAATTTTTTTTAAATTTTTTTTTGAAATTTTTTTAAATTTTTTTTTTTAATTTTTTTTTCTTGAAAATTTTTTTTTCGAATTTTCTCTTTGAAATTTTTTTTTGAATTTTTTTTTAAATTTTTTTTTATTTTTTTTTAAATTTTTTTTTAAATTTTTTACTTTTTTTTATTTTAATTTTTTTTTGTTTTTGAAATTTTTTTTTGGAAATTTTTTCTGAATTTTTTTTAATTTTTTTTTTAAATTTTTTTTTTCGAAAATTTTTTTAAAATTTTTTTTGAAATTTTTTTTTTGAAAATTTTTTTTTCGAATTTTTTTTTGAAATTTTTTTTGAAATTTTTTTTTTAATTTTTTTTTGAAATTTTTTTTAAATTTTTTTTTGAAAATTTTTTTTTTTTTAAATTTTTTTAAAATTTCTATTTGAAAATTTTTTTTTTTGAAATTTTTTTTTTCAATTTTTTTTAATTTTTTTTTATTTTTTTCAAATTTTTTTTTTTAATTTTTTTTAATTTTTTTTTTGAAAATTTTTTTTTTGAAATTTTTTTTTTCGAAAATTTTTTTGAAATTTTTTTTTTGAAAATTTTTTTTTCGATTTTTTTTTTCAATTTTTTTTTAAATTTTTTTTTTAAATTTTTTTTTTGAAATTTTTTTTTTTCAATCTTTTTAAAATTTTTTTTTAAAAATTTTTTTAAAGATTTTTTTGAAATTTTTTTTTTGAAATTTTTTTAAAATTTTTTATTTTAATTTTTTTTTCTTTGAAAATTTTTTTTTTATTTTCTTTTTGAAAATTTTTTTTTGAAATTTTTTTTAAATTTTTTTTTTGAAATTTTTTTTTGAATTTTTTTTTCGAAATTTTCTTTCGATTTTTTTCAATTTTTTTTTTAATTTTTTTTTTTGAAATTTTTTTAAATTTTTTTTTAAAATATTTTTTTCGAAATTTTTTTTGAAATAAAAAAAAAAATTGAAAAAAAAATCCGAAAAAAAATTTCGAAAATAAAATTTTTTTTTTCGAAAATTTTTTTGAAATTTTTTTTGAATTTTTTTTTTGAAATTTTTTTTTCGAAATTTTTTTTCGAATTTTTTCAATTTTTTTTTAAATTTTTTTTTTAATTTTTTTTTTTGAAATTTTTTTAAAATTTTTTTTTGAAATTTTTTTAAATTTTTTTTAAAATTTTTTTTTCTTGAAAATTTTTTTTTCGAATTTTCACTTTGAAATTTTTTTTTTGAATTTTTTTTTATTTTTTTTTAAATTTTTTTTAAAATTTTTTACTTTTTTTTATTTTAATTTTTTTTTGTTTTTGAAATTTTTTTTTGGAAATTTTTTCTGAATTTTTTTAAATTTTTTTTTTTAATTTTTTTTTTGAAAATTTTTTTGAAATTTTTTTTGAAATTTTTTTTTTGAAAATTTTTTTTTCGAATTTTTTTTTGAAATTTTTTTTGAAATTTTTTTTTTAATTTTTTTTTTTGAAATTTTTTTTAAATTTTTTTTTGAAAATTTTTTTTTTGAAATTTTTTTAAAATTTTTATTTGAAAATTTTTTTTTTTGAAATTTTTTTTTTCAATTTTTTTAAATTTTTTTTTATTTTTTTTAAATTTTTTTTTAAAATTTTTTTTAAATTTTTTTTTTGAAAATTTTTTTTTTGAAATTTTTTTTTTCGAAAATTTTTTTGAAATTTTTTTTTTGAAAATTTTTTTTTCAATTTTTTTTTAAATTTTTTTTTTTATATTTTTTTTGAAATTTTTTTAAAACTTTTATTTGAAAATTTTTTTTTTGAAATTTTTTTTTTCAATTTTTTTTTAATTTTTTTTTATTTTTTTTTTTATTTTTTTTAAATTTTTTTTCTTTATTTTTTTTTAATTTTCTTTTTGAAAATTTTTTTTTGAGATTTTTTTAAATTTTTTTTTGAAATCTTTTTTTTTGATATTTTTTTTTTCGAAAATTTTTTTGAAATTTTTTTTGGATTTTTTTTTTAATTTTTAATTCGAAATTTTTTTTCGAATTTTTTTTCAATTTTTTTTTTAATTTTTTTTTTAAATTTTTTTTCGAATTTTTTTTCAATTTTTTTTTTAAATTTTTTTTTAAATTTTTTTTTTATTTTTTTTAAAATTTTTTTTGAAAATTTTTTTTTTTTGAAATTTTTTTAAAATTTTTTTAAATTTTTTTAAAGATTTTTTTTGAAATTTTTTTTTTTGAAATTTTTTTAAATTTTTTTTTATTGTTTTTTTTTTGAAAAATTTTTTTTTTGTTTTTTTTTGAAATTTTTTTTTTCGAAATTTTTTTTTTTGAAAATTTTTTTTTTTAATTTTTTTAAAATTTTTTTTAAAATTTTTTTTTCTTTGAAAATTTTTTTTGAATTTTCTTTTTGAAAATTTTTTTTTGAAATTTTTTTTAAATTTTTTTTTTGAAAATTTTTTTTTTGAAATTTTTTTTATCGAAAATTTTTTTGAAATTTTTTTTGAATTTTTTTTTTGAAATTTTTTTTTCGAAAATTTTTTTAAAATTTTTTTTTCTTGAAAATTTTTTTTTCGAATTTTCTCTTTGAAATTTTTTTTTGAATTTTTTTTAAAATTTTTTTTATCTTTTTTAAATTTTTTTTCTAATTTTTAATTTTTTTTTGTTTTTGAAATTTTTTTTTGGAAATTTTTTCTGAATTTTTTTTAAATTTTTTTTTTAATTTTTTTTTGAAAATTTTTTTTAAATTATTTTTTTGAAAATTTTTTTTTTGAAATTTTTTTTTTCGAAAATTTTTTTGAAATTTTTTATTTTGAAAATTTTTTTTTCGATTTTTTTTTTCAATTCTTTTTAAAATTTTTTTTTTTATTTTTTTAAAATTTTTTTTAAATTCTTTTTTAAATTTTTTTTTGAAAATTTTTTTTTTGAAATTTTTTTTAAATTTTTTTTTGAAATTTTTTTAAATTTTTTTTTTTAATTTTTTTTTCTTGAAAATTTTTTTTTCGAATTTTCTCTTTGAAATTTTTTTTTGAATTTTTTTTTAAATTTTTTTTTATTTTTTTTTAAATTTTTTTTTAAATTTTTTACTTTTTTTTATTTTAATTTTTTTTTGTTTTTGAAATTTTTTTTTGGAAATTTTTTCTGAATTTTTTTTAATTTTTTTTTTAAATTTTTTTTTTCGAAAATTTTTTTAAAATTTTTTTTGAAATTTTTTTTTTGAAAATTTTTTTTTCGAATTTTTTTTTGAAATTTTTTTTGAAATTTTTTTTTTAATTTTTTTTTGAAATTTTTTTTAAATTTTTTTTTGAAAATTTTTTTTTTTTTAAATTTTTTTAAAATTTCTATTTGAAAATTTTTTTTTTTGAAATTTTTTTTTTCAATTTTTTTTAATTTTTTTTTATTTTTTTCAAATTTTTTTTTTTAATTTTTTTTAATTTTTTTTTTGAAAATTTTTTTTTTGAAATTTTTTTTTTCGAAAATTTTTTTGAAATTTTTTTTTTGAAAATTTTTTTTTCGATTTTTTTTTTCAATTTTTTTTTAAATTTTTTTTTTAAATTTTTTTTTTGAAATTTTTTTTTTTCAATCTTTTTAAAATTTTTTTTTAAAAATTTTTTTAAAGATTTTTTTGAAATTTTTTTTTTGAAATTTTTTTAAAATTTTTTATTTTAATTTTTTTTTCTTTGAAAATTTTTTTTTTATTTTCTTTTTGAAAATTTTTTTTTGAAATTTTTTTTAAATTTTTTTTTTGAAATTTTTTTTTGAATTTTTTTTTCGAAATTTTCTTTCGATTTTTTTCAATTTTTTTTTTAATTTTTTTTTTTGAAATTTTTTTTAATTTTTTTTTAAAATATTTTTTTCGAAATTTTTTTTGAAATAAAAAAAAAAATTGAAAAAAAAATCCGAAAAAAAATTTCGAAAATAAAATTTTTTTTTTCGAAAATTTTTTTGAAATTTTTTTTGAATTTTTTTTTTGAAATTTTTTTTTCGAAATTTTTTTTCGAATTTTTTCAATTTTTTTTTAAATTTTTTTTTTAATTTTTTTTTTTGAAATTTTTTTAAAATTTTTTTTTGAAATTTTTTTAAATTTTTTTTAAAATTTTTTTTTCTTGAAAATTTTTTTTTCGAATTTTCACTTTGAAATTTTTTTTTTGAATTTTTTTTTATTTTTTTTTAAATTTTTTTTAAAATTTTTTACTTTTTTTTATTTTAATTTTTTTTTGTTTTTGAAATTTTTTTTTGGAAATTTTTTCTGAATTTTTTTAAATTTTTTTTTTTAATTTTTTTTTCGAAAATTTTTTTGAAATTTTTTTTGAAATTTTTTTTTTGAAAATTTTTTTTTCGAATTTTTTTTTGAAATTTTTTTTGAAATTTTTTTTTTAATTTTTTTTTTTGAAATTTTTTTTAAATTTTTTTTTGAAAATTTTTTTTTTGAAATTTTTTTAAAATTTTTATTTGAAAATTTTTTTTTTTGAAATTTTTTTTTTCAATTTTTTTAAATTTTTTTTTATTTTTTTTAAATTTTTTTTTAAAATTTTTTTTAAATTTTTTTTTTGAAAATTTTTTTTTTGAAATTTTTTTTTTCGAAAATTTTTTTGAAATTTTTTTTTTGAAAATTTTTTTTTCAATTTTTTTTTAAATTTTTTTTTTTATATTTTTTTTGAAATTTTTTTAAAACTTTTATTTGAAAATTTTTTTTTTGAAATTTTTTTTTTCAATTTTTTTTTAATTTTTTTTTATTTTTTTTTTTATTTTTTTTAAATTTTTTTTCTTTATTTTTTTTTAATTTTCTTTTTGAAAATTTTTTTTTGAGATTTTTTTAAATTTTTTTTTGAAATCTTTTTTTTTGATATTTTTTTTTTCGAAAATTTTTTTGAAATTTTTTTTGGATTTTTTTTTTAATTTTTAATTCGAAATTTTTTTTCGAATTTTTTTTCAATTTTTTTTTTAATTTTTTTTTTAAATTTTTTTTTTGAAATTTTTTTTAAATTTTTTTTTTGAAATTTTTTTTTTGAAATTTTTTTTTCGAAAATTTTTTTGAAATTTTTTTTGGATTTTTTTTAAAATTTTTTTTTCGAAATTTTTTTTCGAATTTTTTTTAAAATTTTTTTTAAATTTTTATTTTAAATTTTTTTTTTTTATTTTTTTTTCGAAAATTATTTTAAAATTTTTTTTAAAATTTTTTTTTAATTTTTTTTTTGAAATTTTTTTAAAATTTTTTTTTGAAAATTTTTTTTTTTGAAATTTGTTTTTTCGAAAAATTTTTTGAAATTTTTTTGAAATTTTTTTTTTGAAAATTTTTTTTTTGAAATTTTTTTTTAAATTTTTTTTTAAAT
This sequence comes from Chrysolina oricalcia, assembly GCA_944452925.2. Classification (NCBI taxonomy): domain Eukaryota; kingdom Metazoa; phylum Arthropoda; class Insecta; order Coleoptera; family Chrysomelidae; genus Chrysolina; species Chrysolina oricalcia. Next base: position 30,320,827 of record OX101823.2, on the reverse strand, counting down.
TTTTTTTTTATTTTTTTTAAAATTTTTTTTGAAAATTTTTTTTTTTTGAAATTTTTTTAAAATTTTTTTAAATTTTTTTAAAGATTTTTTTTGAAATTTTTTTTTTTGAAATTTTTTTAAATTTTTTTTTATTGTTTTTTTTTTGAAAAATTTTTTTTTTGTTTTTTTTTGAAATTTTTTTTTTCGAAATTTTTTTTTTTGAAAATTTTTTTTTTTAATTTTTTTAAAATTTTTTTTAAAATTTTTTTTTCTTTGAAAATTTTTTTTGAATTTTCTTTTTGAAAATTTTTTTTTGAAATTTTTTTTAAATTTTTTTTTTGAAAATTTTTTTTTTGAAATTTTTTTTATCGAAAATTTTTTTGAAATTTTTTTTGAATTTTTTTTTTGAAATTTTTTTTTCGAAAATTTTTTTAAAATTTTTTTTTCTTGAAAATTTTTTTTTCGAATTTTCTCTTTGAAATTTTTTTTTGAATTTTTTTTAAAATTTTTTTTATCTTTTTTAAATTTTTTTTCTAATTTTTAATTTTTTTTTGTTTTTGAAATTTTTTTTTGGAAATTTTTTCTGAATTTTTTTTAAATTTTTTTTTTAATTTTTTTTTGAAAATTTTTTTTAAATTATTTTTTTGAAAATTTTTTTTTTGAAATTTTTTTTTTCGAAAATTTTTTTGAAATTTTTTATTTTGAAAATTTTTTTTTCGAATTTTTTTTTCAATTTTTTTTTAAATTTTTTCTTTAATTTTTTTTTAAAATTTTTTTTAAATTTTTTTTTTGAAAATTTTTTTTTTTGAAATTTTTTTCTTTCGAACATTTTTTTGAAATTTTTTTTGAAATTTTTTTTTTGAAAATTTTTTATTCGAATTTTTTTTCAATTTTTTTTTAAATTTTTTTTTTAATTTTTTTTTTTGAATTTTTTTTAAATTTTTTTTTGAAAATTTTTTTTTTTTGAAATTTTTTTTAAATTTTTTTTTGAAATTTTTTTAAATTTTTTTTTTTAATTTTTTTTTATATTTTTTTTTATTTTTTTTTTGAAATTTTTTTCTTTATTTTTTTTTAATTTTCTTTTTGATAATTTTTTTTTGAGATTTTTTTTAAATTTTTTTTTTGAAATCTTTTTTTTTTAAATTTTTTTTGGATTTTTTTTTTAAATTTTTTTTTCGAAATTTTTTTTCGAATTTTTTTTCAAATTTTTTTTAAATTTTTTTTTTTAATTTTTTTTTTGAAATTTTTTTTAAATTTTTTTTGAAATTTTTTTTTTTTGAAATTTTTTCTTTCGAAAATTTTTTTGAAATTTTTTTTGAAATTTTTTTTTTGAAAATTTTTTTTTTGAAATTTTTTTTAAATTTTTTTTAAATTTTTT
>OX101823.2:30311970-30314470 GCA_944452925.2 Chrysolina oricalcia | reverse complement strand
TTTTTGAATTTTCTTTTTGAAATTTTTTTTTCGAAATTTTTTTTCGAATTTTTTCAATTTTTTTTAAAAATTTTTTTTTAAATTTTTTTTTTGAAATTTTTTTTAAATTTTTTTTTGAAATTTTTTTAAATTTTTTTTTTAAATTTTTTTTTCTTGAAAATTTTTTTTTCGAATTTTCTCTTTGAAATTTTTTTTTGAATTTTTTTTTAAATTTTTTTTTATTTTTTTTTTAATTTTTTTTTAAATTTTTTACTTTTTTTTATTTTAATTTTTTTTTGTTTTTGAAATTTTTTTTTGGAAATTTTTTCTGAATTTTTTTTAATTTTTTTTTTTAATTTTTTTTTTCGAAAATTTTTTTAAAATTTTTTTTGAAATTTTTTTTTTGAAAATTTTTTTTTCGAATTTTTTTTTGAAATTTTTTTTGAAATTTTTTTTTAAATTTTTTTTTGAAATTTTTTTTAAATTTTTTTTTGAAAATTTTTTTTTTTTTAAATTTTTTTAAAATTTCTATTTGAAAATTTTTTTTTTTGAAATTTTTTTTTTCAATTTTTTTAAATTTTTTTTTATTTTTTTCAAATTTTTTTTTTTAAATTTTTTTTAATTTTTTTTTTGAAAATTTTTTTTTTGAAATTTTTTTTTTCGAAAATTTTTTTGAAATTTTTTTTTTGAAAATTTTTTTTTCGATTTTTTTTTTCAATTTTTTTTTAAATTTTTTTTTTAAATTTTTTTTTTGAAATTTTTTTTTTCAATCTTTTTAAAATTTTTTTTTAAAAATTTTTTTAAAGATTTTTTTGAAATTTTTTTTTTGAAATTTTTTTAAAATTTTTTATTTTAATTTTTTTTTCTTTGAAAATTTTTTTTTTATTTTCTTTTTGAAAATTTTTTTTTGAAATTTTTTTGAAATTTTTTTTTTGAAATTTTTTTTTGAATTTTTTTTTCGAAATTTTCTTTCGATTTTTTTCATTTTTTTTTTTAATTTTTTTTTTTTGAAATTTTTTTTAATTTTTTTTTAAAATATTTTTTTCGAAATTTTTTTTGAAATTAAAAAAAAAATTGAAAAAAAAATCCGAAAAAAAATTTCGAAAATAAAATTTTTTTTTTCGAAAATTTTTTTGAAATTTTTTTTGAATTTTTTTTTTGAAATTTTTTTTTCGAAATTTTTTTTCGAATTTTTTCAATTTTTTTTAAAATTTTTTTTTTAAATTTTTTTTTTGAAATTTTTTTAAAATTTTTTTTTGAAATTTTTTTAAATTTTTTTTTAAATTTTTTTTTCTTGAAAATTTTTTTTTCGAATTTTCACTTTGAAATTTTTTTTTTGAATTTTTTTTTTTTTTTTAATTTTTTTTTAAATTTTTTACTTTTTTTTATTTTAATTTTTTTTTGTTTTTGAAATTTTTTTTTGGAAATTTTTTCTGAATTTTTTTAAAATTTTTATTTAAATTTTTTTTTCGAAAATTTTTTTGAAATTTTTTTTGAAATTTTTTTTTTGAAAATTTTTTTTTCGAATTTTTTTTTGAAATTTTTTTTGAAATTTTTTTTTTAATTTTTTTTTTTGAAATTTTTTTTAAATTTTTTTTTGAAAATTTTTTTTTTGAAATTTTTTTAAAATTTTTATTTGAAAATTTTTTTTTTTGAAATTTTTTTTTTCAATTTTTTTAAATTTTTTTTTATTTTTTTAAAATTTTTTTTTAAAATTTTTTTTAAATTTTTTTTTTGAAAATTTTTTTTTTGAAATTTTTTTTTTCGAAAATTTTTTTGAAATTTTTTTTTTGAAAATTTTTTTTTCAATTTTTTTTTAAATTTTTTTTTTTATATTTTTTTTGAAATTTTTTTAAAACTTTTATTTGAAAATTTTTTTTTTGAAATTTTTTTTTTCAATTTTTTTTAAATTTTTTTTTATTTTTTTTTTTATTTTTTTTAAATTTTTTTTCTTTATTTTTTTTTAATTTTCTTTTTGAAAATTTTTTTTTGAGATTTTTTTAAATTTTTTTTTGAAATCTTTTTTTTTGATATTTTTTTTTTCGAAAATTTTTTTGAAATTTTTTTTGGATTTTTTTTTTTAATTTTTAATTCGAAATTTTTTTTCGAATTTTTTTTCAATTTTTTTTTTAATTTTTTTTTTAAATTTTTTTTTTGAAATTTTTTTTAAATTTTTTTTTTGAAATTTTTTTTTTGAAATTTTTTTTTCGAAAATTTTTTTGAAATTTTTTTTGGATTTTTTTAAAAATTTTTTTTTCGAAATTTTTTTTCGAATTTTTTTTAAAATTTTTTTTAAATTTTTATTTTAAATTTTTTTTTTTTTATTTTTTTTTCGAAAATTATTTTAAAATTTTTTTTAAAATTTTTTTTTAATTTTTTTTTTGAAATTTTTTTAAAATTTTTTTTTGAAAATTTTTTTTTTTGAAATTTGTTTTTTCGAAAAATTTTTTGAAATTTTTTTGAAATTTTTTTTTTTGAAATTTTTTTAAATTTTTTTTTATTGTTTTTTTTTTGAAAAATT
>OX101823.2:30301970-30306970 GCA_944452925.2 Chrysolina oricalcia | reverse complement strand
GAATTTTTTTTTCGAATTTTTTCAATTTTTTATAAAAATTTTTTTTAAATTTTTTTTTTAATTTTTTTTAAATTTTTTTTTGAAATTTTTTTTTCGAAAATTTTTTTGAAATTTTTTTTAAATTTTTTTTAAAATTTTTTTTTCTTGAAAATTTTTTTTTCGAATTTTCTTTTTGAAAATTTTTTTTTAATTTTTTATTTTTTTTTATTTTTATTTTTTTTTTGTTTTTGAAATTTTTTTTTTGGAAATTTTTTCTGAATTTTTTTTTAAATTTTTTTTTGAAATTTTTTTTTTCGAAAATTTTTTTGAAATTTTTTTTGGATTTTTTTTTTAATTTTTTTTTTCGAAATTTTTTTTCGAATTTTTTTTTTGAAATTTTTTTTTTCAATTTTTTTTAAATTTTTTTTTCAATTTTTTTAAAGATTTTTTTTGAAATTTTTTTAAAATTTTTTATTTAAATTTTTTTTTCTTTGAAAAATTTTTTTTTTTATTTTCTTTTTGAAAAATTTTTTTTGAAATTTTTTTTAAATTTTTTTTTTGAAATTTTTTTTTGAATTTTTTTTTTGTACATTTTTTTGAAATTTTTTTTGAATTTTTTTTTTTGAATTTTTTTTTCGAAATTTTTTTTCGATTTTTTTCAATTTTTTTTTAAATTTTTTTTTTAATTTTTTTTTTTGAAATTTTTTTAAAATTTTTTTTTAAAATTTTTTTTTCGAAATTTTTTTTGAAATTTAAAAAAAAATTGAAAAAAAAAATCCGAAAAAAAATTTCGAAAATAAAATTTCAAAAAAAAAATTCAAAAAAAATTTCAAAAAAATTTTCGAAAAAAAAAAATTCAAAAATTTTTAAATTTTTTTTTTTGAAATTTTTTTTTAAATTTTTTTTTGAAAATTTTTTTTTTTGAAATTTTTTTTTTCGAAAATTTTTTTTTCGAAAATTTTTTTGAATTTTTTTTGAATTTTTTTTTCGAAATTTTGTTTCGAATTTTTTTTAAAAATTTTTTTAAATTTTTTTTTTTATTTTTTTTTAATTTTTTTTGAAAAATTTTTTTTTTCAATTTTTTTAAAATTTTTTTTTTTATTTTTTTTTTTGAAATTTTTTTTTGAATTTTCCTTTTGAAAATTTTTTTTTTCGAAAATTTTTTTGAAATTTTTTTTGAATTTTCTTTTTGAAATTTTTTTTTAGAAATTTTTTTTCGAATTTTTTTTTCAATTTTTTTTTAAATTTTTTTTTTAATTTTTTTTTTAATTCTTTTTTAAATTTTGTTTTGAAAATTTTTTTTTTGAAATTTTTTTTTTCGAAAATTATTTTGAAATTTTTTTTCAATTTTTTTTTAATTTTTTTTTTTAATTTTTTTTTTGAATTTTTTTTTAAATTTTTTTTTGAAAATTTTTTTTTTTAAATTTTTTTTTTCGAAAATTTTTTTGAAATTTTTTTAGAAATTTTTTTTTTGAAAATTTTTTTTTTGAAATTTTTTTTTTCAATTTTTTTTTAAATTTTTTTTTTTAATTTTTTTAAAAATTTTTTTTGAAAATTTTTTTTTTTGAAATTTTTTTAAAATTTTTTTTTGAAAAACTTTTTTTTTGAAATTTTTTTTTTGAAATTTTTTTTTTGAAATTTTTTTAAAATTTTTTTTAAATTGTTTTTTCTTTGAAAATTTTTTTTTTAATTTTCTTTTTGAAAATTTTTTTTGAAATTTTTTTTAAATTTTTTTTTTGAAATTTTTTTTTTCGAAATTTTTTTTTTTGAATTTTTTTTTAAAATTTTTTCAAAATTTTTTTTAAAATTTTTTTATCTTTGAAAATTTTTTTTTCTTTGAAAATTTTTTTAAATTTTCTTTTTGAAAATTTTTTTTTGAAATTTTTTTTAAATTTTTTTTTTTAAATTTTTTTTTTCGAAAATTTTTTTGAAATTTTTTTTGAATTTTCTTTTTGAAATTTTTTTTTCGAAATTTTTTTTCGAATTTTTTCAATTTTTTTTAAAAATTTTTTTTTAAATTTTTTTTTTGAAATTTTTTTTAAATTTTTTTTTGAAATTTTTTTAAATTTTTTTTTTAAATTTTTTTTTCTTGAAAATTTTTTTTTCGAATTTTCTCTTTGAAATTTTTTTTTGAATTTTTTTTTAAATTTTTTTTTATTTTTTTTTTAATTTTTTTTAAAATTTTTTACTTTTTTTTATTTTAATTTTTTTTTGTTTTTGAAATTTTTTTTTGGAAATTTTTTCTGAATTTTTTTTAATTTTTTTTTAAATTTTTTTTTTCGAAAATTTTTTTAAAATTTTTTTTGAAATTTTTTTTTTGAAAATTTTTTTTTCGAATTTTTTTTTGAAATTTTTTTTGAAATTTTTTTTTAAATTTTTTTTTGAAATTTTTTTTAAATTTTTTTTTGAAATTTTTTTTTTTTTTAATTTTTTTAAAATTTCTATTTGAAAATTTTTTTTTTTGAAATTTTTTTTTTCAATTTTTTTTAATTTTTTTTTATATTTTTCAAATTTTTTTTTTAAAATTTTTTTTAATTTTTTTTTTGAAAATTTTTTTTTTGAAATTTTTTTTTTCGAAAATTTTTTTGAAATTTTTTTTTTGAAAATTTTTTTTTCGATTTTTTTTTTCAATTTTTTTTTAAATTTTTTTTTAAATTTTTTTTTTGAAATTTTTTTTTTTCAATCTTTTTAAAATTTTTTTTTAAAAATTTTTTTAAAGATTTTTTTGAAATTTTTTTTTTGAAATTTTTTTAAAATTTTTTATTTTAATTTTTTTTTCTTTGAAAATTTTTTTTTTATTTTCTTTTTGAAAATTTTTTTTTGAAATTTTTTTTAAATTTTTTTTTTGAAATTTTTTTTTTTCAATCTTTTTAAAATTTTTTTTTAAAAATTTTTTTAAAGATTTTTTTGAAATTTTTTTTTTGAAATTTTTTTAAAATTTTTTATTTTAATTTTTTTTTCTTTGAAAATTTTTTTTTTATTTTCTTTTTGAAAATTTTTTTTTGAAATTTTTTTTAATTTTTTTTTTTTGAAATTTTTTTTAATTTTTTTTTAAAATATTTTTTTCGAAATTTTTTTTGAAATAAAAAAAAAATTGAAAAAAAAATCCGAAAAAAAATTTCGAAAATAAAATTTTTTTTTTCGAAAATTTTTTTGAAATTTTTTTTGAATTTTTTTTTTGAAATTTTTTTTTCGAAATTTTTTTTCGAATTTTTTCAATTTTTTTTAAAATTTTTTTTTTAAATTTTTTTTTTGAAATTTTTTTAAAATTTTTTTTTGAAATTTTTTTAAATTTTTTTTTCTTGAAAATTTTTTTTTCGAATTTTCACTTTGAAATTTTTTTTTTGAATTTTTTTTTATTTTTTTTTTAATTTTTTTTTAAATTTTTTACTTTTTTTTATTTTAATTTTTTTTTGTTTTTGAAATTTTTTTTTGGAAATTTTTTCTGAATTTTTTTAAAATTTTTTTTTAAATTTTTTTTTCGAAAATTTTTTTGAAATTTTTTTTGAAATTTTTTTTTTGAAAATTTTTTTTTCGAATTTTTTTTTGAAATTTTTTTTGAAATTTTTTTTTTAATTTTTTTTTTTGAAATTTTTTTTTAATTTTTTTTTGAAAATTTTTTTTTTGAAATTTTTTTAAAATTTTTATTTGAAAATTTTTTTTTTTGAAATTTTTTTTTTCAATTTTTTTAAATTTTTTTTTATTTTTTTTAAATTTTTTTTAAAAATTTTTTTTAAATTTTTTTTTTGAAAATTTTTTTTTTGAAATTTTTTTTTTCGAAAATTTTTTTGAAATTTTTTTTTTGAAAATTTTTTTTTCAATTTTTTTTTAAATTTTTTTTTTTATATTTTTTTTGAAATTTTTTTAAAACTTTTATTTGAAAATTTTTTTTTTGAAATTTTTTTTTTCAATTTTTTTTAAATTTTTTTTTATTTTTTTTTTTATTTTTTTTAAATTTTTTTTCTTTATTTTTTTTTAATTTTCTTTTTGAAAATTTTTTTTTGAGATTTTTTTAAATTTTTTTTTGAAATCTTTTTTTTTGATATTTTTTTTTTCGAAAATTTTTTTGAAATTTTTTTTGGATTTTTTTTTTTAATTTTTAATTCGAAATTTTTTTTCGAATTTTTTTTCAATTTTTTTTTTAATTTTTTTTTTAAATTTTTTTTTTGAAATTTTTTTTAAATTTTTTTTTTGAAATTTTTTTTTTGAAATTTTTTTTTCGAAAATTTTTTTGAAATTTTTTTTGGATTTTTTTTAAAATTTTTTTTTCGAAATTTTTTTTCGAATTTTTTTTAAAATTTTTTTTAAATTTTTATTTTAAATTTTTTTTTTTTATTTTTTTTTCGAAAATTATTTTAAAATTTTTTTTAAAATTTTTTTTTAATTTTTTTTTTGAAATTTTTTTAAAATTTTTTTTTGAAAATTTTTTTTTTTGAAATTTGTTTTTTCGAAAAATTTTTTGAAATTTTTTTGAAATTTTTTTTTTGAAAATTTTTTTTTTGAAATTTTTTTTTTAATTTTTTTTTAAATTTTTTTTTTATTTTTTTTAAAATTTTTTTTGAAAATTTTTTTTTTTTGAAATTTTTTTAAAATTTTTTTAAATTTTTTTAAAGATTTTTTTTGAAATTTTTTTTTTTGAAATTTTTTTAAATTTTTTTTTATTGTTTTTTTTTTGAAAAATTTTTTTTTTGTTTTTTTTTGAAATTTTTTTTTTCGAAATTTTTTTTTTTGAAAATTTTTTTTTTTTATTTTTTTAAAATTTTTTTTAAAATTTTTTTTTCTTTGAAAATTTTTTTTGAATTTTCTTTTTGAAAATTTTTTTTTGAAATTTTTTTTAAATTTTTTTTTTGAAAATTTTTTTTTTGAAATTTTTTTTATCGAAAATTTTTTTGAAATTTTTTTTGAATTTTTTTTTGAAATTTTTTTTTCGAAAATTTTTTTAAAATTTTTTTTTCTTGAAAATTTTTTTTTCGAATTTTCTCTTTGAAATTTTTTTTTGAATTTTTTTTAAAATTTTTTTT
>OX101823.2:30294470-30299470 GCA_944452925.2 Chrysolina oricalcia | reverse complement strand
TTTTTTTTTTCAATTTTTTTTTAAATTTTTTTTTAAATTTTATTTTGGAATTTTTTTTTTAATTTTTTTTTTTAATTTTTTTTTTGAATTTTTTTTTTTTTGAAAATTTTTTTGAAATTTTTTTTGAATTTTTTTTTTGAAATTTTTTTTAAATTTTTTTTTGAACATTTTTTTTCAATTTTTTTTAAATTTTTTTTTTTGAATTTTTTTTTTGAAATTTTGTTTTTCGAAAATTTTTTTGAAATTTTTTTTGAAATTTTTTTTTTGAAAATTTTTTTGAAATCTTTTTTTTCGAAAATTTTTTTGAATTTTTTTTTAAATTTTTTTTTTGAAAATTTTTTTTTTTGAAATTTTTTTTTTTGAAAATTTTTTTTAAATTTTTTTTTATTTTTTTTTATTTTTTATTTTTTTTTTATTTTTTTTTGAAATTTTTTTTATGGAAATTTCTTCTGAATTTTTTTTAAATTTTTTTTTCGAAATTTTTTTTCGAATTTTTTTTAAATTTTTTTTAAAAATTTTTCTTGAAAATTTTTTTTTTTCATTTTTTTTTGAAATTTTTTTGAAATTTTTTTTTTGAAAATTTTTTTTTAAAATTTTTTTTTAAATCTTTTTTTTGAAAATTTTTTTTTTTTAATTTTTTTTTTGAAATTTTTTTTTTCGAAAATTTTTTTGAAATTTTTTTTTTTAATTTTTTTTTTTAAATTTTTTTTTGAACATTTTTTTTTCAATTTTTTTTTTCAATTTTTTTTTAAATTTTTTTTTAAATTTTTTTTTTGAAATTTTTTTCAATTTTTTTTTAAATTTTTTTTAAAATTTTATTTTGGAAAATTTTTTTAAATTTTTTTTTTTTATTTTTTTTTTAAATTTTTTTTTTTGAAAATTTTTTTGAAATTTTTTTTGAATTTTTTTTTTTGAAATTTTTTTCGAATTTTTTTTTTCAATTTTTTTTTTAATTTTTTTTAAATTTTTTTTTGAATTCTTTTTTTAATTTTTTTTTTATTTTTTTTTCTTGAAATTTTTTTTTCGAATTTTTTTTTTCAATTTTTTTAAAATTTTTTTTTGAAATTTTTTTTAATGTTTTTTTTAATTTTATTTCTTTGAAAATTTTTTTTTCAATTTTCTTTTTGAAAATTTTTTTTTTGAAATTTTTTTTAAATTTTTTTTTTGAAATTTTTTTTTAAATTTTTTTTTTGAAAATTTTTTTGAAATTTTTTTTGAATTTTTTTTTTTGAAATTTTTTTTTCGAATTTTTTTTTCGAATTTTTTCAATTTTTTATAAAAATTTTTTTTTAATTTTTTTTTTAATTTTTTTTAAATTTTTTTTTGAAATTTTTTTTTCGAAAATTTTTTTGAAATTTTTTTTAAATTTTTTTTAAAATTTTTTTTTCTTGAAAATTTTTTTTTCGAATTTTCTTTTTGAAAATTTTTTTTTAATTTTTTATTTTTTTTTATTTTTATTTTTTTTTTGTTTTTGAAATTTTTTTTTTGGAAATTTTTTCTGAATTTTTTTTTAAATTTTTTTTTGAAATTTTTTTTTTCGAAAATTTTTTTGAAATTTTTTTTGGATTTTTTTTTTAATTTTTTTTTTCGAAATTTTTTTTCGAATTTTTTTTTTGAAATTTTTTTTTTCAATTTTTTTTAAATTTTATTTTCAATTTTTTTAAAGATTTTTTTTGAAATTTTTTTAAAATTTTTTATTTTAATTTTTTTTTCTTTGAAAAATTTTTTTTTTTATTTTCTTTTTGAAAAATTTTTTTTGAAATTTTTTTTAAATTTTTTTTTTGAAATTTTTTTTTGAATTTTTTTTTTGTACATTTTTTTGAAATTTTTTTTGAATTTTTTTTTTTGAATTTTTTTTTCGAAATTTTTTTTCGATTTTTTTCAATTTTTTTTTAAATTTTTTTTTTAATTTTTTTTTTTGAAATTTTTTTTAAATTTTTTTTTAAAATTTTTTTTTCGAAATTTTTTTTGAAATTTAAAAAAAAATTGAAAAAAAAAATCCGAAAAAAAATTTCGAAAATAAAATTTCAAAAAAAAAATTCAAAAAAAATTTCAAAAAAATTTTCGAAAAAAAAAAATTCAAAAATTTTTAAATTTTTTTTTTTTGAAATTTTTTTTTAAATTTTTTTTTGAAAATTTTTTTTTTTGAAATTTTTTTTTTCGAAAATTTTTTTTTCGAAAATTTTTTTGAATTTTTTTTGAATTTTTTTTTCGAAATTTTGTTTCGAATTTTTTTTAAAAATTTTTTTAAATTTTTTTTTTTTTTTTTTTTTAATTTTTTTTGAAAAATTTTTTTTTTCAATTTTTTTAAAATTTTTTTTTTTATTTTTTTTTTTGAAATTTTTTTTTGAATTTTCCTTTTGAAAATTTTTTTTTTCGAAAATTTTTTTGAAATTTTTTTTGAATTTTCTTTTTGAAATTTTTTTTTAGAAATTTTTTTTCGAATTTTTTTTTCAATTTTTTTTTAAATTTTTTTTTAAATTTTTTTTTAAATTCTTTTTTAAATTTTGTTTTGAAAATTTTTTTTTTGAAATTTTTTTTTTCGAAAATTATTTTGAAATTTTTTTTCAATTTTTTTTTAATTTTTTTTTTTAATTTTTTTTTTGAATTTTTTTTAAATTTTTTTTTGAAAATTTTTTTTTTTAAATTTTTTTTTCGAAAATTTTTTTGAAATTTTTTTAGAAATTTTTTTTTTGAAAATTTTTTTTTTGAAATTTTTTTTTTCGAATTTTTTTTTGAAATTTTTTTTGAAATTTTTTTTTAAATTTTTTTTTGAAATTTTTTTTAAATTTTTTTTTGAAATTTTTTTTTTTTTTAATTTTTTTAAAATTTCTATTTGAAAATTTTTTTTTTTGAAATTTTTTTTTTCAATTTTTTTTAATTTTTTTTTATATTTTTCAAATTTTTTTTTTAAAATTTTTTTTAATTTTTTTTTTGAAAATTTTTTTTTTGAAATTTTTTTTTTCGAAAATTTTTTTGAAATTTTTTTTTTGAAAATTTTTTTTTCGATTTTTTTTTTCAATTTTTTTTTAAATTTTTTTTTAAATTTTTTTTTTGAAATTTTTTTTTTTCAATCTTTTTAAAATTTTTTTTTAAAAATTTTTTTAAAGATTTTTTTGAAATTTTTTTTTTGAAATTTTTTTAAAATTTTTTATTTTAATTTTTTTTTCTTTGAAAATTTTTTTTTTATTTTCTTTTTGAAAATTTTTTTTTGAAATTTTTTTTAAATTTTTTTTTTGAAATTTTTTTTTTTCAATCTTTTTAAAATTTTTTTTTAAAAATTTTTTTAAAGATTTTTTTGAAATTTTTTTTTTGAAATTTTTTTAAAATTTTTTATTTTAATTTTTTTTTCTTTGAAAATTTTTTTTTTATTTTCTTTTTGAAAATTTTTTTTTGAAATTTTTTTTAATTTTTTTTTTTTGAAATTTTTTTTAATTTTTTTTTAAAATATTTTTTTCGAAATTTTTTTTGAAATAAAAAAAAAATTGAAAAAAAAATCCGAAAAAAAATTTCGAAAATAAAATTTTTTTTTTCGAAAATTTTTTTGAAATTTTTTTTGAATTTTTTTTTTGAAATTTTTTTTTCGAAATTTTTTTTCGAATTTTTTCAATTTTTTTTAAAATTTTTTTTTTAAATTTTTTTTTTGAAATTTTTTTAAAATTTTTTTTTGAAATTTTTTTAAATTTTTTTTTCTTGAAAATTTTTTTTTCGAATTTTCACTTTGAAATTTTTTTTTTGAATTTTTTTTTATTTTTTTTTTAATTTTTTTTTAAATTTTTTACTTTTTTTTATTTTAATTTTTTTTTGTTTTTGAAATTTTTTTTTGGAAATTTTTTCTGAATTTTTTTAAAATTTTTTTTTAAATTTTTTTTTCGAAAATTTTTTTGAAATTTTTTTTGAAATTTTTTTTTTGAAAATTTTTTTTTCGAATTTTTTTTTGAAATTTTTTTTGAAATTTTTTTTTTAATTTTTTTTTTTGAAATTTTTTTTTAATTTTTTTTTGAAAATTTTTTTTTTGAAATTTTTTTAAAATTTTTATTTGAAAATTTTTTTTTTTGAAATTTTTTTTTTCAATTTTTTTAAATTTTTTTTTATTTTTTTTAAATTTTTTTTAAAAATTTTTTTTAAATTTTTTTTTTGAAAATTTTTTTTTTGAAATTTTTTTTTTCGAAAATTTTTTTGAAATTTTTTTTTTGAAAATTTTTTTTTCAATTTTTTTTTAAATTTTTTTTTTTATATTTTTTTTGAAATTTTTTTAAAACTTTTATTTGAAAATTTTTTTTTTGAAATTTTTTTTTTCAATTTTTTTTAAATTTTTTTTTATTTTTTTTTTTATTTTTTTTAAATTTTTTTTCTTTATTTTTTTTTAATTTTCTTTTTGAAAATTTTTTTTTGAGATTTTTTTAAATTTTTTTTTGAAATCTTTTTTTTTGATATTTTTTTTTTCGAAAATTTTTTTGAAATTTTTTTTGGATTTTTTTTTTTAATTTTTAATTCGAAATTTTTTTTCGAATTTTTTTTCAATTTTTTTTTTAATTTTTTTTTTAAATTTTTTTTTTGAAATTTTTTTTAAATTTTTTTTTTGAAATTTTTTTTTTGAAATTTTTTTTTCGAAAATTTTTTTGAAATTTTTTTTGGATTTTTTTTAAAATTTTTTTTTCGAAATTTTTTTTCGAATTTTTTTTAAAATTTTTTTTAAATTTTTATTTTAAATTTTTTTTTTTTATTTTTTTTTCGAAAATTATTTTAAAATTTTTTTTAAAATTTTTTTTTAATTTTTTTTTTGAAATTTTTTTAAAATTTTTTTTTGAAAATTTTTTTTTTTGAAATTTGTTTTTTCGAAAAATTTTTTGAAATTTTTTTGAAATTTTTTTTTTGAAAATTTTTTTTTTGAAATTTTTTTTTTAATTTTTTTTTAAATTTTTTTTTTATTTTTTTTAAAATTTTTTTTGAAAATTTTTTTTTTTTGAAATTTTTTTAAAATTTTTTTAAATTTTTTT
>OX101823.2:30284470-30289470 GCA_944452925.2 Chrysolina oricalcia | reverse complement strand
TTTAAATTTTTTTTTTTTGAAATTTTTTTTTAAATTTTTTTTTGAAAATTTTTTTTTTTGAAATTTTTTTTTTCGAAAATTTTTTTTTCGAAAATTTTTTTGAATTTTTTTTGAATTTTTTTTTCGAAATTTTGTTTCGAATTTTTTTTAAAAATTTTTTTAAATTTTTTTTTTTTTTTTTTTTTAATTTTTTTTGAAAAATTTTTTTTTTCAATTTTTTTAAAATTTTTTTTTTTATTTTTTTTTTTGAAATTTTTTTTTGAATTTTCCTTTTGAAAATTTTTTTTTTCGAAAATTTTTTTGAAATTTTTTTTGAATTTTCTTTTTGAAATTTTTTTTTAGAAATTTTTTTTCGAATTTTTTTTTCAATTTTTTTTTAAATTTTTTTTTAAATTTTTTTTTAAATTCTTTTTTAAATTTTGTTTTGAAAATTTTTTTTTTGAAATTTTTTTTTTCGAAAATTATTTTGAAATTTTTTTTCAATTTTTTTTTAATTTTTTTTTTTAATTTTTTTTTTGAATTTTTTTTTAAATTTTTTTTTGAAAATTTTTTTTTTTAAATTTTTTTTTCGAAAATTTTTTTGAAATTTTTTTAGAAATTTTTTTTTTGAAAATTTTTTTTTTGAAATTTTTTTTTTCAATTTTTTTTTAAATTTTTTTTTTTAATTTTTTTAAAAATTTTTTTTGAAAATTTTTTTTTTTGAAATTTTTTTAAAATTTTTTTTTGAAAAACTTTTTTTTTGAAATTTTTTTTTTGAAATTTTTTTTTTGAAATTTTTTTAAAATTTTTTTTAAATTGTTTTTTCTTTGAAATTTTTTTTTGAATTTTCTTTTTGAAAATTTTTTTTGAAATTTTTTTTAAATTTTTTTTTTGAAATTTTTTTTTTCGAAATTTTTTTTTTTGAAATTTTTTTTAAAATTTTTTCAAAATTTTTTTTAAAATTTTTTTATCTTTGAAAATTTTTTTTTCTTTGAAAATTTTTTTAAATTTTCTTTTTGAAAATTTTTTTTTGAAATTTTTTTTAAATTTTTTTTTTTAAATTTTTTTTTTGAAATTTTTTTTTTCGAAAATTTTTTTGAAATTTTTTTTGAATTTTCTTTTTGAAATTTTTTTTTCGAAATTTTTTTTCGAATTTTTTCAATTTTTTTTAAAAATTTTTTTTTAAATTTTTTTTTTGAAATTTTTTTTAAATTTTTTTTTGAAATTTTTTTAAATTTTTTTTTTAAATTTTTTTTTCTTGAAAATTTTTTTTTCGAATTTTCTCTTTGAAATTTTTTTTTGAATTTTTTTTTAAATTTTTTTTTATTTTTTTTTTAATTTTTTTTAAAATTTTTTACTTTTTTTTATTTTAATTTTTTTTTGTTTTTGAAATTTTTTTTGAAATTTTTTTTTTAATTTTTTTTTGAAATTTTTTTTAAATTTTTTTTTGAAAATTTTTTTTTTTTTAAATTTTTTTAAAATTTCTATTTGAAAATTTTTTTTTTTGAAATTTTTTTTTTCAATTTTTTTTAATTTTTTTTTATTTTTTTCAAATTTTTTTTTTAAAATTTTTTTTAATTTTTTTTTTGAAAATTTTTTTTTTGAAATTTTTTTTTTCGAAAATTTTTTTGAAATTTTTTTTTTGAAAATTTTTTTTTCGATTTTTTTTTTCAATTTTTTTTTAAATTTTTTTTTAAATTTTTTTTTTGAAATTTTTTTTTTTCAATCTTTTTAAAATTTTTTTTAAAAAATTTTTATAAAGATTTTTTTGAAATTTTTTTTTTGAAATTTTTTTAAAATTTTTTATTTTAATTTTTTTTTCTTTGAAAATTTTTTTTTTATTTTCTTTTTGAAAATTTTTTTTTGAAATTTTTTTTAAATTTTTTTTTTGAAATTTTTTTTTTTCAATCTTTTTAAAATTTTTTTTTAAAAATTTTTTTAAAGATTTTTTTGAAATTTTTTTTTTGAAATTTTTTTAAAATTTTTTATTTTAATTTTTTTTTCTTTGAAAATTTTTTTTTTATTTTCTTTTTGAAAATTTTTTTTTGAAATTTTTTTTAATTTTTTTTTTTGAAATTTTTTTTAATTTTTTTTTAAAATATTTTTTTCGAAATTTTTTTTGAAATAAAAAAAAAATTGAAAAAAAAATCCGAAAAAAAATTTCGAAAATAAAATTTTTTTTTTCGAAAATTTTTTTGAAATTTTTTTTGAATTTTTTTTTTGAAATTTTTTTTTCGAAATTTTTTTTCGAATTTTTTCAATTTTTTTTAAAATTTTTTTTTTAAATTTTTTTTTTGAAATTTTTTTAAAATTTTTTTTTGAAATTTTTTTAAATTTTTTTTTAAATTTTTTTTTCTTGAAAATTTTTTTTTCGAATTTTCACTTTGAAATTTTTTTTTTGAATTTTTTTTTATTTTTTTTTTAATTTTTTTTTAAATTTTTTACTTTTTTTTATTTTAATTTTTTTTTGTTTTTGAAATTTTTTTTTGGAAATTTTTTCTGAATTTTTTTAAAATTTTTTTTTAAATTTTTTTTTCGAAAATTTTTTTGAAATTTTTTTTGAAATTTTTTTTTTGAAAATTTTTTTTTCGAATTTTTTTTTGAAATTTTTTTTGAAATTTTTTTTTTAATTTTTTTTTTTGAAATTTTTTTTTAATTTTTTTTTGAAAATTTTTTTTTTGAAATTTTTTTAAAATTTTTATTTGAAAATTTTTTTTTTTGAAATTTTTTTTTTCAATTTTTTTAAATTTTTTTTTATTTTTTTTAAATTTTTTTTTAAAATTTTTTTTAAATTTTTTTTTTGAAAATTTTTTTTTTGAAATTTTTTTTTTCGAAAATTTTTTTGAAATTTTTTTTTTGAAAATTTTTTTTTCAATTTTTTTTTAAATTTTTTTTTTTATATTTTTTTTGAAATTTTTTTAAAACTTTTATTTGAAAATTTTTTTTTTGAAATTTTTTTTTTCAATTTTTTTTAAATTTTTTTTTATTTTTTTTTTTATTTTTTTTAAATTTTTTTTCTTTATTTTTTTTTAATTTTCTTTTTGAAAATTTTTTTTGAGATTTTTTTAAATTTTTTTTTGAAATCTTTTTTTTTGATATTTTTTTTTTCGAAAATTTTTTTGAAATTTTTTTTGGATTTTTTTTTTTAATTTTTAATTCGAAATTTTTTTTCGAATTTTTTTTCAATTTTTTTTTTAATTTTTTTTTTAAATTTTTTTTTTGAAATTTTTTTTAAATTTTTTTTTTGAAATTTTTTTTTTGAAATTTTTTTTTCGAAAATTTTTTTGAAATTTTTTTTGGATTTTTTTTAAAATTTTTTTTTCGAAATTTTTTTTCGAATTTTTTTTAAAATTTTTTTTAAATTTTTATTTTAAATTTTTTTTTTTTATTTTTTTTTCGAAAATTATTTTAAAATTTTTTTTAAAATTTTTTTTTAATTTTTTTTTGAAATTTTTTTAAAATTTTTTTTTGAAAATTTTTTTTTTTGAAATTTGTTTTTTCGAAAAATTTTTTGAAATTTTTTTGAAATTTTTTTTTTGAAAATTTTTTTTTTGAAATTTTTTTTTAAATTTTTTTTTAAATTTTTTTTTTATTTTTTTTAAAATTTTTTTTGAAAATTTTTTTTTTTTGAAATTTTTTTAAAATTTTTTTAAATTTTTTTAAAGATTTTTTTTGAAATTTTTTTTTTTGAAATTTTTTTAAATTTTTTTTTATTGTTTTTTTTTTGAAAAATTTTTTTTTTGTTTTTTTTTGAAATTTTTTTTTTCGAAATTTTTTTTTTTGAAAATTTTTTTTTTTAATTTTTTTAAAATTTTTTTTAAAATTTTTTTTTCTTTGAAAATTTTTTTTGAATTTTCTTTTTGAAAATTTTTTTTTGAAATTTTTTTTAAATTTTTTTTTTGAAAATTTTTTTTTTGAAATTTTTTTTATCGAAAATTTTTTTGAAATTTTTTTTGAATTTTTTTTTGAAATTTTTTTTTCGAAAATTTTTTTAAAATTTTTTTTTCTTGAAAATTTTTTTTTCGAATTTTCTCTTTGAAATTTTTTTTTGAATTTTTTTTAAAATTTTTTTTATCTTTTTTAAATTTTTTTTCTAATTTTTAATTTTTTTTTGTTTTTGAAATTTTTTTTTGGAAATTTTTTCTGAATTTTTTTTAAATTTTTTTTTTAATTTTTTTTTGAAAATTTTTTTTAAATTATTTTTTTGAAAATTTTTTTTTTGAAATTTTTTTTTTCGAAAATTTTTTTGAAATTTTTTATTTTGAAAATTTTTTTTTCGATTTTTTTTTTCAATTTTTTTTTAAATTTTTTCTTTAATTTTTTTTAAAATTTTTTTTAAATTTTTTTTTTGAAAATTTTTTTTTTTGAAATTTTTTTTTTCGAACATTTTTTTGAAATTTTTTTTGAAATTTTTTTTTTGAAAATTTTTTATTCGAATTTTTTTTCAATTTTTTTTTAAATTTTTTTTTTAATTTTTTTTTTTGAATTTTTTTTAAATTTTTTTTTGAAAATTTTTTTTTTTTGAAATTTTTTTTAAATTTTTTTTTGAAATTTTTTTAAATTTTTTTTTTAAATTTTTTTTTATATTTTTTTTTTATTTTTTTTTTGAAATTTTTTTCTTTATTTTTTTTTAATTTTCTTTTTGATAATTTTTTTTTGAGATTTTTTTTAAATTTTTTTTTTGAAATCTTTTTTTTTGAAATTTTTTTTGGATTTTTTTTTTAAATTTTTTTTTCGAAATTTTTTTTCGAATTTTTTTTCAAATTTTTTTAAAATTTTTTTTTTAATTTTTTTTTTGAAATTTTTTTTAAATTTTTTTTGAAATTTTTTTTTTTTGAAATTTTTTCTTTCGAAAATTTTTTTGAAATTTTTTTTGAAATTTTTTTTTTGAAAATTTTTTTTTTGAAATTTTTTTAAAATTTTTTTTAAATTTTTTTAAAGATTTTTTTTGAAATTTTTTTAAATTTTTTTTTTATTGTTTTTTTTTTGAAAAATTTTTTTTTATTGTTTTTTTTTTGAAA
>OX101823.2:30271970-30276970 GCA_944452925.2 Chrysolina oricalcia | reverse complement strand
TTTTTAATTTTTTTTTTGAATTTTTTTTTTTTTGAAAATTTTTTTGAAATTTTTTTTGAATTTTTTTTTTGAAATTTTTTTTAAATTTTTTTTTGAACATTTTTTTTCAATTTTTTTTAAATTTTTTTTTTTGAATTTTTTTTTTGAAATTTTGTTTTTCGAAAATTTTTTTGAAATTTTTTTTGAAATTTTTTTTTTGAAAATTTTTTTCGAATTTTTTTTTCAATTTTTTTTAAAAATTTTTATTTTAATTTTTTTTAAATTTTTTTTGAAAATTTTTTTTTTGAAATTTTTTTTTCGAAAATTATTTTGAAATTTTTTTTCAATTTTTTTAAAATTTTTTTTAAATTTTTTTTTTGAAATTTTTTTTTGAAATTTTTTTTAATGTTTTTTTTAATTTTATTTCTTTGAAAATTTTTTTTTCAATTTTCTTTTTGAAAATTTTTTTTTTGAAATTTTTTTTAAATTTTTTTTTTGAAATTTTTTTTTAAATTTTTTTTTTGAAAATTTTTTTGAAATTTTTTTTGAATTTTTTTTTTTGAAATTTTTTTTTCGAATTTTTTTTTCGAATTTTTTCAATTTTTTTTAAAAATTTTTTTTTAATTTTTTTTTTAATTTTTTTTAAATTTTTTTTTGAAATTTTTTTTTCGAAAATTTTTTTGAAATTTTTTTTAAATTTTTTTTAAAATTTTTTTTTCTTGAAAATTTTTTTTTCGAATTTTCTTTTTGAAAATTTTTTTTTAATTTTTTATTTTTTTTTATTTTTATTTTTTTTTTGTTTTTGAAATTTTTTTTTTGGAAATTTTTTCTGAATTTTTTTTAAAATTTTTTTTTGAAATTTTTTTTTTCGAAAATTTTTTTGAAATTTTTTTTGGATTTTTTTTTTAATTTTTTTTTTCGAAATTTTTTTTCGAATTTTTTTTTTGAAATTTTTTTTTTCAATTTTTTTTAAATTTTTTTTTCAATTTTTTTAAAGATTTTTTTTGAAATTTTTTTAAAATTTTTTATTTTAATTTTTTTTTCTTTGAAAAATTTTTTTTTTTATTTTCTTTTTGAAAAATTTTTTTTGAAATTTTTTTTAAATTTTTTTTTTGAAATTTTTTTTTGAATTTTTTTTTTGTAAATTTTTTTGAAATTTTTTTTGAATTTTTTTTTTTTAATTTTTTTTTCGAAATTTTTTTTCGATTTTTTTCAATTTTTTTTTAAATTTTTTTTTTAATTTTTTTTTTTGAAATTTTTTTTAAATTTTTTTTAAAAATTTTTTTTTCGAAATTTTTTTTGAAATTTAAAAAAAAATTGAAAAAAAAATCCGAAAAAAAATTTCGAAAATAAAATTTCAAAAAAAAAATTCAAAAAAAATTTCAAAAAAATTTTCGAAAAAAAAAAATTCAAAAATTTTTAAATTTTTTTTTTTTGAAATTTTTTTTTAAATTTTTTTTTGAAAATTTTTTTTTTGAAATTTTTTTTTTCGAAAATTTTTTTTTCGAAAATTTTTTTGAATTTTTTTTGAATTTTTTTTTCGAAATTTTGTTTCGAATTTTTTTTAAAAATTTTTTTAAATTTTTTTTTTTATTTTTTTTTAATTTTTTTTGAAAAATTTTTTTTTTCAATTTTTTTAAAATTTTTTTTTTTATTTTTTTTTTTGAAATTTTTTTTTGAATTTTCCTTTTGAAAATTTTTTTTTTCGAAAATTTTTTTGAAATTTTTTTTGAATTTTCTTTTTGAAATTTTTTTTTAGAAATTTTTTTTCGAATTTTTTTTTCAATTTTTTTTTAAATTTTTTTTTTAATTTTTTTTTTAATTCTTTTTTAAATTTTGTTTTGAAAATTTTTTTTTTGAAATTTTTTTTTTCGAAAATTATTTTGAAATTTTTTTTCAATTTTTTTTTAATTTTTTTTTTTAATTTTTTTTTTGAATTTTTTTTTAAATTTTTTTTTGAAAATTTTTTTTTTTAAATTTTTTTTTTCGAAAATTTTTTTGAAATTTTTTTAGAAATTTTTTTTTTGAAAATTTTTTTTTTGAAATTTTTTTTTTCAATTTTTTTTTAAATTTTTTTTTTTAATTTTTTTAAAAATTTTTTTTGAAAATTTTTTTTTTTGAAATTTTTTTAAAATTTTTTTTTGAAAAACTTTTTTTTTGAAATTTTTTTTTTGAAATTTTTTTTTTGAAATTTTTTTAAAATTTTTTTTAAATTGTTTTTTCTTTGAAAATTTTTTTTTGAATTTTCTTTTTGAAAATTTTTTTTGAAATTTTTTTTAAATTTTTTTTTTGAAATTTTTTTTTTCGAAATTTTTTTTTTTGAAATTTTTTTTAAAATTTTTTCAAAATTTTTTTTAAAATTTTTTTATCTTTGAAAATTTTTTTTTCTTTGAAAATTTTTTTAAATTTTCTTTTTGAAAATTTTTTTTTGAAATTTTTTTTAAATTTTTTTTTTTTAATTTTTTTTTTGAAATTTTTTTTTTCGAAAATTTTTTTGAAATTTTTTTTGAATTTTCTTTTTGAAATTTTTTTTTCGAAATTTTTTTTCGAATTTTTTCAATTTTTTTTAAAAATTTTTTTTTAAATTTTTTTTTTGAAATTTTTTTTTAATTTTTTTTTGAAATTTTTTTAAATTTTTTTTTTAAATTTTTTTTTCTTGAAAATTTTTTTTTTGAATTTTCTCTTTGAAATTTTTTTTTGAATTTTTTTTTAAATTTTTTTTTATTTTTTTTTTAATTTTTTACTTTTTTTTATTTTAATTTTTTTTTGTTTTTGAAATTTTTTTTTGGAAATTTTTTCTGAATTTTTTTTAATTTTTTTTTTAAATTTTTTTTTTCGAAAATTTTTTTAAAATTTTTTTTGAAATTTTTTTTTTGAAAATTTTTTTTTCGAATTTTTTTTTGAAATTTTTTTTGAAATTTTTTTTTTAATTTTTTTTGAAATTTTTTTAAAATTTTTTTTTGAAAATTTTTTTTTTTTTAAATTTTTTTAAAATTTCTATTTGAAAATTTTTTTTTTTGAAATTTTTTTTTTCAATTTTTTTAAATTTTTTTTTATTTTTTTCAAATTTTTTTTTTTAAATTTTTTTTAATTTTTTTTTTGAAAATTTTTTTTTTGAAATTTTTTTTTTCGAAAATTTTTTTGAAATTTTTTTTTTGAAAATTTTTTTTTCGATTTTTTTTTTCAATTTTTTTTTAAATTTTTTTTTTAAATTTTTTTTTTGAAATTTTTTTTTTTCAATCTTTTTAAAATTTTTTTTTAAAAATTTTTTTAAAGATTTTTTTGAAATTTTTTTTTTGAAATTTTTTTAAAATTTTTTATTTTAATTTTTTTTTCTTTGAAAATTTTTTTTTTATTTTCTTTTTGAAAATTTTTTTTTGAAATTTTTTTTAAATTTTTTTTTTGAAATTTTTTTTTGAATTTTTTTTTCGAAATTTTCTTTCGATTTTTTTCAATTTTTTTTTTAATTTTTTTTTTTTGAAATTTTTTTAAATTTTTTTTTAAAATATTTTTTTCGAAATTTTTTTTGAAATTAAAAAAAAAATTGAAAAAAAAATCCGAAAAAAAATTTCGAAAATAAAATTTTTTTTTTCGAAAATTTTTTTGAAATTTTTTTTGAATTTTTTTTTTGAAATTTTTTTTTCGAAATTTTTTTTCGAATTTTTTCAATTTTTTTTAAAATTTTTTTTTTAAATTTTTTTTTTGAAATTTTTTTAAAATTTTTTTTTGAAATTTTTTTAAATTTTTTTTTAAATTTTTTTTTCTTGAAAATTTTTTTTTCGAATTTTCACTTTGAAATTTTTTTTTTGAATTTTTTTTTATTTTTTTTTAAATTTTTTACTTTTTTTTATTTTAATTTTTTTGTTTTTGAAATTTTGTTTTGGAAATTTTTTCTGAATTTTTTTAAAATTTTTTTTAAAATTTTTTTTTCGAAAATTTTTTTGAAATTTTTTTTGAAATTTTTTTTTTGAAAATTTTTTTTTCGAATTTTTTTTTGAAATTTTTTTTGAAATTTTTTTTTTAATTTTTTTTTTTGAAATTTTTTTTAAATTTTTTTTTGAAAATTTTTTTTTTGAAATTTTTTTAAAATTTTTATTTGAAAATTTTTTTTTTTGAAATTTTTTTTTTCAATTTTTTTAAATTTTTTTTTATTTTTTTTAAATTTTTTTTAAAAATTTTTTTTAAATTTTTTTTTTGAAAATTTTTTTTTTGAAATTTTTTTTTTCGAAAATTTTTTTGAAATTTTTTTTTTGAAAATTTTTTTTTCAATTTTTTTTTAAATTTTTTTTTTTATATTTTTTTTGAAATTTTTTTAAAACTTTTATTTGAAAATTTTTTTTTTGAAAGTTTTTTTTTCAATTTTTTTTAAATTTTTTTTTATTTTTTTTTTTTATTTTTTTTAAATTTTTTTTCTTTATTTTTTTTTAATTTTCTTTTTGAAAATTTTTTTTTGAGATTTTTTAAAATTTTTTTTTGATATTTTTTTTTTCGAAAATTTTTTTGAAATTTTTTTTGGATTTTTTTTTTTAATTTTTAATTCGAAATTTTTTTTCGAATTTTTTTTCAATTTTTTTTTTAATTTTTTTTTTAAATTTTTTTTTTGAAATTTTTTTTAAATTTTTTTTTTGAAATTTTTTTTTTGAAATTTTTTTTTCGAAAATTTTTTTGAAATTTTTTTTGGATTTTTTTTAAAATTTTTTTTTCGAAATTTTTTTTCGAATTTTTTTTAAAATTTTTTTAAAATTTTTATTTTAAATTTTTTTTTTTTTATTTTTTTTTCGAAAATTATTTTAAAATTTTTTTTAAAATTTTTTTTTAATTTTTTTTTTGAAATTTTTTTAAAATTTTTTTTTGAAAATTTTTTTTTTTGAAATTTGTTTTTTCGAAAAATTTTTTGAAATTTTTTTGAAATTTTTTTTTTGAAAATTTTTTTTTTGAATTTTTTTTTTTAATTTTTTTTTAAATTTTTTTTTTATTTTTTTTAAAATTTTTTTTGAAAATTTTTTTTTTTTGAAATTTTT
>OX101823.2:30264470-30266970 GCA_944452925.2 Chrysolina oricalcia | reverse complement strand
TGAAATTTTTTTTTTCAATTTTTTTTTAAATTTTTTTTTTTAATTTTTTTAAAAATTTTTTTTGAAAATTTTTTTTTTTGAAATTTTTTTAAAATTTTTTTTTGAAAAACTTTTTTTTTGAAATTTTTTTTTTGAAATTTTTTTTTTGAAATTTTTTTAAAATTTTTTTTAAATTGTTTTTTCTTTGAAAATTTTTTTTTGAATTTTCTTTTTGAAAATTTTTTTTGAAATTTTTTTTAAATTTTTTTTTTGAAATTTTTTTTTTCGAAATTTTTTTTTTTGAAATTTTTTTAAAAATTTTTTCAAAATTTTTTTTAAAATTTTTTTATCTTTGAAAATTTTTTTTTCTTTGAAAATTTTTTTAAATTTTCTTTTTGAAAATTTTTTTTTGAAATTTTTTTTAAATTTTTTTTTTTAAATTTTTTTTTTGAAATTTTTTTTTTCGAAAATTTTTTTGAAATTTTTTTTGAATTTTCTTTTTGAAATTTTTTTTTCGAAATTTTTTTTCGAATTTTTTCAATTTTTTTTAAAAATTTTTTTTTAAATTTTTTTTTTGAAATTTTTTTTAAATTTTTTTTTGAAATTTTTTTAAATTTTTTTTTTAAATTTTTTTTTCTTGAAAATTTTTTTTTCGAATTTTCTCTTTGAAATTTTTTTTTGAATTTTTTTTAAAATTTTTTTTTATTTTTTTTTTTATTTTTTTTTTAATTTTTTACTTTTTTTTATTTTAATTTTTTTTTGTTTTTGAAATTTTTTTTTGGAAATTTTTTCTGAATTTTTTTTAATTTTTTTTTTAAATTTTTTTTTTCGAAAATTTTTTTAAAATTTTTTTTGAAATTTTTTTTTTGAAAATTTTTTTTTCGAATTTTTTTTTGAAATTTTTTTTGAAATTTTTTTTTTAATTTTTTTTTGAAATTTTTTTTAAATTTTTTTTTGAAAATTTTTTTTTTTTTAAATTTTTTTAAAATTTCTATTTGAAAATTTTTTTTTTTGAAATTTTTTTTTTCAATTTTTTTAAATTTTTTTTTATTTTTTTCAAATTTTTTTTTTAAAATTTTTTTTAATTTTTTTTTTGAAAATTTTTTTTTTGAAATTTTTTTTTTCGAAAATTTTTTTGAAATTTTTTTTTTGAAAATTTTTTTTTCGATTTTTTTTTTCAATTTTTTTTTAAATTTTTTTTTTAAATTTTTTTTTTGAAATTTTTTTTTTCAATCTTTTTAAAAATTTTTTTTAAAAATTTTTTTAAAGATTTTTTTGAAATTTTTTTTTTGAAATTTTTTTAAAATTTTTTATTTTAATTTTTTTTTCTTTGAAAATTTTTTTTTTATTTTCTTTTTGAAAATTTTTTTTTGAAATTTTTTTTAAATTTTTTTTTTGAAATTTTTTTTTGAATTTTTTTTTCGAAATTTTCTTTCGATTTTTTTCAATTTTTTTTTTAATTTTTTTTTTTGAAATTTTTTTTAATTTTTTTTAAAAATATTTTTTTCGAAATTTTTTTTGAAATTAAAAAAAAAATTGAAAAAAAAATCCGAAAAAAAATTTCGAAAATAAAATTTTTTTTTTCGAAAATTTTTTTGAAATTTTTTTTGAATTTTTTTTTTGAAATTTTTTTTTCGAAATTTTTTTTCGAATTTTTTCAATTTTTTTTAAAATTTTTTTTTTAAATTTTTTTTTTGAAATTTTTTTAAAATTTTTTTTTGAAATTTTTTTAAATTTTTTTTTAAATTTTTTTTTCTTGAAAATTTTTTTTTCGAATTTTCACTTTGAAATTTTTTTTTTGAATTTTTTTTTATTTTTTTTTTAATTTTTTTTTAAATTTTTTACTTTTTTTTATTTTAATTTTTTTTTGTTTTTGAAATTTTTTTTTGGAAATTTTTTCTGAATTTTTTTAAAATTTTTTTTTAAATTTTTTTTTCGAAAATTTTTTTGAAATTTTTTTTGAAATTTTTTTTTTGAAAATTTTTTTTTCGAATTTTTTTTTGAAATTTTTTTTGAAATTTTTTTTTTAATTTTTTTTTTTGAAATTTTTTTTAAATTTTTTTTTGAAAATTTTTTTTTTGAAATTTTTTTAAAATTTTTATTTGAAAATTTTTTTTTTTGAAATTTTTTTTTTCAATTTTTTTAAATTTTTTTTTATTTTTTTTAAATTTTTTTTTAAAATTTTTTTGAAATTTTTTTTTTGAAAATTTTTTTTTTGAAATTTTTTTTTTCGAAAATTTTTTTGAAATTTTTTTTTTGAAAATTTTTTTTTCAATTTTTTTTTAATTTTTTTTTTTTATATTTTTTTTGAAATTTTTTTAAAACTTTTATTTGAAAATTTTTTTTTTGAAATTTTTTTTTTCAATTTTTTTTAAATTTTTTTTTATTTTTTTTTTTATTTTTTTTAAATTTTTTTTCTTTATTTTTTTTTAATTTTCTTTTTGAAAATTTTTTTTTGAGATTTTTTTAAATTTTTTTTTGAAATCTTTTTTTTTGATATTTTTTTTTTCGAAAATTTTTT
>OX101823.2:30254470-30259470 GCA_944452925.2 Chrysolina oricalcia | reverse complement strand
AATTTTTTTTTTGAAATTTTTTTTAAATTTTTTTTAAAATTTTTTTTTTCGAAATTTTTTTTGAAATTTAAAAAAAAATTGAAAAAAAAATCCGAAAAAAAATTTCGAAAATAAAATTTAAAAAAAAAAATTCAAAAAAAATTTCAAAAAAATTTTCGAAAAAAAAAATTCAAAAATTTTTAAATTTTTTTTTTTTGAAATTTTTTTTTAAATTTTTTTTTGAAAATTTTTTTTTTTGAAATTTTTTTTTTCGAAAATTTTTTTTTCGAAAATTTTTTTGAATTTTTTTTGAATTTTTTTTTCGAAATTTTGTTTCGAATTTTTTTTAAAAATTTTTTTAAATTTTTTTTTTTATTTTTTTAAAATTTTTTTTGAAAAATTTTTTTTTTCAATTTTTTTAAAATTTTTTTTTTTATTTTTTTTTTTTGAAATTTTTTTTTCAATTTTCCTTTTGAAAATTTTTTTTTTCGAAAATTTTTTTGAAATTTTTTTTGAATTTTCTTTTTGAAATTTTTTTTTAGAAATTTTTTTTCGAATTTTTTTTTCAATTTTTTTTAAAATTTTTTTTTTAATTTTTTTTTAAATTCTTTTTTAAATTTTGTTTTGAAAATTTTTTTTTTGAAATTTTTTTTTTCGAAAATTATTTTGAAACTTTTTTTCAATTTTTTTTTAATTTTTTTTTTTAATTTTTTTTTTGAATTTTTTTTTAAATTTTTTTTTGAAAATTTTTTTTTTTAAATTTTTTTTTTCGAAAATTTTTTTGAAATTTTTTTAGAAATTTTTTTTTTGAAAATTTTTTTTTTGAAATTTTTTTTTTCAATTTTTTTTTAAATTTTTTTTTTTAATTTTTTTAAAAATTTTTTTTGAAAATTTTTTTTTTTGAAATTTTTTTAAAATTTTTTTTTGAAAAACTTTTTTTTTGAAATTTTTTTTTTGAAATTTTTTTTTTGAAATTTTTTTAAAATTTTTTTTAAATTGTTTTTTCTTTGAAAATTTTTTTTTGAATTTTCTTTTTGAAAATTTTTTTTGAAATTTTTTTTAAATTTTTTTTTTGAAATTTTTTTTTTCGAAATTTTTTTTTTTGAAATTTTTTTTAAAATTTTTTCAAAATTTTTTTAAAAATTTTTTTATCTTTGAAAATTTTTTTTTCTTTGAAAATTTTTTTAAATTTTCTTTTTGAAAATTTTTTTTTGAAATTTTTTTTAAATTTTTTTTTTTAAATTTTTTTTTTGAAATTTTTTTTTTCGAAAATTTTTTTGAAATTTTTTTTGAATTTTCTTTTTGAAATTTTTTTTTCGAAATTTTTTTTCGAATTTTTTCAATTTTTTTTAAAAATTTTTTTTTAAATTTTTTTTTTGAAATTTTTTTTAAATTTTTTTTTGAAATTTTTTTAAATTTTTTTTTTAAATTTTTTTTTCTTGAAAATTTTTTTTTCGAATTTTCTCTTTGAAATTTTTTTTTGAATTTTTTTTTAAATTTTTTTTTATTTTTTTTTTTATTTTTTTTTAAATTTTTTACTTTTTTTTATTTTAATTTTTTTTTGTTTTTGAAATTTTTTTTTGGAAATTTTTTCTGAATTTTTTTTAATTTTTTTTTTAAATTTTTTTTTTCGAAAATTTTTTTAAAATTTTTTTTGAAATTTTTTTTTTGAAAATTTTTTTTTCGAATTTTTTTTTGAAATTTTTTTTGAAATTTTTTTTTTAATTTTTTTTTGAAATTTTTTTAAAATTTTTTTTTGAAAATTTTTTTTTTTTTAAATTTTTTTAAAATTTCTATTTGAAAATTTTTTTTTTTGAAATTTTTTTTTTCAATTTTTTTAAATTTTTTTTTATTTTTTTCAAATTTTTTTTTTAAAATTTTTTTTAATTTTTTTTTTGAAAATTTTTTTTTTGAAATTTTTTTTTTCGAAAATTTTTTTGAAATTTTTTTTTTGAAAATTTTTTTTTCGATTTTTTTTTTCAATTTTTTTTTAAATTTTTTTTTTAAATTTTTTTTTTGAAATTTTTTTTTTTCAATCTTTTTAAAATTTTTTTTTAAAAATTTTTTTAAAGATTTTTTTGAAATTTTTTTTTTGAAATTTTTTTAAAATTTTTTATTTTAATTTTTTTTTCTTTGAAAATTTTTTTTTTATTTTCTTTTTGAAAATTTTTTTTTGAAATTTTTTTTAAATTTTTTTTTTGAAATTTTTTTTTGAATTTTTTTTTCGAAATTTTCTTTCGATTTTTTTCAATTTTTTTTTTAATTTTTTTTTTTTGAAATTTTTTTAAATTTTTTTTTAAAATATTTTTTTCGAAATTTTTTTTGAAATTAAAAAAAAAATTGAAAAAAAAATCCGAAAAAAAATTTCGAAAATAAAATTTTTTTTTTCGAAAATTTTTTTGAAATTTTTTTTGAATTTTTTTTTTGAAATTTTTTTTTCGAAATTTTTTTTCGAATTTTTTCAATTTTTTTTAAAATTTTTTTTTTAAATTTTTTTTTTGAAATTTTTTTAAAATTTTTTTTTGAAATTTTTTTAAATTTTTTTTTCTTGAAAATTTTTTTTTCGAATTTTCACTTTGAAATTTTTTTTTTGAATTTTTTTTTATTTTTTTTTAAATTTTTTTTTAAATTTTTTACTTTTTTTTATTTTAATTTTTTTTTGGAAATTTTTTCTGAATTTTTTTAAAATTTTTTTTTAAATTTTTTTTTCGAAAATTTTTTTGAAATTTTTTTTGAAATTTTTTTTTTGAAAATTTTTTTTTCGAATTTTTTTTTGAAATTTTTTTTGAAATTTTTTTTTTAATTTTTTTTTTTGAAATTTTTTTTAAATTTTTTTTTGAAAATTTTTTTTTTGAAATTTTTTTAAAATTTTTATTTGAAAATTTTTTTTTTTGAAATTTTTTTTTTCAATTTTTTTAAATTTTTTTTTATTTTTTTTAAATTTTTTTTTAAAATTTTTTTTAAATTTTTTTTTTGAAAATTTTTTTTTTGAAATTTTTTTTTTCGAAAATTTTTTTGAAATTTTTTTTTTGAAAATTTTTTTTTCAATTTTTTTTAAAATTTTTTTTTTATATTTTTTTTGAAATTTTTTTAAAACTTTTATTTGAAAATTTTTTTTTTGAAATTTTTTTTTTCAATTTTTTTTAAATTTTTTTTTATTTTTTTTTTTATTTTTTTTAAATTTTTTTTCTTTATTTTTTTTTAATTTTCTTTTTGAAAATTTTTTTTTGAGATTTTTTTAAATTTTTTTTTGAAATCTTTTTTTTTGATATTTTTTTTTTCGAAAATTTTTTTGAAATTTTTTTTGGATTTTTTTTTTTAATTTTTAATTCGAAATTTTTTTTCGAATTTTTTTTCAATTTTTTTTTTAATTTTTTTTTTAAATTTTTTTTTTGAAATTTTTTTTAAATTTTTTTTTTGAAATTTTTTTTTTGAAATTTTTTTTTCGAAAATTTTTTTGAAATTTTTTTTGGATTTTTTTTAAAATTTTTTTTTCGAAATTTTTTTTCGAATTTTTTTTAAAATTTTTTTAAAATTTTTATTTTAAATTTTTTTTTTTTTATTTTTTTTTCGAAAATTATTTTAAAATTTTTTTTAAAATTTTTTTTTAATTTTTTTTTTGAAATTTTTTTAAAATTTTTTTTTGAAAATTTTTTTTTTTGAAATTTGTTTTTTCGAAAAATTTTTTGAAATTTTTTTGAAATTTTTTTTTTGAAAATTTTTTTTTTGAAATTTTTTTTTTAATTTTTTTTTAAATTTTTTTTTTTATTTTTTTTTAAATTTTTTTTGAAAATTTTTTTTTTTTGAAATTTTTTTAAAATTTTTTAAAAATTTTTTAAAGATTTTTTTTGAAATTTTTTTTTTTGAAATTTTTTTAAATTTTTTTTTATTGTTTTTTTTTTGAAAAATTTTTTTTTTGTTTTTTTTTGAAATTTTTTTTTTCGAAATTTTTTTTTTTGAAAATTTTTTTTTTTAATTTTTTTAAAATTTTTTTTAAAATTTTTTTTTCTTTGAAAATTTTTTTTGAATTTTCTTTTTGAAAATTTTTTTTTGAAATTTTTTTTAAATTTTTTTTTTGAAAATTTTTTTTTTGAAATTTTTTTTATCGAAAATTTTTTTGAAATTTTTTTTGAATTTTTTTTTGAAATTTTTTTTTCGAAAATTTTTTTTTCTTGAAAATTTTTTTTTCGAATTTTCTCTTTGAAATTTTTTTTTGAATTTTTTTTAAAATTTTTTTTATCTTTTTTAAATTTTTTTTCTAATTTTTAATTTTTTTTTGTTTTTGAAATTTTTTTTTGGAAATTTTTTCTGAATTTTTTTTAAATTTTTTTTTGAAATTTTTTTTTAAATTATTTTTTTGAAAATTTTTTTTTTGAAATTTTTTTTTTCGAAAATTTTTTTGAAATTTTTTATTTTGAAAATTTTTTTTTCGAATTTTTTTTTCAATTTTTTTTGAAATTTTTTCTTTAATTTTTTTTTAAAATTTTTTTTAAATTTTTTTTTTGAAAATTTTTTTTTTTGAAATTTTTTTTTTCGAACATTTTTTTGAAATTTTTTTTGAAATTTTTTTTTTGAAAATTTTTTATTCGAATTTTTTTTCAATTTTTTTTTAAATTTTTTTTTTAATTTTTTTTTTTGAATTTTTTTTAAATTTTTTTTTGAAAATTTTTTTTTTTTGAAATTTTTTTAAAATTTTTTTTTGAAATTTTTTTAAATTTTTTTTTTTAATTTTTTTTTATATTTTTTTTTTATTTTTTTTTTGAAATTTTTTTCTTTATTTTTTTTAAATTTTCTTTTTGATAATTTTTTTTTGAGATTTTTTTTAAATTTTTTTTTTGAAATCTTTTTTTTTGAAATTTTTTTTGGATTTTTTTTTTAAATTTTTTTTTCGAAATTTTTTTTCGAATTTTTTTTCAAATTTTTTTAAAATTTTTTTTTTTAATTTTTTTTTTGAAATTTTTTTTAAATTTTTTTTGAAATTTTTTTTTTTTGAAATTTTTTCTTTCGAAAATTTTTTTGAA
>OX101823.2:30229470-30249470 GCA_944452925.2 Chrysolina oricalcia | reverse complement strand
AAAATCCGAAAAAAATTTTCGAAAATAAAATTTTTTTTTTCGAAAATTTTTTTGAAATTTTTTTTAAATTTTTTTTTGAAATTTTTTTTAAAATTTTTTTTTCTTGAAAATTTTTTTTTCGAATTTTCTCTTTGAAATTTTTTTTTTGAATTTTTTTTTTAATTTTTTTTTATTTTTTTTTAAATTTTTTTTAAAATTTTTTACTTTTTTTTATTTTAATTTTTTTTTGTTTTTGAAATTTTTTTTTGGAAATTTTTTCTGAATTTTTTTAAAATTTTTTTTTAAATTTTTTTTTCGAAAATTTTTTTGAAATTTTTTTTGAAATTTTTGTTTTGAAAATTTTTTTTTCGAATTTTTTTTTGAAATTTTTTTTGAAATTTTTTTTGAAATTTTTTTTTTTGAAATTTTTTTAAAATTTTGTTTTGAAAATTTTTTTTTTGAAATTTTTTTAAAATTTTTATTTGAAAATTTTTTTTTTGAAATTTTTTTTTTTCAATTTTTTTAAATTTTTTTTATTTTTTTTAAATTTTTTTTTTAATTTTTTTTAAATTTTTTTTTTGAAAATTTTTTTTTTGAAATTTTTTTTTTCGAAAATTTTTTTGAAATTTTTTTTTTGAAAATTTTTTTTAAAATTTTTTTTTAAATTTTTTTTTTTATTTTTTTTTTGAAATTTTTTTAAAACTTTTATTTGAAAATTTTTTTTTTGAAATTTTTTTTTTCAATTTTTTTTAAATTTTTTTTATTTTTTTAAAAATTTTTTTAAAATTTTTTTTCTTTATCTTTTTTTTAATTTTCTTTTTGAAAATTTTTTTTTGAGATTTTTTTTAAATTTTTTTTTTGAAATCTTTTTTTTTTAAATTTTTTTTTTCGAAAATTTTTTTGAAATTTTTTTTGGATTTTTTTTTAATTTTTAATTCGAAATTTTTTTTCGAATTTTTTTTCAATTTTTTTTTAAATTTTTTTTTTAATTTTTTTTTTGAAATTTTTTTTAAATTTTTTTTTTGAAATTTTTTTTTTGAAATTTTTTTTTTCGAAAATTTTTTTGAAATTTTTTTTGGATTTTTTTAAAAAATTTTTTTTCGAAATTTTTTTTCGAATTTTTTTAAAAATTTTTTTTAAATTTTTTTTTTATTTTTTTTTTTATTTTTTTAAAATTTTTTTTGAAAATTTTTTTTTTTGAAATTTTTTTTTCGAAAATTATTTTGAAATTTTTTTTAAAATTTTTTTTTAAATTTTTATTTGAAATTTTTTTTAAATTTTTTTTTGAAAATTTTTTTTTTTTGAAATTTGTTTTTTCGAAAATTTTTTGAAATTTTTTTTGAAAATTTTTATTTGAAAATTTTTTTTTTGAAATTTTTTTTAAATCTTTTTTTGAAATTTTTTTCTTTTGAAATTTTTTTTTTCGAAAATTTTTTTGAAATTTTTTTTTCTAATTTTTTTTTTCGAAAATTTTTTTGAAATTTTTTCTGAATTTTTTTAAATTTTTTTTTAAATTTTTTTTTCTTGAAAATTTTTTTTTCGAATTTTTTTTTTCAATTTTTTTTTCGAAAATTTTTTTTGAAATTTTTTTTTTGAAATTTTTTTTTTTTGAAATTTTTTATTTTTTATTTTGAAATTTTTTTTCAATTTTTTTTTAAATTTTTTTTGAAATTTTTTTTTTTGAAAATTTTTTTTTTGAAATTTTTTTTTTCGAAAATTTTTTTGAAATTTTTTTTTTTATTATTTTAAAAAATTTTTTTGAAAATTTTTTTTTGAATTTTTTTAAAATTTTTTTTGAATTTTTTTTTTTTTTTGAAATTTTTTTTGAAATTTATTTTGAAATTTTTTTTTTTTGAAAATTTTTTTGAAATTTTTTTTGAAAATTTTTTTTTCGAATTTTTTTTTGAAATTTTTTTTGAAATTTTTTTTTTAATTTTTTTTTTGAAATTTTTTTTAAATTTTTTTTTGAAAATTTTTTTTTTGAAATTTTTTTAAAATTTTTATTTGAAAATTTTTTTTTTTGAAATTTTTTTTTTCAATTTTTTTAAATTTTTTTTTATTTTTTTTTAATTTTTTTTTTTTAATTTTTTTTAAATTTTTTTTTTGAAAATTTTTTTTTTGAAATTTTTTTTTTTGAAATTTTTTTAAAACTTTTTTTTGAAAATTTTTTTTTTGAAATTTTTTTTTTCAATTTTTTTTAAATTTTTTTTTATTTTTTTTAAATTTTTTTTAAAATTTTTTTTCTTTATTTTTTTTTTAATTTTCTTTTTGAAAATTTTTTTTTGAGATTTTTTTTAAATTTTTTTTTTGAAATCTTTTTTTTTGAAATTTTTTTTTTCGAAAATTTTTTTGAAATTTTTTTTGGATTTTTTTTTTAATTTTTAATTCGAAATTTTTTTTCGAATTTTTTTTCAATTTTTTTTTTAATTTTTTTTTTTAATTTTTTTTTTGAAATTTTTTTTAAATTTTTTTTTTGAAATTTTTTTTTTGAAATTTTTTTTTTCGAAAATTTTTTTGAAATTTTTTTTGGATTTTTTTAAAAATTTTTTTTTCGAAATTTTTTTTCGAATTTTTTTTAAAATTTTTTTTAAATTTTTTTTTTTAATTTTTTTTTTAATTTTTTTAAAATTTTTTTTGAAAATTTTTTTTTTTTAAATTTTTTTTTCGAAAATTATTTTGAAATTTTTTTTAAAATTTTTTTTTAAATTTTTTTTTGAAATTTTTTTTAAATTTTTTTTTGAAAATTTTTTTTTTTTGAAATTTGTTTTTTCGAAAAATTTTTTGAAATTTTTTTTGAAAATTTTTATTTGAAAATTTTTTTTTTGAAATTTTTTTTAAATCTTTTTTTGAAAATTTTTTTTTTGAAATTTTTTTCTTTTGAAATTTTTTTTTTCGAAAATTTTTTTGAAATTTTTTTTTCTAATTTTTTTTTTCGAAAATTTTTTTGAAATTTTTTCTGAATTTTTTTAAATTTTTTTTTTAAATTTTTTTTTCTTGAAAATTTTTTTTTCGAATTTTTTTTTTAAATTTTTTTTTTTCAATTTTTTTGAAATTTTTTTTTTGAAATTTTTTTTTTTTGAAATTTTTTTTTTTGAAATTTTTTTTCAATTTTTTTTAAATTTTTTTTGAAATTTTTTTTTTTGAAAATTTTTTTTTTGAAATTTTTTTTTTCGAAAATTTTTTTGAAATTTTTTTTTTATTTTTTTAAAAATTTTTTTTGAAAATTTTTTTTTGAATTTTTTTAAAATTTTTTTTGAATTTTTTTTTTTTTTTGAAATTTTTTTTGAAATTTTTTTTTTTGAAATTTATTTTGAAATTTTTTTTTTTGAAAATTTTTTTGAAATTTTTTTTTTCATTTTTTTTCGAATTTTTTTTTTTCAATTTTTTTTTTAATTTTTTTTTCATTTTTTTTTGAAATTTTTTTTAAAATTTTTTTTTAAATTTTTTTTTCGAAAATTTTTTTGAAATTTTTTTTTTGAAAATTTTTTTGAAAATTTTTTTGAAATTTTTTTTGAATTTTTTTTTTATTTTTTTTGAAAATTTTTTTTTTGAATTTTTTTTTTCAATTTTTTTTAAATTTTTTTTTAAAAATTTTTTTAAAGATTTATTTGAAATTTTTTTTTTTGAAATTTTTTTAAAATTTTTTTTTGAAAAACTTTTTTTTTGAAATTTTTTTTTTAAATTTTTTTTTTTGAAATTTTTTTTTTTGAAATTTTTTTAAAATTTTTTTTTAAATTGTTTTTTCTTTGAAATTTTTTTTTTGAATTTTCTTTTTGAAAATTTTTTTTTGAAATTTTTTTAAAATTTTTTTTTGAAATTTTTTTTTTCGATATTTTTTTTTTTGAAATTTTTTTTTAAATTTTTTAAAATTTTTTTTTTTTAATTTTTTTTTGAAAATCTTTTTTTTTGAAATTTTTTTTTTTGAAAATTTTTTTGAAATTTTTTTTGAAATTTTTTATTTTGAAAATTTTTTTTTCGAATTTTTTTTTCAATTTTTTTTAAAATTTTTTCTTTAATTTTTTTTAAAATTTTTTTTAAATTTTTTTTTTGAAAATTTTTTTTTTGAAATTTTTTTTTTCGAAAATTTTTTTGAAATTTTTTTTGAAATTTTTTTTTTTGAAAATTTTTTTTTCGAATTTTTTTTTCAATTTTTTTTTTAATTTTTTTTAAATATTTTTTTTGAATTTTTTTTAATTTTTTTTTTTGAAAAATTTTTTTTTTTGAAATTTTTTTGAAATTTTTTTTGAAATTTTTTTTTTTGAAAATTTTTTTTTCGAATTTTTTTTTCAATTTTTTTTAAAATTTTTTTTTAATTTTTTTTTGAATTTTTTTTAAATTTTTTTTTTTTAAATTTTTTTTTTTTGAAATTTTTTTTAAATTTTTTTTTGAAATTTTTTTTTTTTGAAATTTTTTTTAAAATTGTTTTTTTAATTTTTTTTTATATTTTTTTTTTATTTTTTTTTTGAAATTTTTTTCTTTATTTTTTTTTAATTTTCTTTTTGATAATTTTTTTTTGAGATTTTTTTTAAATTTTTTTTTTGAAATCTTTTTTTTTGAAATTTTTTTTTTCGAAAATTTTTTTGAAATTTTTTTTGGATTTTTTTTTAAAATTTTTTTTTCGAAATTTTTTTTCGAATTTTTTTTCAATTTTTTTTTCAAATTTTTTTTTTAATTTTCTTTTTTGAAATTTTTTTTAAATTTTGTTTTGAAATTTTTTTTTTGAAATTTTTATTTTTGAAATTTTTTTTTTCGAAAATTTTTTTGAAATTTTTTTGGAAATTTTTTCTGAATTTTTTTAAAATTTTTTTTAAAATTTTTTTTTGAAAATTTTTTTTTCGAATTTTTTTTTCAATTTTTTTTTAAATTTTTTTTTTCATTTTTTTTAAATTTTTTTTTAAATTTTCTTTTGAAAATTTTTTTTTTTGAAATTTTTTTTAAATTTTTTTTTTGAAAATTTTTTTTTTTTGAAAGTTTTTTGAAATTTTTTTTTTTTTTATTTTTTTTTCGAATTTTTTTTTCAATTTTTTTTTTAATTTTTTTAATTTTTTTTCTGAAATTTTTTTAAAATTTTTTTTTTGAAAATTTTTATTTTGAAATTTAGTTTTTCGAAAATTATTTTGAAATTTTTTTTGAAATTTTTTTTTTTTTAATTTTTTTTTCGAATTTTTTTTAAAATTTTTTTTAAATTTTTTTTTAAATTTTTTTTTGAAATTTTTTTTAAATTTTTTTTTTGAAAATTTTTTTTTTGAAATTTTTTTAAAATTTTTTTTTGAAATTTTTTTTTTCGAAAATTTTTTTGAAATTTTTTTTTTATTTTTTTAAAAATTTTTTTTGAAAATTTTTTTTTGAATTTTCTTAAAATTTTTTTTGAATTTTTTTTTTTTTTTGAAATTTTTTTTGAAATTTTTTTTTTTGAAATTTATTTTGAAATTTTTTTTTTTTGAAAATTTTTTTGAAATTTTTTTTTTCATTTTTTTTCGAATTTTTTTTTTCAATTTTTTTTTAAATTTTTTTTTCATTTTTTTTTGAAATTTTTTTTAAAATTTTTTTTTAAATTTTTTTTTCGAAAATTTTTTTGAAATTTTTTTTTTGAAAATTTTTTTGAAAATTTTTTTGAAATTTTTTTTTAATTTTTTTTTTATTTTTTTTGAAAATTTTTTTTTTGAATTTTTTTTTTCAATTTTTTTTAAATTTTTTTTTTAAAATTTTTTTAAAGATTTATTTGAAATTTTTTTTTTTGAAATTTTTTTAAAATTTTTTTTTGAAAAACTTTTTTTTTGAAATTTTTTTTTTGAAATTTTTTTTTTTGAAATTTTTTTAAAATTTTTTTTTAAATTGTTTTTTCTTTGAAAATTTTTTTTTGAATTTTCTTTTTGAAAATTTTTTTTTGAAATTTTTTTAAAATTTTTTTTTGAAATTTTTTTTTTCGATATTTTTTTTTTTGAAATTTTTTTTTAAATTTTTTAAAATTTTTTTTTTTTAATTTTTTTTTGAAAATCTTTTTTTTTGAAATTTTTTTTTTTGAAAATTTTTTTGAAATTTTTTTTGAAATTTTTTATTTTGAAAATTTTTTTTTCGAATTTTTTTTTCAATTTTTTTTAAAATTTTTTCTTTAATTTTTTTTAAAATTTTTTTTAAATTTTTTTTTTGAAAATTTTTTTTTTGAAATTTTTTTTTTCGAAAATTTTTTTGAAATTTTTTTTGAAATTTTTTTTTTTGAAAATTTTTTTTTCGAATTTTTTTTTCAATTTTTTTTTAAATTTTTTTTAAATATTTTTTTTGAATTTTTTTAAAATTTTTTTTTTGAAAAATTTTTTTTTTTGAAATTTTTTTGAAATTTTTTTTGAAATTTTTTTTTTTGAAAATTTTTTTTTCGAATTTTTTTTTCAATTTTTTTTTAAATTTTTTTTTAATTTTTTTTTTGAATTTTTTTTAAATTTTTTTTTTTTAAATTTTTTTTTTTGAAATTTTTTTTAAATTTTTTTTTGAAATTTTTTTTTTTTGAAATTTTTTTTAAAATTGTTTTTTTAATTTTTTTTTATATTTTTTTTTTATTTTTTTTTTGAAATTTTTTTCTTTATTTTTTTTTAATTTTCTTTTTGATAATTTTTTTTTGAGATTTTTTTTAAATTTTTTTTTTGAAATCTTTTTTTTTGAAATTTTTTTTTTCGAAAATTTTTTTGAAATTTTTTTTGGATTTTTTTTTTAAATTTTTTTTTCGAAATTTTTTTTCGAATTTTTTTTCAATTTTTTTTTCAAATTTTTTTTTTTAATTTTCTTTTTTGAAATTTTTTTAAAATTTTGTTTTGAAATTTTTTTTTTGATATTTTTATTTTTGAAATTTTTTTTTTCGAAAATTTTTTTGAAATTTTTTTGGAAATTTTTTCTGAATTTTTTTAAAATTTTTTTTAAAATTTTTTTTTGAAAATTTTTTTTTCGAATTTTTTTTTCAATTTTTTTTTAAATTTTTTTTTTCATTTTTTTTAAATTTTTTTTTAAATTTTCTTTTGAAAATTTTTTTTTTTGAAATTTTTTTTAAATTTTTTTTTTGAAAATTTTTTTTTTTTGAAAGTTTTTTGAAATTTTTTTTTTTTAAATTTTTTTTTCGAATTTTTTTTTCAATTTTTTTTTTTATTTTTTTTATTTTTTTTCTGAAATTTTTTTAAAATTTTTTTTTTGAAAATTTTTATTTTGAAATTTAGTTTTTCGAAAATTATTTTGAAATTTTTTTTGAAATTTTTTTTTTTTTAATTTTTTTTTCGAATTTTTTTTAAAATTTTTTTTAAATTTTTTTTGAAATTTTTTTTTGAAATTTTTTTTAAATTTTTTTTTTGAAAATTTTTTTTTTGAAATTTTTTTAAAATTTTTTTTTGAAAATTTTTTTTTTGAAATTTTTTTTTTCAATTTTTTTTAAATTTTTTTTTATATTTTTTTTTTAATTTTTTTTGAATTTTTTTTTTTTAATTTTTTTTTGAAATTTTTTTTTTGAAAATTTTTTTGAAATTTTTTTTGAATTTTTTTTTTGAAATTTTTTTTTCGAATTTTTTTTTCGAATTTTTTTAATTTTTTTTTTTGAAATTTTTTTAAAATTTTTTTTTGAAATTTTTTTTTTGAAATTTTTTTTTTCGAAAATTTTTTTGAAATTTTTTTTGGATTTTTTTTTAAAATTTTTTTTTCGAAATTTTTTTTCGAATTTTTTTTTCAATTTTTTTTAAAAATTTTTATTTTAATTTTTTTTAAATTTTTTTTGAAAATTTTTTTTTTGAAATTTTTTTTTCGAAAATTATTTTGAAATTTTTTTTCAATTTTTTTAAAAATTTTTTTTTAATTTTTTTTTTGAAATTTTTTTTAAATTTTTTTTTGAAAATTTTTTTTTTTTAAATTTTTTTTTTGAAAATTTTTTTTTTTGAAATTTTTTTTTTATTTTTTTTTAAATTTTTTTTTTAATTTTTTTTTCTTTGAAAATTTTTTTTTCTTTGAAAATTTTTTTTGAATTTTCTTTTTGAAAATTTTTTTTTGAAATTTTTTTTTAATTTTTTTTTGAAAATTTTTTTTTTGAAATTTTTTTTTTCGAAAATTTTTTTGAAATTTTTTTTGAATTTTTTTTTGAAATTTTTTTTTTGAAATTTTTTTTCGAATTTTTTTTTCAATTTTTTTAAAATTTTTTTTTTTTATTTTTTTTTTATTTTTTTTTTGAATTATTTTTTAAATTTTTTTTTGAAAATTTTTTTTTCGAAAATTTTTTTGAAATTTTTTAAAATTTTTTTTTTTTAATTTTTTTTCTTTGAAATTTTTTTTTTTGAATTCTCTTTTTGAAATTTTGTTTTTGAAATTTTTTTTAAATTTTTCCATGAAAATTTTTTTTTTTGAAATTTTTTTTTTCGAAAATTTTTTTGAATTTTTTTTTGAATTTTTTTTTTGAAAATTTTTTTTTTGAAATTTTTTTTTTTGAAATTTTTTTTTAATTTTTTTTTTAATTTTTTTAAAAATTTTTTTGGAAATTTTTTCTGAATTTTTTTAAAATTTTTTTTAAAATTTTTTTTTGAAAATTTTTTTTTCGAATTTTTTTTTCAATTTTTTTTTAAATTTTTTTTTTCATTTTTTTTAAATTTTTTTTTAAATTTTCTTTTGAAAATTTTTTTTTTTTAAATTTTTTTTAAATTTTTTTTTTGAAAATTTTTTTTTTTTGAAAGTTTTTTGAAATTTTTTTTTTTTAAATTTTTTTTTCGAATTTTTTTTCAATTTTTTTTTTAATTTTTTTAATTTTTTTTCTGAAATTTTTTTAAAATTTTTTTTTTGAAAATTTTTATTTTGAAATTTAGTTTTTCGAAAATTATTTTGAAATTTTTTTTGAAATTTTTTTTTTTTTAATTTTTTTTTCGAATTTTTTTTAAAATTTTTTTTAAATTTTTTTTTAAATTTTTTTTTGAAATTTTTTTTAAATTTTTTTTTTGAAAATTTTTTTTTTGAAATTTTTTTAAAATTTTTTTTTGAAATTTTTTTTTTCGAAAATTTTTTTGAAATTTTTTTTTTATTTTTTTAAAAATTTTTTTTGAAAATTTTTTTTTGAATTTTTTTAAAATTTTTTTTGAATTTTTTTTTTTTTTTGAAATTTTTTTTGAAATTTTTTTTTTTGAAATTTATTTTGAAATTTTTTTTTTTTGAAAATTTTTTTGAAATTTTTTTTTTCATTTTTTTTCGAATTTTTTTTTTCAATTTTTTTTTTAATTTTTTTTTCATTTTTTTTTGAAATTTTTTTTAAAATTTTTTTTTAAATTTTTTTTTCGAAAATTTTTTTGAAATTTTTTTTTTGAAAATTTTTTTGAAAATTTTTTTGAAATTTTTTTTGAATTTTTTTTTTTATTTTTTTTGATAATTTTTTTTTTGAATTTTTTTTTTCAATTTTTTTTAAATTTTTTTTTAAAAATTTTTTTAAAGATTTATTTGAAATTTTTTTTTTTGAAATTTTTTTAAAATTTTTTTTTGAAAAACTTTTTTTTTGAAATTTTTTTTTTGAAATTTTTTTTTTTGAAATTTTTTTAAATTTTTTTTTTAAATTGTTTTTTCTTTGAAAATTTTTTTTTGAATTTTCTTTTTGAAAATTTTTTTTTGAAATTTTTTTAAAATTTTTTTTTGAAATTTTTTTTTTCGATATTTTTTTTTTGAAATTTTTTTTTAAATTTTTTAAAATTTTTTTTTTTTAATTTTTTTTTGAAAATCTTTTTTTTTGAAATTTTTTTTTTTGAAAATTTTTTTGAAATTTTTTTTGAAATTTTTTATTTTGAAAATTTTTTTTTCGAATTTTTTTTTCAATTTTTTTTAAAATTTTTTCTTTAATTTTTTTTAAAATTTTTTTTAAATTTTTTTTTTGAAAATTTTTTTTTTGAAATTTTTTTTTTCGAAAATTTTTTTGAAATTTTTTTTGAAATTTTTTTTTTTGAAAATTTTTTTTTCGAATTTTTTTTTCAATTTTTTTTTTAATTTTTTTTAAATATTTTTTTTGAATTTTTTTTAAATTTTTTTTTTGAAAAATTTTTTTTTTTGAAATTTTTTTGAAATTTTTTTTGAAATTTTTTTTTTTGAAAATTTTTTTTTCGAATTTTTTTTTCAATTTTTTTTTAAATTTTTTTTTAATTTTTTTTTTGAATTTTTTTTAAATTTTTTTTTTTTAAATTTTTTTTTTTGAAATTTTTTTTAAATTTTTTTTTGAAATTTTTTTTTTTTGAAATTTTTTTTAAAATTATTTTTTTAATTTTTTTTTATATTTTTTTTTTATTTTTTTTTTGAAATTTTTTTCTTTATTTTTTTTTAATTTTCTTTTTGATAATTTTTTTTTGAGATTTTTTTTAAATTTTTTTTTTGAAATCTTTTTTTTTGAAATTTTTTTTTTCGAAAATTTTTTTGAAATTTTTTTTGGATTTTTTTTTTAAATTTTTTTTTCGAAATTTTTTTTCGAATTTTTTTTCAATTTTTTTTTCAAATTTTTTTTTTTAATTTTCTTTTTTGAAATTTTTTTTAAATTTTGTTTTGAAATTTTTTTTTTGAAATTTTTATTTTTGAAATTTTTTTTTTCGAAAATTTTTTTGAAATTTTTTTGGAAATTTTTTCTGAATTTTTTTAAAATTTTTTTTTAAATTTTTTTTTGAAAATTTTTTTTTCGAATTTTTTTTTCAATTTTTTTTTAAATTTTTTTTTTCATTTTTTTTAAATTTTTTTTTAAATTTTCTTTTGAAAATTTTTTTTTTTGAAATTTTTTTTAAATTTTTTTTTTGAAAATTTTTTTTTTTTGAAAGTTTTTTGAAATTTTTTTTTTTTTTATTTTTTTTTCGAATTTTTTTTTCAATTTTTTTTTTAATTTTTTAAATTTTTTTTCTGAAATTTTTTTAAAATTTTTTTTTTGAAAATTTTTATTTTGAAATTTAGTTTTTCGAAAATTATTTTGAAATTTTTTTTGAAATTTTTTTTTTTTTAATTTTTTTTTCGAATTTTTTTTAAAATTTTTTTTAAATTTTTTTTTAAATTTTTTTTTTAAATTTTTTTTTAAATTTTTTTTTTGAAAATTTTTTTTTTGAAATTTTTTTAAAATTTTTTTTTGAAAATTTTTTTTTTGAAATTTTTTTTTTCAATTTTTTTTAAATTTTTTTTTATATTTTTTTTTTAATTTTTTTTGAATTTTTTTTTTGAAATTTTTTTTTGAAATTTTTTTTTTGAAAATTTTTTTGAAATTTTTTTTGAATTTTTTTTTTGAAATTTTTTTTTCGAATTTTTTTTTCGAATTTTTTTAATTTTTTTTTTGAAATTTTTTTAAAATTTTTTTTTGAAATTTTTTTTTTGAAATTTTTTTTTTCGAAAATTTTTTTGAAATTTTTTTTGGATTTTTTTTTAAAATTTTTTTTTCGAAATTTTTTTTCGAATTTTTTTTTCAATTTTTTTTAAAAATTTTTATTTTAATTTTTTTTAAATTTTTTTTGAAAATTTTTTTTTTGAAATTTTTTTTTCGAAAATTATTTTGAAATTTTTTTTCAATTTTTTTAAAAATTTTTTTTAAATTTTTTTTTTGAAATTTTTTTTAAATTTTTTTTTGAAAATTTTTTTTTTTTAAATTTTTTTTTTGAAAATTTTTTTTTTTGAAATTTTTTTTTTATTTTTTTTTAAATTTTTTTTTTAATTTTTTTTTCTTTGAAAATTTTTTTTTCTTTGAAAATTTTTTTTGAATTTTCTTTTTGAAAATTTTTTTTTGAAATTTTTTTTTAATTTTTTTTTGAAAATTTTTTTTTTGAAATTTTTTTTTTCGAAAATTTTTTTGAAATTTTTTTTGAATTTTTTTTTGAAATTTTTTTTTTGAAATTTTTTTTCGAATTTTTTTTTCAATTTTTTTAAAATTTTTTTTTTTTATTTTTTTTTTATTTTTTTTTTTGAATTATTTTTTAAATTTTTTTTTGAAAATTTTTTTTTCGAAAATTTTTTTGAAATTTTTTAAAATTTTTTTTTTTTAATTTTTTTTCTTTGAAATTTTTTTTTTTGAATTCTCTTTTTGAAATTTTGTTTTTGAAATTTTTTTAAAATTTTTCCATGAAAATTTTTTTTTTTGAAATTTTTTTTTTCGAAAATTTTTTTGAATTTTTTTTTGAATTTTTTTTTTGAAAATTTTTTTTTTGAAATTTTTTTTTTTTGAAATTTTTTTTTAATTTTTTTTTTAATTTTTTTAAAGATTTTTTTGAAATTTTTTTTTGAAATTTTTTTTAATGTTTTTTTTTATTTTATTTCTTTGAAAATTTTTTTTTGAATTTTCTTTTTGAAAATTTTTTTTTTGAAATTTTTTTTAAATTTTTTTTTTGAAATTTTTTTTTTTAAATTTTTTTTTCGA
This sequence comes from Chrysolina oricalcia, assembly GCA_944452925.2. NCBI lineage: Eukaryota > Metazoa > Arthropoda > Insecta > Coleoptera > Chrysomelidae > Chrysolina > Chrysolina oricalcia. Next base: position 30,237,124 of record OX101823.2, on the reverse strand, counting down.
AATTTTTTTTCGAATTTTTTCAATTTTTTTAAAAAATTTTTTTTTAATTTTTCTTTTAATTTTTTTTAAATTTTTTTTTGAAATTTTTTTTTCGAAAATTTTTTTGAAATTTTTTTTAAATTTTTTTTAAAATTTTTTTTTCGAATTTTCTTTTTGAAAATTTTTTTTAAATTTTTTATTTTTTTTTATTTTTATTTTTTTTTTGTTTTTGAAATTTTTTTTTTGGAAATTTTTTCTGAATTTTTTTTAAATTTTTTTTTGAAATTTTTTTTTTCGAAAATTTTTTTGAAATTTTTTTTGGATTTTTTTTTAAATTTTTTTTTTCGAAATTTTTTTTCGAATTTTTTTTCAATTTTTTTTTAAATTTTTTTTTTAATTTTTTTTTTGAAATTTTTTTTTTCAATTTTTTTTAAATTTTTTTTTTCAATTTTTTTAAAGATTTTTTTTGAAATTTTTTTTTTTTGAAATTTTTTATTTTAATTTTTTTTTCTTTGAAAAATTTTTTTTTTATTTTCTTTTTGAAAAATTTTTTTTGAAATTTTTTTAAAATTTTTTTTTTGAAATTTTTTTTTGAATTTTTTTTTTGTAAATTTTTTTGAAATTTTTTTTGAATTTTTTTTTTTGAATTTTTTTTTCGAAATTTTTTTTCGATTTTTTTCAATTTTTTTTTTAAATTTTTTTTTTAATTTTTTTTTTTGAAATTTTTTTTAAATTTTTTTTTTAAATTTTTTTTTCGAAATTTTTTTTGAAATTTAAAAAAAAATTGAAAAAAAAATCCGAAAAAAAATTTCGAAAATAAAATTTCAAAAAAAAAATTCAAAAAAAATTTCAAAAAAATTTTCGAAAAAAAAAATTTCAAAAATTTTTAAATTTTTTTTTTTTGAAATTTTTTTTTAAATTTTTTTTTGAAAATTTTTTTTTTGAAATTTTTTTTTTCGAAAATTTTTTTTTCGAAAATTTTTTTGAATTTTTTTTTCGAAATTTTGTTTCGAATTTTTTTTAAAAATTTTTTTAAATTTTTTTTTTATTTTTTTTAAATTTTTTTTGAAAATTTTTTTTTTCAATTTTTTTAAATTTTTTTTTTTAATTTTTTTTTTGAAAATTTTTTTTGAATTTTCCTTTTGAAAATTTTTTTTTTCGAAAATTTTTTTGAAATTTTTTTTGAATTTTCTTTTTGAAATTTTTTTTTAGAAATTTTTTTTCGAATTTTTTTTTCAATTTTTTTTTAAATTTTTTTTTAAATTTTTTTTTAAATTCTTTTTTAAATTTTGTTTTGAAAATTTTTTTTTTGAAATTTTTTTTTTCGAAAATTATTTTGAAATTTTTTTTCAATTTTTTTTAAATTTTTTTTTAAATTTTTTTTTGAATTTTTTTTTAAATTTTTTTTTGAAATTTTTTTTTTTTTAATTCTTTTTTTCGAAAATTTTTTTGAAATTTTTTTAGAAATTTTTTTTTTGAAAATTTTTTTTTTGAAATTTTTTTTTTCAATTTTTTTTTAAATTTTTTTTTTTTTATTTTTTTAAAAATTTTTTTTGAAAATTTTTTTTTTTGAAATTTTTTTAAATTTTTTTTTGAAAAACTTTTTTTTTGAAATTTTTTTTTTGAAATTTTTTTTTTGAAATTTTTTTAAAATTTTTTTTAAATTGTTTTTTCTTTGAAAATTTTTTTTTGAATTTTCTTTTTGAAAATTTTTTTTGAAATTTTTTTTAAATTTTTTTTTTGAAATTTTTTTTTTCGAAATTTTTTTTTTTGAAATTTTTTTTTAAATTTTTTTAAAATTTTTTTTTAAATTTTTTTATCTTTGAAAATTTTTTTTTCTTTGAAAATTTTTTTTAAATTTTCTTTTTGAAAATTTTTTTTTGAAATTTTTTTTAAATTTTTTTTTTAAAAATTTTTTTTTTGAAATTTTTTTTTTCGAAAATTTTTTTGAAATTTTTTTTGAATTTTTTTTTTGAAATTTTTTTTTCGAAATTTTTTTTCGATTTTTTTCAATTTTTTTTAAAAATTTTTTTTTAAATTTTTTTTTTGAAATTTTTTTTAATTTTTTTTTTTGAAATTTTTTTAAATTTTTTTTTTTAATTTTTTTTTCTTGAAAATTTTTTTTTCGAATTTTCTCTTTGAAATTTTTTTTTGAATTTTTTTTAAAATTTTTTTTTATTTTTTTTTAAATTTTTTTTTAAATTTTTTACTTTTTTTTATTTTAATTTTTTTTTGTTTTTGAAATTTTTTTTTGGAAATTTTTTCTGAATTTTTTTTAAATTTTTTTTTAAATTTTTTTTTTCGAAAATTTTTTTGAAATTTTTTTTGAAATTTTTTTTGAATTTTTTTTTTTGAAAATTTTTTTTTGAAATTTTTTTTTCGAAAATTTTTTTGAAATTTTTTTTTTAATTTTTTTTTTTGAAATTTTTTTTAAATTTTTTTTTGAATATTTTTTTTTTGAAATTTTTTTAAAATTTTTATTTGAAAATTTTTTTTTTTTTTAATTTTTTTTTTCAATTTTTTTTTATTTTTTTTTTATTTTTTTAAAAATTTTTTTTTTAAATTTTTTTTAATTTTTTTTTTTGAAAATTTTTTTTTTGAAATTTTTTTTTTCGAAAATTTTTTTGAAATTTTTTTTTTGAAAATTTTTTTTTCGATTTTTTTTTCAATTTTTTTTTTAATTTTTTTTTTAATTTTTTTTTTTGAAATTTTTTTTTTCAATTTTTTTTAAATTTTTTTTTAAAAATTTTTTTAAAGATTTTTTTGAAATTTTTTTTTTTGAAATTTTTTTAAAATTTATTTTAATTTTTTTTTCTTTGAAAATTTTTTTTTTTAATTTTCTTTTTGAAAATTTTTTTTTGAAATTTTTTTAAAATTTTTTTTTTAAATTTTTTTTAAAATTTTTTTTTTGAAATTTTTTTTTCGAATTTTTTTTTCGAATTTTTTCAATTTTTTTTAAAATTTTTTTTTTAAATTTTTTTTTTGAAATTTTTTTTAAATTTTTTTTTGAAATTTTTTTTTCGAAAATTGTTTGAATTTTTTTTTAAATTTTTTTTTAAATTTTTTTTTCTTGAAAATTTTATTTTCGAATTTTCTTTTTGAAATTTTTTTTTTTATTTTTTATTTTTTTTTATTTTTATTTTTTTTTTGTTTTTGAATTTTTTTTTTGGAAATTCTTTCTGAATTTTTTTTAAATTTTTTTTTGAAATTTTTTTTTCGAAAATTTTTTTGAAATTTTTTTTAATTTTTTTTTTAATTTTTTTTTCTTGAAAATTTTTTTTTCGAATTTTCTTTTTGAAATTTTTTTTTTAATTTTCTATTTTTTTTTATTTTTATTTTTTATTGTTTTTGAAATTTTTTTTTGGAAATTTTTTCTGAATTTTTTTAAAATTTTTTTTTTAATTTTTTTTTTCAATTTTTTTTAAATTTTTTTTTTGAAAATTTTTTTTTTGAACTTTTTTTTAAATTTTTTTTTTGAAAATTTTTTTTTTGAAGTTTTTTTTTCGAAAATTTTTTTGAAATTTTTTTAAAATTTTTTTTTAAATTTTTTTTTCTTGAAAATTTTTTTTTCGAATTTTCTATTTGAAATTTTTTTTGAATTTTTTTAAAAATTTTTTTTTATTTTTTTTAATTTTTTTTTTCAATTTTTAATTTTTTTTTATTTTAATTTTTTTTTGTTTTTGAAATTTTTTTTTGGAAATTTTTCCTGAATTTTTTTAAAATTTTTTTTTAAATTTTTTTTTGAAAATTTTTTTTTTGAAATTTTTTTTTTGAAATTTTGTTTTTCGAAAATTTTTTTGAAATTTTTTTTGAAATTTTTTTTTTGAAAATTTTTTTGAAATCTTTTTTTTCGAAAATTTTTTTGAATTTTTTTTTTAATTTTATTTTTGAAAATTTTTTTTTTTGAAATTTTTTGAAAATTTTTTTTAAAATTTATTTTTTCGAAATTTTTTTTTTTTAATTTTTTTTTAAATTTTTTTAAAAATTTTATTTTGGAAAATTTTTTTAAATTTTTTTTTTTAAATTTTTTTTTTGAAATTTTTTTTTTTGAAATTTTTTTTGAAATTTTTTTTGAATTTTTTTTTTGAAATTTTTTTTCGAATTTTTTTTTCAATTTTTTTTTAAATTTTTTTTTTTATTTTTTTTTTTTGAAATTTTTTTAAAATTTTTTTTTGAATTTTTTTAAATTTTTTTTTTTTTTTTTCTTGAAAATTTTTTTTTCGAATTTTTTTTTTCGAATTTTTTTTCAATTTTTTTTTAAATTTTTTTTTTCATTTTTTTTTTGAAAACTTTTTTTTTGAAATTTTTTTTTAATTTTTTTTTTGAAAATTTTTTTTTTGAAATTTTTTTTTTTGAAATTTTTTTTTTCGAAAATTTTTTTGAAATTTTTTTTGAAATTTTTTTTTTTTTTAATTTTTCTGAAATTTTTTTTAAATTTTTTTTTTGAAATTTTTTTTTTCGAAAATTTTTTTGAAATTTTTTTTGAAATTTTTTTTTTTGAAAATTTTTTTGAAATTTTTTTTTAATTTTCTTTTTGAAATTTTTTTTTATTTTCTTTTTTGATGTTTTAATTTTTTTTTTGAAAATTTTTTTTTTTTAAATTTTTTTTAAATTTTTTTTTATTTTTTTTAATTTTTTGTTTTTTTTTTGAAATTTTTTTTATGGAAATTTCTTCTGAATTTTTTTTAAATTTTTTTTTTCGAAATTTTTTTTCGAATTTTTTCGAAATTTTTTTTTTAATTTTTTTTTTTAATTTTATTATTTTTTTTTGAACATTTTTTTTTTCAATTTTTTTAAAAATTTTTTAAATTTTTTTTTGAAAAATTTTTTTTTTGAATTTTTTTTTAAATTTTTTTTTTATTTTTTTTTCTTGAAAATTTTTTTTTCGAAATTTTTATTTTTGAAATTTTTTTTTTTCGAAAATTTTTTTGAAATTTTTTTGGAAATTTTTTCTGAATTTTTTAAAAATTTTTTTTTTAATTTTTTTTTGAAAATTTTTTTTTCGAATTTTTTTTTCAATTTTTTTTTAAATTTTTTTTTTCATTTTTTTTAAAAATTTTTTTAAATTTTCTTTTGAAAATTTTTTTTTTTGAAATTTTTTTTAAATTTTTTTTTTGAAAATTTTTTTTTTTTGAAATTTTTTTGAAATTTTTTTGAAATTTTTTTTGAAATTTTTTTTTTTTTAATTTTTTTTTCGAATTTTTTTTTCAATTTTTTTTTTAATTTTTTAAATTTTTTTTCTGAAATTTTTTTAAAATTTTTTTTTTGAAAATTTTTATTTTGAAATTTAGTTTTTCGAAAATTATTTTGAAATTTTTTTTGAAATTTTTTTTTTTAAAATTTTTTTTTCGAATTTTTTTTAAAATTTTTTTTAAATTTTTTTTAAAATTTTTTTTTTGAAATTTTTTTTAAATTTTTTTTTTGAAAATTTTTTTTTTGAAATTTTTTTAAAATTTTTTTTTGATAATTTTTTTTTTGAAATTTTTTTTTTCAATTTTTTTTTAATTTTTTTCTATATTTTTTTTTAAATTTTTTTTGAATTTTTTTTTTGAAATTTTTTTTTTGAAATTTTTTTTTTGAAAATTTTTTTGAAATTTTTTTTGAATTTTTTTTTTGAAATTTTTTTTTCGAAATTTTTTTCGAATTTTTTTAATTTTTTTTTTGAAATTTTTTTTAAATTTTTTTTTGAAATTTTTTTTTTTTAATTTTTTTTTTCGAAAATTTTTTTGAAATTTTTTTTGGATTTTTTTATTAAATTTTTTTTTCGAAATTTTTTTTCGAATTTTTTTTTCAATTTTTTTTAAAAATTTTTATTTTAATTTTTTTAAAATTTTTTTTGAAAATTTTTTTTTTGAAATTTTTTTTTCGAAAATTATTTTGAAATTTTTTTTCAATTTTTTTAAAATTTTTTTTTAAATTTTTTTTTTGAAATTTTTTTTAAATTTTTTTTTGAAAATTTTTTTTTTTTTTAATTTTTTTTTTGAAAATTTTTTTTTTTGAAATTTTTTTTTTTATTTTTTTTTTAAATTTTTTTTTAAATTTTTTTTTCTTTGAAAATTTTTTTTTCTTTGAAAATTTTTTTTGAATTTTCTTTTTGAAAATTTTGTTTTGAAATTTTTTTTTAATTTTTTTTTTGAAAATTTTTTTTTTGAAATTTTTTTTTTCGAAAATTTTTTTGAAATTTTTTTTGAATTTTTTTTTGAAATTTTTTTTTTGAAATTTTTTTTCGAATTTTTTTTTCAATTTTTTTAAAAAATTTTTTTTTTATTTTTTTTTTATTTTTTTTTTGAATTATTTTTTAAATTTTTTTTTGAAAATTTTTTTGAAATTTTTTAAAATTTTTTTTTTTTAATTTTTTTTCTTTGAAAATTTTTTTTTGAATTCTCTTTTTGAAATTTTGTTTTTGAAAATTTTTTTAAATTTTTCCATGAAAATTTTTTTTTTTGAAATTTTTTTTTTCGAAAATTTTTTTGAATTTTTTTTTGAATTTTTTTTTTTGAAAATTTTTTTTTTGAAATTTTTTTTTTTGAAATTTTTTTTTAATTTTTTTTTTTAATTTTTTTAAAGATTTTTTTGAAATTTTTTTTTGAAATTTTTTTTAATGTTTTTTTAAATTTTATTTCTTTGAAAACTTTTTTTTTAATTTTATTTCTTTGAAAATTTTTTTTTGAATTTTCTTTTTGAAAATTTTTTTTTTGAAATTTTTTTTAAATTTTTTTTTTGAAATTTTTTTTTTTAAATTTTTTTTTCGAAATTTTTTTTCGAATTTTTTCCATTTTTTTTAAAAATTTTTTTTTAATTTTTTTTTTTAATTTTTTTTAAATTTTTTTTTGAAATTTTTTTCTCGAAAATTTTTTTGAAATTTTTTTTAAATTTTTTTTAAAATTTTTTTTTCTTGAAAATTTTTTTTTCGAATTTTCTTTTTGAAAATTTTTTTTAAATTTTTTATTTTTTTTTATTTTTATTTTTTTTTTGTTTTTGAAATTTTTTTTTTGGAAATTTTTTCTGAATTTTTTTTAAATTTTTTTTTGAAATTTTTTTTTTCGAAAATTTTTTTGAAATTTTTTTTGGATTTTTTTTTTAAATATTTTTTTTCGACATTTTTTTTCGAATTTTTTTTCAATTTTTTTTAAAATTTTTTTTTTAATTTTTTTTTTGAAATTTTTTTTTTCAATTTTTTTTAAATTTTTTTTTTCAATTTTTTTAAAGATTTTTTTGAAATTTTTTTTTTTTGAAATTTTTTTAAAATTTTTTATTTTAATTTTTTTTTCTTTGAAAAATTTTTTTTTTATTTTCTTTTTGAAAAATTTTTTTTGAAATTTTTTTAAAATTTTTTTTTTGAAATTTTTTTTTGAATTTTTTTTTTGTAAATTTTTTTGAAATTTTTTTTGAATTTTTTTTTTGAATTTTTTTTTCGAAATTTTTTTTCGATTTTGTTCAATTTTTTTTTAAATTTTTTTTTTAATTTTTTTTTTTGAAATTTTTTTGAAATTTTTTTTGGATTTTTTTTTAAAACTTTTTTTTCGAAATTTTTTTTCGAATTTTTTTTTCAATTTTTTTTTAAAATTTTTATTTTAATTTTTTTTAAATTTTTTTTGAAAATTTTTTTTTTGAAATTTTTTTTTCGAAAATTATTTTGAAATTTTTTTTCAATTTTTTTAAAATTTTTTTTTTA
>OX101823.2:30216970-30224470 GCA_944452925.2 Chrysolina oricalcia | reverse complement strand
GAAAATTTTTTTGAAATTTTTTTAAATTTTTTTTAAAATTTTTTTTTCTTGAAAATTTTTTTTTCGAATTTTCTTTTTGAAAATTTTTTTTTAATTTTTTATTTTTATTTTTTTTTGTTTTTGAAATTTTTTTTTTGGAAATTTTTTCTGAATTTTTTTAAAATTTTTTTTTGAAATTTTTTTTTCGAAAATTTTTTTGAAATTTTTTTTGGATTTTTTTTTTAAATATTTTTTTTCGAAATTTTTTTTCGAATTTTTTTTCAATTTTTTTTTAAATTTTTTTTTTAATTTTTTTTTTGAAATTTTTTTTTTCAATTTTTTTTAAATTTTTTTTTTCAATTTTTTTAAAGATTTTTTTTGAAATTTTTTTTTTTTGAAATTTTTTTAAAATTTTTTATTTTAATTTTTTTTTCTTTGAAAAATTTTTTTTTTATTTTCTTTTTGAAAAATTTTTTTTGAAATTTTTTTAAAATTTTTTTTTTGAAATTTTTTTTTGAATTTTTTTTTTGTAAATTTTTTTGAAATTTTTTTTGAATTTTTTTTTTTGAATTTTTTTTTCGAAATTTTTTTTCGATTTTTTTCAATTTTTTTTTGAAATTTTTTTAAAATTTTTATTTGAAAATTTTTTTTTTGAAATTTTTTTTTTTCAATTTTTTTAAATTTTTTTTATTTTTTTTTAATTTTTTTTTTTAATTTTTTTTAAATTTTTTTTTTGAAAATTTTTTTTTTGAAATTTTTTTTTTCGAAAATTTTTTTGAAATTTTTTTTTTGAAAATTTTTTTTAAAATTTTTTTTTAAATTTTTTTTTTTATTTTTTTTTTGAAATTTTTTTAAAACTTTTATTTGAAAATTTTTTTTTTGAAATTTTTTTTTTCAATTTTTTTTAAATTTTTTTTATTTTTTTAAAAATTTTTTTAAAATTTTTTTTCTTTATCTTTTTTTTAATTTTCTTTTTGAAAAATTTTTTTTGAGATTTTTTTTAAATTTTTTTTTTGAAATCTTTTTTTTTTTAATTTTTTTTTTCGAAAATTTTTTTGAAATTTTTTTTGGACTTTTTTTTAATTTTTAATTCGAAATTTTTTTTCGAATTTTTTTTCAATTTTTTTTTTAATTTTTTTTTTAATTTTTTTTTTGAAATTTTTTTTAAATTTTTTTTTTGAAATTTTTTTTTTGAAATTTTTTTTTTCGAAAATTTTTTTGAAATTTTTTTTGGATTTTTTTAAAAAAATTTTTTTCGAAATTTTTTTTCGAATTTTTTTTAAAATTTTTTTTAAATTTTTTTTTTATTTTTTTTTTTTATTTTTTTAAAATTTTTTTTGAAAATTTTTTTTTTTGAAATTTTTTTTTCGAAAATTATTTTGAAATTTTTTTTAAAATTTTTTTTTTAATTTTTTTTTTGAAATTTTTTTTAAATCTTTTTTTGAAAATTTTTTTTTTGAAATTTTTTTCTTTTGAAATTTTTTTTTTCGAAAATTTTTTTGAAATTTTTTTTTCTAATTTTTTTTTTCGAAAATTTTTTTGAAATTTTTTCTGAATTTTTTTAAATTTTTTTTTAAATTTTTTTTTCTTGAAAATTTTTTTTTCGAATTTTTTTTTTCAATTTTTTTTTCGAAAATTTTTTTGAAATTTTTTTTTTGAAATTTTTTTTTTTTGAAATTTTTTATTTTTTATTTTGAAATTTTTTTTCAATTTTTTTTTAAATTTTTTTTGAAATTTTTTTTTTTGAAAATTTTTTTTTTGAAATTTTTTTTTTCGAAAATTTTTTTGAAATTTTTTTTTTTATTATTTTAAAAAATTTTTTTGAAAATTTTTTTTTGAATTTTTTTAAAATTTTTTTTGAATTTTTTTTTTTTTTTGAAATTTTTTTTGAAATTTTTTTTTTTGAAATTTATTTTGAAATTTTTTTTTTTTGAAAATTTTTTTGAAATTTTTTTTGAAAATTTTTTTTTCGAATTTTTTTTTGAAATTTTTTTTGAAATTTTTTTTTTAATTTTTTTTTTTGAAATTTTTTTTAAATTTTTTTTTGAAAATTTTTTTTTTGAAATTTTTTTAAAATTTTTATTTGAAAATTTTTTTTTTTGAAATTTTTTTTTTCAATTTTTTTAAATTTTTTTTTATTTTTTTTTAATTTTTTTTTTTAATTTTTTTTAAATTTTTTTTTTGAAAATTTTTTTTTTGAAATTTTTTTTTTTGAAATTTTTTTAAAACTTTTTTTTGAAAATTTTTTTTTTGAAATTTTTTTTTTCAATTTTTTTTAAATTTTTTTTTATTTTTTTTAAATTTTTTTTAAAATTTTTTTTCTTTATTTTTTTTTTAATTTTCTTTTTGAAAATTTTTTTTTGAGATTTTTTTTAAATTTTTTTTTTGAAATCTTTTTTTTTGAAATTTTTTTTTTCGAAAATTTTTTTGAAATTTTTTTTGGATTTTTTTTTTTTTTTTAATTCGAAATTTTTTTTCGAATTTTTTTTCAATTTTTTTTTTAATTTTTTTTTTTAATTTTTTTTTTGAAATTTTTTTTAAATTTTTTTTTTGAAATTTTTTTTTTGAAATTTTTTTTTTCGAAAATTTTTTTGAAATTTTTTTTGGATTTTTTTAAAAATTTTTTTTTCGAAATTTTTTTTCGAATTTTTTTTAAAATTTTTTTTAAATTTTTTTTTTAAATTTTTTTTTAAATTTTTTTAAAATTTTTTTTGAAAATTTTTTTTTTTTTAATTTTTTTTTCGAAAATTATTTTGAAATTTTTTTTAAAATTTTTTTTTAAATTTTTTTTTGAAATTTTTTTAAAATTTTTTTTTGAAAATTTTTTTTTTTTGAAATTTGTTTTTTCGAAAAATTTTTTTAAATTTTTTTTGAAAATTTTTATTTGAAAATTTTTTTTTTGAAATTTTTTTTAAATCTTTTTTTGAAAATTTTTTTTTTGAAATTTTTTTCTTTTGAAATTTTTTTTTTCGAAAATTTTTTTGAAATTTTTTTTTCTAATTTTTTTTTTCGAAATTTTTTTTCGAATTTTTTCGAAATTTTTTTTTTAATTTTTTTTTTTAATTTTATTATTTTTTTTTGAACATTTTTTTTTTCAATTTTTTTAAAAATTTTTTAAATTTTTTTTTGAAAAATTTTTTTTTTGAATTTTTTTTTAAATTTTTTTTTTATTTTTTTTTCTTGAAAATTTTTTTTTCGAAATTTTTATTTTTGAAATTTTTTTTTTCGAAAATTTTTTTGAAATTTTTTTGGAAATTTTTTCTGAATTTTTTTAAAATTTTTTTTTAAATTTTTTTTTGAAAATTTTTTTTTCGAATTTTTTTTTCAATTTTTTTTTAAATTTTTTTTTTCATTTTTTTTTTAAATTTTTTTAAATTTTCTTTTGAAAATTTTTTTTTTTGAAATTTTTTTTAAATTTTTTTTTTGAAAATTTTTTTTTTTTGAAATTTTTTTGAAATTTTTTTTGAAATTTTTTTTTTTTTAATTTTTTTTTCGAATTTTTTTTTCAATTTTTTTTTTAATTTTTTAAATTTTTTTTCTGAAATTTTTTTAAAATTTTTTTTTTGAAAATTTTTATTTTGAAATTTAGTTTTTCGAAAATTATTTTGAAATTTTTTTTGAAATTTTTTTTTTTTAAATTTTTTTTTCGAATTTTTTTTAAAATTTTTTTAAAATTTTTTTTAAAATTTTTTTTTTGAAATTTTTTTTAAATTTTTTTTTTGAAAATTTTTTTTTTGAAATTTTTTTAAAATTTTTTTTTGAAAATTTTTTTTTTGAAATTTTTTTTTTCAATTTTTTTTAAATTTTTTTTTATATTTTTTTTTAAATTTTTTTTGAATTTTTTTTTTGAAATTTTTTTTTTGAAATTTTTTTTTTGAAAATTTTTTTGAAATTTTTTTTGAATTTTTTTTTTGAAATTTTTTTTTCGAAATTTTTTTTCGAATTTTTTTAATTTTTTTTTTGAAATTTTTTTTAAATTTTTTTTTGAAATTTTTTTTTTTAAATTTTTTTTTTCGAAAATTTTTTTGAAATTTTTTTTGGATTTTTTTTTTAAATTTTTTTTTCGAAATTTTTTTTCGAATTTTTTTTTCAATTTCTTTTAAAAATTTTTATTTTAATTTTTTTAAAATTTTTTTTGAAAATTTTTTTTTTGAAATTTTTTTTTCGAAAATTATTTTGAAATTTTTTTTCAATTTTTTTAAAAATTTTTTTTAAATTTTTTTTTTGAAATTTTTTTTAAATTTTTTTTTGAAAATTTTTTTTTTTTTTAATTTTTTTTTTGAAAATTTTTTTTTTTGAAATTTTTTTTTTTATTTTTTTTTTAAATTTTTTTTTAAATTTTTTTTTCTTTGAAAATTTTTTTTTCTTTGAAAATTTTTTTTGAATTTTCTTTTTGAAAATTTTTTTTTGAAATTTTTTTTTAATTTTTTTTTTGAAAATTTTTTTTTTGAAATTTTTTTTTTCGAAAATTTTTTTGAAATTTTTTTTGAATTTTTTTTTGAAATTTTTTTTTTGAAATTTTTTTTCGAATTTTTTTTTCAATTTTTTTAAAAATTTTTTTTTTTATTTTTTTTTTATTTTTTTTTTGAATTATTTTTTAAATTTTTTTTTGAAAATTTTTTTGAAATTTTTTAAAATTTTTTTTTTTAAATTTTTTTTCTTTGAAAATTTTTTTTTGAATTCTCTTTTTGAAATTTTGTTTTTGAAAATTTTTTTAAATTTTTCCATGAAAATTTTTTTTTTTGAAATTTTTTTTTTCGAAAATTTTTTTGAATTTTTTTTTGAATTTTTTTTTTTGAAAATTTTTTTTTTGAAATTTTTTTTTTTGAAATTTTTTTTTAATTTTTTTTTTTAATTTTTTTAAAGATTTTTTTGAAATTTTTTTTTGAAATTTTTTTTAATGTTTTTTTTAATTTTATTTCTTTGAAAACTTTTTTTTTAATTTTATTTCTTTGAAAATTTTTTTTTGAATTTTCTTTTTGAAAATTTTTTTTTTGAAATTTTTTTTAAATTTTTTTTTTGAAATTTTTTTTTTTTAATTTTTTTTTCGAAATTTTTTTTCGAATTTTTTCAATTTTTTTTAAAAATTTTTTTTTAATTTTTTTTTTAAATTTTTTTTAAATTTTTTTTTGAAATTTTTTTCTCGAAAATTTTTTTGAAATTTTTTTTAAATTTTTTTTAAAATTTTTTTTTCTTGAAAATTTTTTTTTCGAATTTTCTTTTTGAAAATTTTTTTTAAATTTTTTATTTTTTTTTATTTTTATTTTTTTTTTGTTTTTGAAATTTTTTTTTTGGAAATTTTTTCTGAATTTTTTTTAAATTTTTTTTTGAAATTTTTTTTTTCGAAAATTTTTTTGAAATTTTTTTTGGATTTTTTTTTTAAATATTTTTTTTCGAAATTTTTTTTCGAATTTTTTTTCAATTTTTTTTAAAATTTTTTTTTAAATTTTTTTTTTGAAATTTTTTTTTTCAATATTTTTTAAATTTTTTTTTTCAATTTTTTTAAAGATTTTTTTGAAATTTTTTTTTTTTGAAATTTTTTTAAAATTTTTTATTTTAATTTTTTTTTCTTTGAAAAATTTTTTTTTTATTTTCTTTTTGAAAAATTTTTTTTGAAATTTTTTTAAAATTTTTTTTTTGAAATTTTTTTTTGAATTTTTTTTTTGTAAATTTTTTTGAAATTTTTTTTGAATTTTTTTTTTGAATTTTTTTTTCGAAATTTTTTTTCGATTTTGTTCAATTTTTTTTTAAATTTTTTTTTTAATTTTTTTTTTTGAAATTTTTTTGAAATTTTTTTTGGATTTTTTTTTAAAACTTTTTTTTCGAAATTTTTTTTCGAATTTTTTTTTCAATTTTTTTTTAAAATTTTTATTTTAATTTTTTTAAAATTTTTTTTGAAAATTTTTTTTTTGAAATTTTTTTTTCGAAAATTATTTTGAAATTTTTTTTCAATTTTTTTAAAATTTTTTTTTTAATTTTTTTTTTGAAATTTATTTTAAATTTTTTTTTGAAAATTTTTTTTTTTTAAATTTTTTTTTTGAAAATTTTTTTTTTTGAAATTTTTTTTTTATTTTTTTTTTTAATTTTTTTTTTAATTTTTTTTTCTTTGAAAATTTTTTTTTCTTTGAAAATTTTTTTTGAATTTTCTTTTTGAAAATTTTTTTTTGAAATTTTTTTTAAATTTTTTTTTTGAAAATTTTTTTTTTGAAATTTTTTTTTTCGAAAATTTTTTTGAAATTTTTTTTGAATTTTTTTTTGAAATTTTTTTTTTGAAATTTTTTTTCGATTTTTTTTTTCAATTTTTTTAAAAATTTTTTTTTTATTTTTTTTTTATTTTTTTTTTGAATTATTTTTTTAATTTTTTTTTGAAAATTTTTTTTTCGAAAATTTTTTTGAAATTTTTTAAAATTTTTTTTTTTAATTTTTTTTCTTTGAAATTTTTTTTTTGAATTATCTTTTTGAAATTTTGTTTTTGAAAATTTTTTTAAATTTTTCCATGAAAATTTTTTTTTTTGAAATTTTTTTTTTCGAAAATTTTTTTGAATTTTTTTTTGAATTTTTTTTTTTGAAAATTTTTTTTCTGAAATTTTTTTTTAATTTTTTTTTTTAATTTTTTTAAAGATTTTTTTGAAATTTTTTTTTGAAATTTTTTTTAATGTTTTTTTTAATTTTATTTCTTTGAAAATTTTTTTTTGAATTTTCTTTTTGAAAATTTTTTTTTTGAAATTTTTTTTAAATTTTTTTTTTGAAATTTTTTTTTTTAAATTTTTTTTTCGAAATTTTTTTTCGAATTTTTTCAATTTTTTTTAAAATTTTTTTTTAAATTTTTTTTTTAAATTTTTTTTTAAATTTTTTTTTGAAATTTTTTTTTCGAAAATTTTTTTGAAATTTTTTTTAAATTTTTTTTAAAATTTTTTTTTCTTGAAAATTTTTTTTTCGAATTTTCTTTTTGAAAATTTTTTTTTAATTTTTTATTTTTTTTTATTTTTATTTTTTTTTGTTTTTGAAATTTTTTTTTTGGAAATTTTTTCTGAATTTTTTTAAAATTTTTTTTTGAAATTTTTCTTTCGAAAATTTTTTTGAAATTTTTTTTGGATTTTTTTTTTAAATATTTTTTTTCGAAATTTTTTTTCGAATTTTTTTTCAATTTTTTTTTAAATTTTTTTTTTAATTTTTTTTTTGAAATTTTTTTTTTCAATTTTTTTTAAATTTTTTTTTTCAATTTTTTTAAAGATTTTTTTTGAAATTTTTTTTTTTTGAAATTTTTTTAAAATTTTTTATTTTAATTTTTTTTTCTTTGAAAAATTTTTTTTTTATTTTCTTTTTGAAAAATTTTTTTTGAAATTTTTTTAAAATTTTTTTTTTGAAATTTTTTTTTGAATTTTTTTTTTGTAAATTTTTTTTTTGAATTTTTTTTTCGAAATTTTTTTTCGATTTTTTTCAATTTTTTTTTGAAATTTTTTTAAAATTTTTATTTGAAAATTTTTTTTTTGAAATTTTTTTTTTCAATTTTTTTAAATT
>OX101823.2:30211970-30214470 GCA_944452925.2 Chrysolina oricalcia | reverse complement strand
CGAAAATTATTTTGAAATTTTTTTTCAATTTTTTTAAAATTTTTTTTTTAATTTTTTTTTTGAAATTTATTTTAAATTTTTTTTTGAAAATTTTTTTTTTTTAATTTTTTTTTTGAAAATTTTTTTTTTTTGAAATTTTTTTTTTATTTTTTTTTTAAATTTTTTTTTTAATTTTTTTTCTTTGAAAATTTTTTTTTCTTTGAAAATTTTTTTTGAATTTTCTTTTTGAAAATTTTTTTTTGAAATTTTTTTTTAATTTTTTTTTTGAAAATTTTTTTTTTGAAATTTTTTTTTTCGAAAATTTTTTTGAAATTTTTTTTGAATTTTTTTTTGAAATTTTTTTTTTGAAATTTTTTTTCGAATTTTTTTTTCAATTTTTTTAAAAATTTTTTTTTTATTTTTTTTTTATTTTTTTTTGAATTATTTTTTTAATTTTTTTTTGAAAATTTTTTTTTCGAAAATTTTTTTGAAATTTTTTAAAATTTTTTTTTTTAATTTTTTTTCTTTGAAAATTTTTTTTTGAATTCTCTTTTTGAAATTTTGTTTTTGAAAATTTTTTTAAATTTTTCCATGAAAATTTTTTTTTTTGAAATTTTTTTTTTCGAAAATTTTTTTGAATTTTTTTTTGAATTTTTTTTTTTGAAAATTTTTTTTTTGAAATTTTTTTTTTGAAATTTTTTTTTAATTTTTTTTTTTAATTTTTTTAAAGATTTTTTTGAAATTTTTTTTTGAAATTTTTTTTAATGTTTTTTTTAATTTTATTTCTTTGAAAATTTTTTTTTGAATTTTCTTTTTGAAAATTTTTTTTTTGAAATTTTTTTTAAATTTTTTTTTTGAAATTTTTTTTTTTTAATTTTTTTTTCGAAATTTTTTTTCGAATTTTTTCAATTTTTTTTAAAATTTTTTTTTTAATTTTTTTTTTAAATTTTTTTTTAAATTTTTTTTTGAAATTTTTTTTTCGAAAATTTTTTTGAAATTTTTTTTAAATTTTTTTTAAAATTTTTTTTTCTTGAAAATTTTTTTTTAGAATTTTCTTTTTGAAAATTTTTTTTTAATTTTTTATTTTTATTTTTTTTTGTTTTTGAAATTTTTTTTTTGGAAATTTTTTCTGAATTTTTTTAAAATTTTTTTTTGAATTTTTTTTTTCGAAAATTTTTTTGAAATTTTTTTTGGATTTTTTTTTTAAATATTTTTTTTCGAAATTTTTTTTCGAATTTTTTTTCAATTTTTTTTTAAATTTTTTTTTTAATTTTTTTTTTGAAATTTTTTTTTTCAATTTTTTTTAAATTTTTTTTTTCAATTTTTTTAAAGATTTTTTTTGAAATTTTTTTTTTTTGAAATTTTTTTAAAATTTTTTATTTTAATTTTTTTTTCTTTGAAAAATTTTTTTTTTATTTTCTTTTTGAAAAATTTTTTTTGAAATTTTTTTAAAATTTTTTTTTTGAAATTTTTTTTTGAATTTTTTTTTTGTAAATTTTTTTGAAATTTTTTTTGAATTTTTTTTTTGAATTTTTTTTTCGAAATTTTTTTTCGATTTTTTTCAATTTTTTTTTGAAATTTTTTTAAAATTTTTATTTGAAAATTTTTTTTTTGAAATTTTTTTTTTTCAATTTTTTTAAATTTTTTTTATTTTTTTTTAATTTTTTTTTTTAATTTTTTTTAAATTTTTTTTTTGAAAATTTTTTTTTTGAAATTTTTTTTTTCGAAAATTTTTTTGAAATTTTTTTTTTGAAAATTTTTTTTAAAATTTTTTTTTAAATTTTTTTTTTTATTTTTTTTTTGAAATTTTTTTAAAACTTTTATTTGAAAATTTTTTTTTTGAAATTTTTTTTTTCAATTTTTTTTAAATTTTTTTTATTTTTTTAAAAATTTTTTTAAAATTTTTTTTCTTTATCTTTTTTTTAATTTTCTTTTTGAAAATTTTTTTTTGAGATTTTTTTTAAATTTTTTTTTTGAAATCTTTTTTTTTTAAATTTTTTTTTTCGAAAATTTTTTTGAAATTTTTTTTGGATTTTTTTTTAATTTTTAATTCGAAATTTTTTTTCGAATTTTTTTTCAATTTTTTTTTAAATTTTTTTTTTAATTTTTTTTTTGAAATTTTTTTTAAATTTTTTTTTTGAAATTTTTTTTTTGAAATTTTTTTTTTCGAAAATTTTTTTGAAATTTTTTTTGGATTTTTTTAAAAAATTTTTTTTCGAAATTTTTTTTCGAATTTTTTTTAAAATTTTTTTTAAATTTTTTTTTTATTTTTTTTTTTTTATTTTTTTAAAATTTTTTTTGAAAATTTTTTTTTTTGAAATTTTTTTTTCGAAAATTATTTTGAAATTTTTTTTAAAATTTTTTTTTAAATTTTTATTTGAAATTTTTTTTAAATTTTTTTTTGAAAATTTTTTTTTTTTGAAATTTGTTTTTTCGAAAATTTTTTGAAATTTTTTTTGAAAATTTTTATTTGAAAATTTTTTTTTTGAAATTTTTTTTAAATCTTTTTTTGAAAATTTTT
>OX101823.2:30184470-30206970 GCA_944452925.2 Chrysolina oricalcia | reverse complement strand
TTTTTTTGAAAATTTTTTTTTTGAAATTTTTTTTTTCGAAAATTTTTTTGAATTTTTTTTTTTATTTTTTTAAAAATTTTTTTTGAAAATTTTTTTTTGAATTTTTTTAAAATTTTTTTTGAATTTTTTTTTTTTTTGAAATTTTTTTTGAAATTTTTTTTTTTGAAATTTATTTTGAAATTTTTTTTTTTTGAAAATTTTTTTGAAATTTTTTTTTTCATTTTTTTTCGAATTTTTTTTTTCAATTTTTTTTTAAATTTTTTTTTCATTTTTTTTTGAAATTTTTTTTTAAATTTTTTTTTAAATTTTTTTTTCGAAAATTTTTTTGAAATTTTTTTTTTGAAAATTTTTTTGAAAATTTTTTTGAAATTTTTTTTGAATTTTTTTTTTTATTTTTTTTGAAAATTTTTTTTTTGAATTTTTTTTTTCAATTTTTTTTAAATTTTTTTTTAAAAATTTTTTTAAAGATTTATTTGAAATTTTTTTTTTTGAAATTTTTTTAAAATTTTTTTTTGAAAAACTTTTTTTTTGAAATTTTTTTTTGAAATTTTTTTTTTTGAAATTTTTTAAAAATTTTTTTTTAAATTGTTTTTTCTTTGAAAATTTTTTTTTGAATTCTCTTTTTGAAAATTTTTTTTTGAAATTTTTTTAAAATTTTTTTTTGAAATTTTTTTTTCGATATTTTTTTTTTTGAAATTTTTTTTTAAATTTTTTAAAATTTTTTTTTTTAATTTTTTTTTGAAAATCTTTTTTTTTGAAATTTTTTTTTTCGAAAATTTTTTTGAAATTTTTTTTGAAATTTTTTATTTTGAAAATTTTTTTTTCGAATTTTTTTTTTAATTTTTTTTAAATATTTTTTTTGAATTTTTTTTAAATTTTTTTTTTGAAAAATTTTTTTTTTTGAAATTTTTTTGAAATTTTTTTTGAAATTTTTTTTTTTGAAAATTTTTTTTTCGAATTTTTTTTTCAATTTTTTTTTAAATTTTTTTTAAATTTTTTTTTTGAATTTTTTTTAAATTTTTTTTTTTTAAATTTTTTTTTTTTGAAATTTTTTTTAAATTTTTTTTTGAAATTTTTTTTTTTTGAAATTTTTTTTAAAATTGTTTTTTTAATTTTTTTTTATATTTTTTTTTTATTTTTTTTTTGAAATTTTTTTCTTTATTTTTTTTTAATTTTCTTTTTGATAATTTTTTTTTGAGATTTTTTTTAAATTTTTTTTTTGAAATCTTTTTTTTTGAAATTTTTTTTTTCGAAAATTTTTTTGAAATTTTTTTTGGATTTTTTTTTTAAATTTTTTTTTCGAAATTTTTTTTCGAATTTTTTTTCAATTTTTTTTTCAAATTTTTTTTTTTTAATTTTCTTTTTTGAAATTTTTTTTAAATTTTGTTTTGAAATTTTTTTTTTGAAATTTTTATTTTTGAAATTTTTTTTTTCGAAAATTTTTTTGAAATTTTTTTGGAAATTTTTTCTGAATTTTTTTAAAATTTTTTTTAAAAATTTTTTTTGAAAATTTTTTTTTCGAATTTTTTTTTCAATTTTTTTTTAAATTTTTTTTTTCATTTTTTTTAAAAATTTTTTTAAATTTTCTTTTGAAAATTTTTTTTTTTGAAATTTTTTTTAAATTTTTTTTTTGAAAATTTTTTTTTTTTGAAAGTTTTTTGAAATTTTTTTTTTTTTAATTTTTTTTTCGAATTTTTTTTTCAATTTTTTTTTTAATTTTTTTAATTTTTTTTCTGAAATTTTTTTAAAATTTTTTTTTTGAAAATTTTTATTTTGAAATTTAGTTTTTCGAAAATTATTTTGAAATTTTTTTTGAAATTTTTTTTTTTTTAATTTTTTTTTCGAATTTTTTTTTAAATTTTTTTTAAATTTTTTTTTAAATTTTTTTTTGAAATTTTTTTTAAATTTTTTTTTTGAAAATTTTTTTTTTGAAATTTTTTTAAAATTTTTTTTTGAAAATTTTTTTTTTGAAATTTTTTTTTTCAATTTTTTTTAAATTTTTTTTTATATTTTTTTTTTAATTTTTTTTGAATTTTTTTTTTGAAATTTTTTTTTTGAAATTTTTTTTTTGAAAATTTTTTTGAAATTTTTTTTGAATTTTTTTTTTGAAATTTTTTTTTCGAAATTTTTTTTCGAATTTTTTTAATTTTTTTTTTTGAAATTTTTTTAAAATTTTTTTTTGAAATTTTTTTTTTGAAATTTTTTTTTTCGAAAATTTTTTTGAAATTTTTTTTGGATTTTTTTTTAAAATTTTTTTTTCGAAATTTTTTTTCGAATTTTTTTTTCAATTTTTTTTAAAAATTTTTATTTTAATTTTTTTTAAATTTTTTTTGAAAATTTTTTTTTTGAAATTTTTTTTTCGAAAATTATTTTGAAATTTTTTTTCAATTTTTTTAAAAATTTTTTTTTAATTTTTTTTTTGAAATTTTTTTTAAATTTTTTTTTGAAAATTTTTTTTTTTTTAATTTTTTTTTTGAAAATTTTTTTTTTTGAAATTTTTTTTTTATTTTTTTTTAAATTTTTTTTTTAATTTTTTTTTCTTTGAAAATTTTTTTTTCTTTGAAAATTTTTTTTGAATTTTCTTTTTGAAAATTTTTTTTTGAAATTTTTTTTAAATTTTTTTTTGAAAATTTTTTTTTTGAAATTTTTTTTTTCGAAAATTTTTTTGAAATTTTTTTTGAATTTTTTTTTGAAATTTTTTTTTTGAAATTTTTTTTCGAATTTTTTCTTCAATTTTTTTAAAATTTTTTTTTTTATTTTTTTTTTATTTTTTTTTTGAATTATTTTTTAAATTTTTTTTTGAAAATTTTTTTTTCGAAAATTTTTTTGAAATTTTTTAAAATTTTTTTTTTTTAATTTTTTTTCTTTGAAATTTTTTTTTTTGAATTCTCTTTTTGAAATTTTGTTTTTGAAATTTTTTTTAAATTTTTCCATGAAAATTTTTTTTTTTGAAATTTTTTTTTTCGAAAATTTTTTTGAATTTTTTTTTGAATTTTTTTTTTGAAAATTTTTTTTTTGAAATTTTTTTTTTTTGAAATTTTTTTTTAATTTTTTTTTAAATTTTTTTAAAGATTTTTTTGAAATTTTTTTTTGAAATTTTTTTTAATGTTTTTTTTAATTTTATTTCTTTGAAAATTTTTTTTTGAATTTTCTTTTTGAAAATTTTTTTTTTGAAATTTTTTTTAAATTTTTTTTTTGAAATTTTTTTTTTTTAATTTTTTTTTCGAAATTTTTTTTCGAATTTTTTCAATTTTTTTAAAAAATTTTTTTTTAATTTTTCTTTTAATTTTTTTTAAATTTTTTTTTGAAATTTTTTTTTCGAAAATTTTTTTGAAATTTTTTTTAAATTTTTTTTAAAATTTTTTTTTCGAATTTTCTTTTTGAAAATTTTTTTTAAATTTTTTATTTTTTTTTATTTTTATTTTTTTTTTGTTTTTGAAATTTTTTTTTTGGAAATTTTTTCTGAATTTTTTTTAAATTTTTTTTTGAAATTTTTTTTTTCGAAAATTTTTTTGAAATTTTTTTTGGATTTTTTTTTAAATTTTTTTTTTCGAAATTTTTTTTCGAATTTTTTTTCAATTTTTTTTTAAATTTTTTTTTTAATTTTTTTTTTGAAATTTTTTTTTTCAATTTTTTTTCAATTTTTTTAAAGATTTTTTTTGAAATTTTTTTTTTTTGAAATTTTTTTAAAATTTTTTATTTTAATTTTTTTTTCTTTGAAAAATTTTTTTTTTATTTTCTTTTTGAAAAATTTTTTTTGAAATTTTTTTAAAATTTTTTTTTTGAAATTTTTTTTTAATTTTTTTTTTGTAAATTTTTTTGAAATTTTTTTTGAATTTTTTTTTTTGAATTTTTTTTTCGAAATTTTTTTTCGATTTTTTTCAATTTTTTTTTTAATTTTTTTTTTAATTTTTTTTTTTGAAATTTTTTTTAAATTTTTTTTTTAAATTTTTTTTTCGAAATTTTTTTTGAAATTTAAAAAAAAATTGAAAAAAAAATCCGAAAAAAAATTTCGAAAATAAAATTTAAAAAAAAAATTTAAAAAAAATTTCAAAAAAAAAAATAAAAAAAAAAATTTAAAAAAAAAATTGAAAAAAATCGAAAAAAAATTTCGAAAAAAAAATTCAAAAAAAAAAATTCAAAAAAAATTTCAAAAAAATTTACAAAAAAAAAATTCAAAAAAAAATTTCAAAAAAAAAATTTTAAAAAAATTTCAAAAAAAATTTTTCAAAAAGAAAATAAAAAAAATATTTTTCAAAGAAAAAAAAATTAAAATAAAAAATTTTAAAAAAATTTCAAAAAAAAAAAATTTCAAAAAAATCTTTAAAAAAATTGAAAAAAAAAATTGGAAAAAAATTTCAAAAAAATTTTTCGAAAAAAAAAATTTAAAAAAATTTCAAAAGGAAAATTCAAAAAAAAATTTCAAAACAAAATTTAAAAAAAAATTCAAAAAAAATTTCAAAAAAATTTTCGAAAAAAAAAATTTCAAAAATTTTTAAATTTTTTTTTTTTGAAATTTTTTTTTAAATTTTTTTTTGAAAATTTTTTTTTTGAAATTTTTTTTTTCGAAAATTTTTTTTTCGAAAATTTTTTTGAATTTTTTTTTGAATTTTTTTTTCGAAATTTTGTTTCGAATTTTTTTTAAAAATTTTTTTAAATTTTTTTTTAATTTTTTTTTAATTTTTTTTGAAAATTTTTTTTTTCAATTTTTTTAAATTTTTTTTTTAAATTTTTTTTTTGAAAATTTTTTTTGAATTTTCCTTTTGAAAATTTTTTTTTTCGAAAATTTTTTTGAAATTTTTTTTGAATTTTCTTTTTGAAATTTTTTTTTAGAAATTTTTTTTCGAATTTTTTTTTCAATTTTTTTTTTAATTTTTTTTTAAATTTTTTTTTAAATTCTTTTTTAAATTTTGTTTTGAAAATTTTTTTTTTGAAATTTTTTTTTTCGAAAATTATTTTGAAATTTTTTTTCAATTTTTTTTAAATTTTTTTTAAAATTTTTTTTTGAATTTTTTTTTAAATTTTTTTTTGAAATTTTTTTTTTTTTAATTCTTTTTTTCGAAAATTTTTTTGAAATTTTTTTAGAAATTTTTTTTTTGAAAATTTTTTTTTTGAAATTTTTTTTTTCAATTTTTTTTTAAATTTTTTTTTTTTTATTTTTTTAAAAATTTTTTTTGAAAATTTTTTTTTTTGAAATTTTTTTAAATTTTTTTTTGAAAAACTTTTTTTTTGAAATTTTTTTTTTGAAATTTTTTTTTTGAAATTTTTTTAAAATTTTTTTTAAATTGTTTTTTCTTTGAAAATTTTTTTTTGAATTTTCTTTTTGAAAATTTTTTTTGAAATTTTTTTTAAATTTTTTTTTTGAAATTTTTTTTTTCGAAATTTTTTTTTTTGAAATTTTTTTTTAAATTTTTTTAAAATTTTTTTTTAAATTTTTTTATCTTTGAAAATTTTTTTTCCTTTGAAAATTTTTTTTAAATTTTCTTTTTGAAAATTTTTTTTTGAAATTTTTTTTAAATTTTTTTTTTGAAATTTTTTTAAATTTTTTTTTTCGAAAATTTTTTTGAAATTTTTTTTGAATTTTTTTTTTTTGAAATTTTTTTTTCGAAATTTTTTTTCGATTTTTTTCAATTTTTTTTAAAAATTTTTTTTTAAATTTTTTTTTTGAAATTTTTTTTAATTTTTTTTTTGAAATTTTTTTAAATTTTTTTTTTTAATTTTTTTTTCTTGAAAATTTTTTTTTCGAATTTTCTCTTTGAAATTTTTTTTTGAATTTTTTTTAAAATTTTTTTTAAAATTTTTTTTTAAATTTTTTACTTTTTTTTATTTTAATTTTTTTTTGTTTTTGAAATTTTTTTTTGGAAATTTTTTCTGAATTTTTTTTAAATTTTTTTTTAAATTTTTTTTTTCGAAAATTTTTTTGAAATTTTTTTTGAAATTTTTTTTTTGAAAACTTTTTTTTGAAATTTTTTTTTCGAAAATTTTTTTGAAATTTTTTTTTTAATTTTTTTTTTTGAAATTTTTTTTAAATTTTTTTTTGAATATTTTTTTTTTGAAATTTTTTTAAAATTTTTATTTGAAAATTTTTTTTTTTTGAAATTTTTTTTTTCAATTTTTTTTTATTTTTTTTTATTTTTTTAAAAAATTTTTTTTAAAATTTTTTTTAATTTTTTTTTTGAAAATTTTTTTTTTGAAATTTTTTTTTTCGAAAATTTTTTTGAAATTTTTTTTTTGAAAATTTTTTTTTCGATTTTTTTTTCAATTTTTTTTTTAATTTTTTTTTTAATTTTTTTTTTTGAAATTTTTTTTTTCAATTTTTTTTAAATTTTTTTTTAAAAATTTTTTTAAAGATTTTTTTGAAATTTTTTTTTTTGAAATTTTTTTAAAATTTTTTATTTTAATTTTTTTTTCTTTGAAAATTTTTTTTTTTTATTTTCTTTTTGAAAATTTTTTTTTGAAATTTTTTTAAAATTTTTTTTTGAAATTTTTTTTTGAATTTTTTTTTCGAAATTTTCTTTCGATTTTTTTCAATTTTTTTTTAAATTTTTTTTTTAATTTTTTTTTTTTAAATTTTTTTAATTTTTTTTTTTTAATTTTTTTTTTGAAATTTTTTTTTCGAATTTTTTTTTCGAATTTTTTCAATTTTTTTTTAAATTTTTTTTTTTAATTTTTTTTTTGAAATTTTTTTTAAATTTTTTTTTGAAATTTTTTTTTCGAAAATTGTTTGAATTTTTTTTAAATTTTTTTTTTAAATTTTTTTTTCTTGAAAATTTTATTTTCGAATTTTCTTTTTGAAATTTTTTTTTTTATTTTTTATTTTTTTTTATTTTTATTTTTTTTTTGTTTTTGAATTTTTTTTTTGGAAATTCTTTCTGAATTTTTTTTAAATTTTTTTTTGAAATTTTTTTTTCGAAAATTTTTTTGAAATTTTTTTTAATTTTTTTTTTTAATTTTTTTTTCTTGAAAATTTTTTTTTCGAATTTTCTTTTTGAAATTTTTTTTTTTATTTTCCATTTTTTTTTATTTTTATTTTTTATTGTTTTTGAAAATTTTTTTTGGAAATTTTTTCTGAATTTTTTTAAAATTTTTTTTTTAATTTTTTTTTTCAATTTTTTTTAAATTTTTTTTTTGAAAATTTTTTTTTTGAACTTTTTTTTAAATTTTTTTTTTGAAAATTTTTTTTTTGAAATTTTTTTTTCGAAAATTTTTTTGAAATTTTTTTAAAATTTTTTTTTAAATTTTTTTTTCTTGAAAATTTTTTTTTCGAATTTTCTATTTGAAATTTTTTTTGAATTTTTTTAAAAATTTTTTTTTATTTTTTTTAAATTTTTTTTTCAATTTTTAATTTTTTTTTATTTTAATTTTTTTTTGTTTTTGAAATTTTTTTTTGGAAATTTTTCCTAAATTTTTTTAAAATTTTTTTTAAAATTTTTTTTTGAAAATTTTTTTTTTGAAATTTTTTTTTTGAAATTTTGTTTTTCGAAAATTTTTTTGAAATTTTTTTTGAAATTTTTTTTTTGAAAATTTTTTTGAAATCTTTTTTTTCGAAAATTTTTTTGAATTTTTTTTTTAATTTTATTTTTGAAAATTTTTTTTTTTGAAATTTTTTGAAAATTTTTTTTAAAATTTATTTTTTCGAAATTTTTTTTTTTTTAATTTTTTTTTAAATTTTTTTAAAAATTTTATTTTGGAAAATTTTTTAAAATTTTTTTTTTTTAATTTTTTTTTTGAAATTTTTTTTTTTGAAATTTTTTTTGAAATTTTTTTTGAATTTTTTTTTTGAAATTTTTTTTCGAATTTTTTTTTCAATTTTTTTTTAAATTTTTTTTTTTATTTTTTTTTTTGAAATTTTTTTAAAATTTTTTTTTGAATTTTTTTAAATTTTTTTTTTTTTTTTTCTTGAAAATTTTTTTTTCGAATTTTTTTTTTTCGAATTTTTTTTCAATTTTTTTTTAAATTTTTTTTTAAATTTTTTTTTTGAAAACTTTTTTTTTGAAATTTTTTTTTAATTTTTTTTTTGAAAATTTTTTTTTTGAAATTTTTTTTTTTGAAATTTTTTTTTTCGAAAATTTTTTTGAAATTTTTTTTGAAATTTTTTTTTTTTAAATTTTTCTGAAATTTTTTTTTAATTTTTTTTTTGAAAATTTTTTTTTTTGAAATTTTTTTTTTGAAATTTTTTTTTTCGAAAATTTTTTTGAAATTTTTTTTGAAATTTTTTTTTTTGAAAATTTTTTTGAAATTTTTTTTTAATTTTCTTTTTGAAATTTTTTTTGAAATTTTTTTTTTTTTAATTTTTTTTTCGAATTTTTTTTTTAATTTTTTAAATTTTTTTTCTGAAATTTTTTTAAAATTTTTTTTTTGAAAATTTTTATTTTGAAATTTAGTTTTTCGAAAATTATTTTGAAATTTTTTTTGAAATTTTTTTTTTTTTAATTTTTTTTTCGAATTTTTTTTTAAATTTTTTTAATTTTTTTTTTAAATTTTTTTTTTGAAATTTTTTTTTCGAATTTTTTTTTCGAATTTTTTCAATTTTTTTTTAAATTTTTTTTTTAAATTTTTTTTTTGAAATTTTTTTTAAATTTTTTTTTGAAATTTTTTTTTCGAAAATTGTTTGAATTTTTTTTAAAATTTTTTTTTAAATTTTTTTTTCTTGAAAATTTTATTTTCGAATTTTCTTTTTGAAATTTTTTTTTTAATTTTTTATTTTTTTTTATTTTTATTTTTTTTTTGTTTTTGAATTTTTTTTTTGGAAATTCTTTCTGAATTTTTTTTAAATTTTTTTTTGAAATTTTTTTTTCGAAAATTTTTTTGAAATTTTTTTTAATTTTTTTTTTTAATTTTTTTTTCTTGAAAATTTTTTTTTCGAATTTTCTTTTTGAAATTTTTTTTTTAATTTTCTATTTTTTTTTATTTTTATTTTTTATTGTTTTTGAAATTTTTTTTTGGAAATTTTTTCTGAATTTTTTTAAAATTTTTTTTTTAATTTTTTTTTTCAATTTTTTTTAAATTTTTTTTTTGAAAATTTTTTTTTTGAACTTTTTTTTAAATTTTTTTTTTGAAAATTTTTTTTTTGAAATTTTTTTTTCGAAAATTTTTTTGAAATTTTTTTAAAATTTTTTTTTAAATTTTTTTTTCTTGAAAATTTTTTTTTCGAATTTTCTATTTGAAATTTTTTTTGAATTTTTTTAAAAATTTTTTTTAATTTTTTTTAAATTTTTTTTTCAATTTTCAATTTTTTTTTATTTTAATTTTTTTTTGTTTTTGAAATTTTTTTTTGGAAATTTTTCCTGAATTTTTTTAAAATTTTTTTTAAAATTTTTTTTTGAAAATTTTTTTTTTGAAATTTTTTTTTTGAAATTTTGTTTTTCGAAAATTTTTTTGAAATTTTTTTTGAAATTTTTTTTTTGAAAATTTTTTTGAAATCTTTTTTTTCGAAAATTTTTTTGAATTTTTTTTTTAATTTTATTTTTGAAAATTTTTTTTTTTGAAATTTTTTGAAAATTTTTTTTAAAATTTATTTTTTCGAAATTTTTTTTTTTTTTATTTTTTTTTAAATTTTTTTAAAAATTTTATTTTGGAAAATTTTTTTAAATTTTTTTTTTTAAATTTTTTTTTTGAAATTTTTTTTTTTGAAATTTTTTTTGAAATTTTTTTTGAATTTTTTTTTTGAAATTTTTTTTCGAATTTTTTTTTCAATTTTTTTTTAAATTTTTTTTTTTATTTTTTTTTTTGAATTTTTTTAAATTTTTTTTTTTTTTTTTCTTGAAAATTTTTTTTTCGAATTTTTTTTTTCGAATTTTTTTTCAATTTTTTTTTAAATTTTTTTTTTCATTTTTTTTTTGAAAACTTTTTTTTTGAAATTTTTTTTTAATTTTTTTTTTGAAAATTTTTTTTTTGAAATTTTTTTTTTTGAAATTTTTTTTTTCGAAAATTTTTTTGAAATTTTTTTTGAAATTTTTTTTTTTTTAAATTTTTCTGAAATTTTTTTTAAATTTTTTTTTTGAAAATTTTTTTTTTTGAAATTTTTTTTTTGAAATTTTTTTTTTCGAAAATTTTTTTGAAATTTTTTTTGAAATTTTTTTTTTTGAAAATTTTTTTGAAATTTTTTTTTAATTTTCTTTTTGAAATTTTTTTTTATTTTCTTTTTTGATGTTTTAATTTTTTTTTTGAAAATTTTTTTTTTTTAAATTTTTTTTTAATTTTTTTTTATTTTTTTTAATTTTTTGTTTTTTTTTGAAATTTTTTTTATGGAAATTTCTTCTGAATTTTTTTTAAATTTTTTTTTCGAAATTTTTTTTCGAATTTTTTCGAAATTTTTTTTTTAATTTTTTTTTTTAATTTTATTATTTTTTTTTGAACATTTTTTTTTTCAATTTTTTTAAAAATTTTTTAAATTTTTTTTTGAAAAATTTTTTTTTTGAATTTTTTTTTAAATTTTTTTTTTATTCTTTTTTCTTGAAATTTTTTTTTTCGAAATTTTTATTTTTGAAATTTTTTTTTTCGAAAATTTTTTTGAAATTTTTTTGGAAATTTTTTCTGAATTTTTTTAAAATTTTTTTTAAAATTTTTTTTTGAAAATTTTTTTTTCGAATTTTTTTTTCAATTTTTTTTTAAATTTTTTTTTTCATTTTTTTTAAAAATTTTTTTAAATTTTCTTTTGAAAATTTTTTTTTTTGAAATTTTTTTTAAATTTTTTTTTTGAAAATTTTTTTTTTTTGAAATTTTTTTGAAATTTTTTTGAAATTTTTTTTGAATTTTTTTTTTTTTAAATTTTTTTTTCGAATTTTTTTTTCAATTTTTTTTTTAATTTTTTAAATTTTTTTTCTGAAATTTTTTTAAAATTTTTTTTTTGAAAATTTTTATTTTGAAATTTAGTTTTTCGAAAATTATTTTGAAATTTTTTTTGAAATTTTTTTTTTTTAAATTTTTTTTTCGAATTTTTTTTAAAATTTTTTTTAAATTTTTTTTAAAATTTGAAATTTTTTTTAAATTTTTTTTTTGAAAATTTTTTTTTTGAAATTTTTTTAAAATTTTTTTTTGAAAATTTTTTTTTTGAAATTTTTTTTTTCAATTTTTTTTAAATTTTTTTTTATATTTTTTTTTAAATTTTTTTTGAATTTTTTTTTTGAAATTTTTTTTTTGAAATTTTTTTTTTGAAAATTTTTTTGAAATTTTTTTTGAATTTTTTTTTTGAAATTTTTTTTTCGAAATTTTTTTTCGAATTTTTTTAATTTTTTTTTTGAAATTTTTTTTAAATTTTTTTTTGAAATTTTTTTTTTTAAATTTTTTTTTTCGAAAATTTTTTTGAAATTTTTTTTGGATTTTTTTTTTTAAATTTTTTTTTCGAAATTTTTTTTCGAATTTTTTTTTCAATTTTTTTTAAAAATTTTTATTTTAATTTTTTTAAAATTTTTTTTGAAAATTTTTTTTTTGAAATTTTTTTTTCGAAAATTATTTTGAAATTTTTTTTCAATTTTTTTAAAAATTTTTTTTAAATTTTTTTTTTGAAATTTTTTTAAAATTTTTTTTTGAAAATTTTTTTTTTTTTTAATTTTTTTTTTGAAAATTTTTTTTTTTGAAATTTTTTTTTTTATTTTTTTTTTAAATTTTTTTTTAAATTTTTTTTTCTTTGAAAATTTTTTTTTCTTTGAAAATTTTTTTTGAATTTTCTTTTTGAAAATTTTTTTTTGAAATTTTTTTTTAATTTTTTTTTGAAAATTTTTTTTTTGAAATTTTTTTTTTCGAAAATTTTTTTGAAATTTTTTTTGAATTTTTTTTTGAAATTTTTTTTTTGAAATTTTTTTTCGAATTTTTTTTTCAATTTTTTTAAAAATTTTTTTTTTTATTTTTTTTTTATTTTTTTTTTGAATTATTTTTTAAATTTTTTTTTGAAAATTTTTTTGAAATTTTTAAAAATTTTTTTTTTTAAATTTTTTTTCTTTGAAAATTTTTTTTTGAATTCTCTTTTTGAAATTTTGTTTTTGAAAATTTTTTTAAATTTTTCCATGAAAATTTTTTTTTTTGAAATTTTTTTTTTCGAAAATTTTTTTTTTTTGAAAGTTTTTTGAAATTTTTTTTTTTTAAATTTTTTTTTCGAATTTTTTTTTCAATTTTTTTTTAAATTTTTTTAATTTTTTTTCTGAAATTTTTTTAAAATTTTTTTTTTGAAAATTTTTATTTTGAAATTTAGTTTTTCGAAAATTATTTTGAAATTTTTTTTGAAATTTTTTTTTTTTAAATTTTTTTTTCGAATTTTTTTTAAAATTTTTTTAAATTTTTTTTAAAATTTTTTTTTGAAATTTTTTTTAAATTTTTTTTTTGAAAATTTTTTTTTTGAAATTTTTTTAAAATTTTTTTTTGAAAATTTTTTTTTTGAAATTTTTTTTTTCAATTTTTTTTAAATTTTTTTTTATATTTTTTTTTTAATTTTTTTTGAATTTTTTTTTTGAAATTTTTTTTTGAAATTTTTTTTTTGAAAATTTTTTTGAAATTTTTTTTGAATTTTTTTTTTGAAATTTTTTTTTCGAAATTTTTTTTCGAATTTTTTTAATTTTTTTTTTTGAAATTTTTTTAAAATTTTTTTTTGAAATTTTTTTTTTGAAATTTTTTTTTTCGAAAATTTTTTTGAAATTTTTTTTGGATTTTTTTTTAAAATTTTTTTTTCGAAATTTTTTTTCGAATTTTTTTTTCAATTTTTTTTAAAAATTTTTATTTTAATTTTTTTTAAATTTTTTTTGAAAATTTTTTTTTTGAAATTTTTTTTTCGAAAATTATTTTGAAATTTTTTTTCAATTTTTTTAAAAATTTTTTTTTAATTTTTTTTTTGAAATTTTTTTTAAATTTTTTTTTGAAAATTTTTTTTTTTTAAATTTTTTTTTTGAAAATTTTTTTTTTTGAAATTTTTTTTTTATTTTTTTTTAAATTTTTTTTTTAATTTTTTTTTCTTTGAAAATTTTTTTTTCTTTGAAAATTTTTTTTGAATTTTCTTTTTGAAAATTTTTTTTTGAAATTTTTTTTTAATTTTTTTTTGAAAATTTTTTTTTTGAAATTTTTTTTTTCGAAAATTTTTTTGAAATTTTTTTTGAATTTTTTTTTGAAATTTTTTTTTTGAAATTTTTTTTCGAATTTTTTTTTCAATTTTTTTAAAATTTTTTTTTTTTATTTTTTTTTTATTTTTTTTTTGAATTATTTTTTAAATTTTTTTTTGAAAATTTTTTTTTCGAAAATTTTTTTGAAATTTTTTAAAATTTTTTTTTTTTAATTTTTTTTCTTTGAAATTTTTTTTTTTGAATTCTCTTTTTGAAATTTTGTTTTTGAAATTTTTTTTAAATTTTTCCATGAAAATTTTTTTTTTTGAAATTTTTTTTTTTGAAATTTTTTTTTAATTTTTTTTTAAATTTTTTTAAAGATTTTTTTGAAATTTTTTTTTGAAATTTTTTTTAATGTTTTTTTTAATTTTATTTCTTTGAAAATTTTTTTTTGAATTTTCTTTTTGAAAATTTTTTTTTTGAAATTTTTTTAAAATTTTTTTTTTGAAATTTTTTTTTTTAAATTTTTTTTTCGAAATTTTTTTTCGAATTTTTTCAATTTTTTTAAAAAATTTTTTTTTAATTTTTCTTTTAATTTTTTTTAAATTTTTTTTTGAAATTTTTTTTTCGAAAATTTTTTTGAAATTTTTTTAAAAATTTTTTTAAAATTTTTTTTTCGAATTTTCTTTTTGAAAATTTTTTTTAAATTTTTTATTTTTTTTTATTTTTATTTTTTTTTTGTTTTTGAAATTTTTTTTTTGGAAATTTTTTCTGAATTTTTTTTAAATTTTTTTTTGAAATTTTTTTTTTCGAAAATTTTTTTGAAATTTTTTTTGGATTTTTTTTTAAATTTTTTTTTTCGAAATTTTTTTTCGAATTTTTTTTCAATTTTTTTTTAAATTTTTTTTAAAATTTTTTTTTTGAAATTTTTTTTTCAATTTTTTTTAAATTTTTTTTTTCAATTTTTTTAAAGATTTTTTTTGAAATTTTTTTTTTTTGAAATCTTTTTAAAATTTTTTATTTTAATTTTTTTTTCTTTGAAAAATTTTTTTTTTATTTTCTTTTTGAAAAATTTTTTTTGAAATTTTTTTAAAATTTTTTTTTTGAAATTTTTTTTTGAATTTTTTTTTTGTAAATTTTTTTGAAATTTTTTTTGAATTTTTTTTTTTGAATTTTTTTTTCGAAATTTTTTTTCGATTTTTTTCAATTTTTTTTTTAAATTTTTTTTTTAATTTTTTTTTTGAAATTTTTTTTAAATTTTTTTTTTTAATTTTTTTTTCGAAATTTTTTTTGAAATTTAAAAAAAAATTGAAAAAAAAATCCGAAAAAAAATTTCGAAAATAAAATTTCAAAAAAAAAATTCAAAAAAAATTTCAAAAAAATTTTCGAAAAAAAAAATTTCAAAAATTTTTAAATTTTTTTTTTTGAAATTTTTTTTTAAATTTTTTTTTGAAAATTTTTTTTTTGAAATTTTTTTTTTCGAAAATTTTTTTTTCGAAAATTTTTTTGAATTTTTTTTTCGAAATTTTGTTTCGAATTTTTTTTAAAAATTTTTTTAAATTTTTTTTTTATTTTTTTTAAATTTTTTTTGAAAATTTTTTTTTTCAATTTTTTTAAATTTTTTTTTTTAATTTTTTTTTTGAAAATTTTTTTTGAATTTTCCATTTGAAAATTTTTTTTTTCGAAAATTTTTTTGAAATTTTTTTTGAATTTTCTTTTTGAAATTTTTTTTTAGAAATTTTTTTTTGAATTTTTTTTTCAATTTTTTTTTAAATTTTTTTTTAAATTTTTTTTTAAATTCTTTTTTAAATTTTGTTTTGAAAATTTTTTTTTTGAAATTTTTTTTTTCGAAAATTATTTTGAAATTTTTTTTCAATTTTTTTTAAATTTTTTTTTAAATTTTTTTTTGAATTTTTTTTTAAATTTTTTTTTGAAATTTTTTTTTTTTTAATTCTTTTTTTCGAAAATTTTTTTGAAATTTTTTTAGAAATTTTTTTTTTGAAAATTTTTTTTTTGAAATTTTTTTTTTCAATTTTTTTTTAAATTTTTTTTTTTTTATTTTTTTAAAAATTTTTTTTGAAAATTTTTTTTTTTGAAATTTTTTTAAATTTTTTTTTGAAAAACTTTTTTTTTGAAATTTTTTTTTTGAAATTTTTTTTTTGAAATTTTTTTAAAATTTTTTTTAAATTGTTTTTTCTTTGAAAATTTTTTTTTGAATTTTCTTTTTGAAAATTTTTTTTGAAATTTTTTTTAAATTTTTTTTTTGAAATTTTTTTTTTCGAAATTTTTTTTTTTGAAATTTTTTTTTAAATTTTTTTAAAATTTTTTTTAAAATTTTTTTATCTTTGAAAATTTTTTTTTCTTTGAAAATTTTTTTTAAATTTTCTTTTTGAAAATTTTTTTTTGAAATTTTTTTTAAATTTTTTTTTTAAAAATTTTTTTTTTGAAATTTTTTTTTTCGAAAATTTTTTTGAAATTTTTTTTGAATTTTTTTTTTTGAAATTTTTTTTTCGAAATTTTTTTTCGATTTTTTTCAATTTTTTTTAAAAATTTTTTTTTAAATTTTTTTTTTGAAATTTTTTTAAATTTTTTTTTTGAAATTTTTTTAAATTTTTTTTTTTAATTTTTTTTTCTTGAAAATTTTTTTTTCGAATTTTCTCTTTGAAATTTTTTTTTGAATTTTTTTTAAAATTTTTTTTTATTTTTTTTTAAATTTTTTTTTAAATTTTTTACTTTTTTTTATTTTAATTTTTTTTTGTTTTTGAAATTTTTTTTTGGAAATTTTTTCTGAATTTTTTTAAATTTTTTTTTTAAATTTTTTTTTTCGAAAATTTTTTTGAAATTTTTTTTGAAATTTTTTTTAAATTTTTTTTTATATTTTTTTTTAAATTTTTTTTGAATTTTTTTTTTGAAATTTTTTTTTTGAAATTTTTTTTTTGAAAATTTTTTTGAAATTTTTTTTGAATTTTTTTTTTGAAATTTTTTTTTCGAAATTTTTTTTCGAATTTTTTTAATTTTTTTTTTGAAATTTTTTTTAAATTTTTTTTTGAAATTTTTTTTTTTAAATTTTTTTTTTCGAAAATTTTTTTGAAATTTTTTTTGGATTTTTTTTTTTAAATTTTTTTTTCGAAATTTTTTTTCGAATTTTTTTTTCAATTTTTTTTAAAAATTTTTATTTTAATTTTTTTAAAATTTTTTTTGAAAATTTTTTTTTTGAAATTTTTTTTTCGAAAATTATTTTGAAATTTTTTTTCAATTTTTTTAAAAATTTTTTTTAAATTTTTTTTTTGAAATTTTTTTAAAATTTTTTTTTGAAAATTTTTTTTTTTTTTAATTTTTTTTTTGAAAATTTTTTTTTTTGAAATTTTTTTTTTTATTTTTTTTTTAAATTTTTTTTTAAATTTTTTTTTCTTTGAAAATTTTTTTTTCTTTGAAAATTTTTTTTGAATTTTCTTTTTGAAAATTTTTTTTTGAAATTTTTTTTTAATTTTTTTTTGAAAATTTTTTTTTTGAAATTTTTTTTTTCGAAAATTTTTTTGAAATTTTTTTTGAATTTTTTTTTGAAATTTTTTTTTTGAAATTTTTTTTCGAATTTTTTTTTCAATTTTTTTAAAAATTTTTTTTTTTATTTTTTTTTTATTTTTTTTTTGAATTATTTTTTAAATTTTTTTTTGAAAATTTTTTTGAAATTTTTAAAAATTTTTTTTTTTAAATTTTTTTTCTTTGAAAATTTTTTTTTGAATTCTCTTTTTGAAATTTTGTTTTTGAAAATTTTTTTAAATTTTTCCATGAAAATTTTTTTTTTTGAAATTTTTTTTTTCGAAAATTTTTTTTTTTTGAAAGTTTTTTGAAATTTTTTTTTTTTAAATTTTTTTTTCGAATTTTTTTTTCAATTTTTTTTTAAATTTTTTTAATTTTTTTTCTGAAATTTTTTTAAAATTTTTTTTTTGAAAATTTTTATTTTGAAATTTAGTTTTTCGAAAATTATTTTGAAATTTTTTTTGAAATTTTTTTTTTTTAAATTTTTTTTTCGAATTTTTTTTAAAATTTTTTTAAATTTTTTTTAAAATTTTTTTTTGAAATTTTTTTTAAATTTTTTTTTTGAAAATTTTTTTTTTGAAATTTTTTTAAAATTTTTTTTTGAAAATTTTTTTTTTGAAATTTTTTTTTTCAATTTTTTTTAAATTTTTTTTTATATTTTTTTTTTAATTTTTTTTGAATTTTTTTTTTGAAATTTTTTTTTGAAATTTTTTTTTTGAAAATTTTTTTGAAATTTTTTTTGAATTTTTTTTTTGAAATTTTTTTTTCGAAATTTTTTTTCGAATTTTTTTAATTTTTTTTTTTGAAATTTTTTTAAAATTTTTTTTTGAAATTTTTTTTTTGAAATTTTTTTTTTCGAAAATTTTTTTGAAATTTTTTTTGGATTTTTTTTTAAAATTTTTTTTTCGAAATTTTTTTTCGAATTTTTTTTTCAATTTTTTTTAAAAATTTTTATTTTAATTTTTTTTAAATTTTTTTTGAAAATTTTTTTTTTGAAATTTTTTTTTCGAAAATTATTTTGAAATTTTTTTTCAATTTTTTTAAAAATTTTTTTTTAATTTTTTTTTTGAAATTTTTTTTAAATTTTTTTTTGAAAATTTTTTTTTTTTAAATTTTTTTTTTGAAAATTTTTTTTTTTGAAATTTTTTTTTTATTTTTTTTTAAATTTTTTTTTTAATTTTTTTTTCTTTGAAAATTTTTTTTTCTTTGAAAATTTTTTTTGAATTTTCTTTTTGAAAATTTTTTTTTGAAATTTTTTTTTAATTTTTTTTTGAAAATTTTTTTTTTGAAATTTTTTTTTTCGAAAATTTTTTTGAAATTTTTTTTGAATTTTTTTTTGAAATTTTTTTTTTGAAATTTTTTTTCGAATTTTTTTTTCAATTTTTTTAAAATTTTTTTTTTTTATTTTTTTTTTATTTTTTTTTTGAATTATTTTTTAAATTTTTTTTTGAAAATTTTTTTTTCGAAAATTTTTTTGAAATTTTTTAAAATTTTTTTTTTTTAATTTTTTTTCTTTGAAATTTTTTTTTTTGAATTCTCTTTTTGAAATTTTGTTTTTGAAATTTTTTTTAAATTTTTCCATGAAAATTTTTTTTTTTGAAATTTTTTTTTTTGAAATTTTTTTTTAATTTTTTTTTAAATTTTTTTAAAGATTTTTTTGAAATTTTTTTTTGAAATTTTTTTTAATGTTTTTTTTAATTTTATTTCTTTGAAAATTTTTTTTTGAATTTTCTTTTTGAAAATTTTTTTTTTGAAATTTTTTTAAAATTTTTTTTTTGAAATTTTTTTTTTTAAATTTTTTTTTCGAAATTTTTTTTCGAATTTTTTCAATTTTTTTAAAAAATTTTTTTTTAATTTTTCTTTTAATTTTTTTTAAATTTTTTTTTGAAATTTTTTTTTCGAAAATTTTT
This sequence comes from Chrysolina oricalcia, assembly GCA_944452925.2. Lineage (NCBI taxonomy): Eukaryota > Metazoa > Arthropoda > Insecta > Coleoptera > Chrysomelidae > Chrysolina > Chrysolina oricalcia. Next base: position 30,188,492 of record OX101823.2, on the reverse strand, counting down.
TTGAAATTTTTTTAAAAATTTTTTTAAAATTTTTTTTTCGAATTTTCTTTTTGAAAATTTTTTTTAAATTTTTTATTTTTTTTTATTTTTATTTTTTTTTTGTTTTTGAAATTTTTTTTTTGGAAATTTTTTCTGAATTTTTTTTAAATTTTTTTTTGAAATTTTTTTTTTCGAAAATTTTTTTGAAATTTTTTTTGGATTTTTTTTTAAATTTTTTTTTTCGAAATTTTTTTTCGAATTTTTTTTCAATTTTTTTTTAAATTTTTTTTAAAATTTTTTTTTTGAAATTTTTTTTTCAATTTTTTTTAAATTTTTTTTTTCAATTTTTTTAAAGATTTTTTTTGAAATTTTTTTTTTTTGAAATCTTTTTAAAATTTTTTATTTTAATTTTTTTTTCTTTGAAAAATTTTTTTTTTATTTTCTTTTTGAAAAATTTTTTTTGAAATTTTTTTAAAATTTTTTTTTTGAAATTTTTTTTTGAATTTTTTTTTTGTAAATTTTTTTGAAATTTTTTTTGAATTTTTTTTTTTGAATTTTTTTTTCGAAATTTTTTTTCGATTTTTTTCAATTTTTTTTTTAAATTTTTTTTTTAATTTTTTTTTTGAAATTTTTTTTAAATTTTTTTTTTTAATTTTTTTTTCGAAATTTTTTTTGAAATTTAAAAAAAAATTGAAAAAAAAATCCGAAAAAAAATTTCGAAAATAAAATTTCAAAAAAAAAATTCAAAAAAAATTTCAAAAAAATTTTCGAAAAAAAAAATTTCAAAAATTTTTAAATTTTTTTTTTTGAAATTTTTTTTTAAATTTTTTTTTGAAAATTTTTTTTTTGAAATTTTTTTTTTCGAAAATTTTTTTTTCGAAAATTTTTTTGAATTTTTTTTTCGAAATTTTGTTTCGAATTTTTTTTAAAAATTTTTTTAAATTTTTTTTTTATTTTTTTTAAATTTTTTTTGAAAATTTTTTTTTTCAATTTTTTTAAATTTTTTTTTTTAATTTTTTTTTTGAAAATTTTTTTTGAATTTTCCATTTGAAAATTTTTTTTTTCGAAAATTTTTTTGAAATTTTTTTTGAATTTTCTTTTTGAAATTTTTTTTTAGAAATTTTTTTTTGAATTTTTTTTTCAATTTTTTTTTAAATTTTTTTTTAAATTTTTTTTTAAATTCTTTTTTAAATTTTGTTTTGAAAATTTTTTTTTTGAAATTTTTTTTTTCGAAAATTATTTTGAAATTTTTTTTCAATTTTTTTTAAATTTTTTTTTAAATTTTTTTTTGAATTTTTTTTTAAATTTTTTTTTGAAATTTTTTTTTTTTTAATTCTTTTTTTCGAAAATTTTTTTGAAATTTTTTTAGAAATTTTTTTTTTGAAAATTTTTTTTTTGAAATTTTTTTTTTCAATTTTTTTTTAAATTTTTTTTTTTTTATTTTTTTAAAAATTTTTTTTGAAAATTTTTTTTTTTGAAATTTTTTTAAATTTTTTTTTGAAAAACTTTTTTTTTGAAATTTTTTTTTTGAAATTTTTTTTTTGAAATTTTTTTAAAATTTTTTTTAAATTGTTTTTTCTTTGAAAATTTTTTTTTGAATTTTCTTTTTGAAAATTTTTTTTGAAATTTTTTTTAAATTTTTTTTTTGAAATTTTTTTTTTCGAAATTTTTTTTTTTGAAATTTTTTTTTAAATTTTTTTAAAATTTTTTTTAAAATTTTTTTATCTTTGAAAATTTTTTTTTCTTTGAAAATTTTTTTTAAATTTTCTTTTTGAAAATTTTTTTTTGAAATTTTTTTTAAATTTTTTTTTTAAAAATTTTTTTTTTGAAATTTTTTTTTTCGAAAATTTTTTTGAAATTTTTTTTGAATTTTTTTTTTTGAAATTTTTTTTTCGAAATTTTTTTTCGATTTTTTTCAATTTTTTTTAAAAATTTTTTTTTAAATTTTTTTTTTGAAATTTTTTTAAATTTTTTTTTTGAAATTTTTTTAAATTTTTTTTTTTAATTTTTTTTTCTTGAAAATTTTTTTTTCGAATTTTCTCTTTGAAATTTTTTTTTGAATTTTTTTTAAAATTTTTTTTTATTTTTTTTTAAATTTTTTTTTAAATTTTTTACTTTTTTTTATTTTAATTTTTTTTTGTTTTTGAAATTTTTTTTTGGAAATTTTTTCTGAATTTTTTTAAATTTTTTTTTTAAATTTTTTTTTTCGAAAATTTTTTTGAAATTTTTTTTGAAATTTTTTTTTTGAAAATTTTTTTTTGAAATTTTTTTTTCGAAAATTTTTTTGAAATTTTTTTTTTAATTTTTTTTTTTGAAATTTTTTTTAAATTTTTTTTTGAATATTTTTTTTTTGAAATTTTTTTAAAATTTTTATTTGAAAATTTTTTTTTTTTGAAATTTTTTTTTTCAATTTTTTTTTATTTTTTTTTTATTTTTTTAAAAATTTTTTTTAAAAATTTTTTTTAATTTTTTTTTTGAAAATTTTTTTTTTGAAATTTTTTTTTTCGAAAATTTTTTTGAAATTTTTTTTTTGAAAATTTTTTTTTCGATTTTTTTTTCAATTTTTTTTTTAATTTTTTTTTTAATTTTTTTTTTTGAAATTTTTTTTTTCAATTTTTTTTAAATTTTTTTTAAAAAATTTTTTTAAAGATTTTTTTGAAATTTTTTTTTTTGAAATTTTTTTAAAATTTATTTTAATTTTTTTTTCTTTGAAAATTTTTTTTTTTTATTTTCTTTTTGAAAATTTTTTTTTGAAATTTTTTTAAAATTTTTTTTTGAAATTTTTTTTTGAATTTTTTTTTCGAAATTTTCTTTCGATTTTTTTCAATTTTTTTTAAAATTTTTTTTTTAATTTTTTTTTTTTAAATTTTTTTAATTTTTTTTTTTAAATTTTTTTTTTGAAATTTTTTTTTCGAATTTTTTTTTCGAATTTTTTCAATTTTTTTTTTAAATTTTTTTTTTAAATTTTTTTTTTGAAATTTTTTTTAAATTTTTTTTTGAAATTTTTTTTTCGAAAATTGTTTGAATTTTTTTTTAAATTTTTTTTTAAATTTTTTTTTCTTGAAAATTTTATTTTCGAATTTTCTTTTTGAAATTTTTTTTTTATTTTTTATTTTTTTTTATTTTTATTTTTTTTTTGTTTTTGAATTTTTTTTTTGGAAATTCTTTCTGAATTTTTTTTAAATTTTTTTTTGAAATTTTTTTTTCGAAAATTTTTTTGAAATTTTTTTTAATTTTTTTTTTTAATTTTTTTTTCTTGAAAATTTTTTTTTCGAATTTTCTTTTTGAAATTTTTTTTTTAATTTTCTATTTTTTTTTATTTTTATTTTTTATTGTTTTTGAAATTTTTTTTTGGAAATTTTTTCTGAATTTTTTTAAAATTTTTTTTTTAATTTTTTTTTTCAATTTTTTTTAAATTTTTTTTTTGAAAATTTTTTTTTTGAACTTTTTTTTAAATTTTTTTTTTGAAAATTTTTTTTTTGAAATTTTTTTTTCGAAAATTTTTTTGAAATTTTTTTAAAATTTTTTTTTAAATTTTTTTTTCTTGAAAATTTTTTTTTCGAATTTTCTATTTGAAATTTTTTTTGAATTTTTTTAAAAATTTTTTTTTATTTTTTTTAATTTTTTTTTTCAATTTTTAATTTTTTTTTATTTTAAGTTTTTTTTGTTTTTGAAATTTTTTTTTGGAAATTTTTCCTGAATTTTTTTAAAATTTTTTTTTAAATTTTTTTTTGAAAATTTTTTTTTTGAAATTTTTTTTTTGAAATTTTGTTTTTCGAAAATTTTTTTGAAATTTTTTTTGAAATTTTTTTTTTGAAAATTTTTTTGAAATCTTTTTTTTCGAAAATTTTTTTGAATTTTTTTTTTAATTTTATTTTTGAAAATTTTTTTTTTTGAAATTTTTTGAAAATTTTTTTTAAAATTTATTTTTTCGAAATTTTTTTTTTTTAATTTTTTTTTAAATTTTTTTAAAAATTTTATTTTGGAAAATTTTTTTAAATTTTTTTTTTGAAATTTTTTTTTTTGAAATTTTTTTTTGAAAT